>QXTE01000045.1:0-54411 GCA_003942145.1 Platysternon megacephalum
ACCCTAGCTCCAGGTATCTTACCCATAGGAACCCTATTCCTAGCTCCAGGTATCCTACCAATAGGAACCCTAACCGTAGCTCCAGGTATCCTACCCATAGGAACCTTAGCTCTAGGGCAGGGAGCCCTCCCCAAAGCNTTAGCTCTAGGGCATGGAGCCCTCCCCAAAGCAACACTAATCCTAGCTCCAAATACCCTATTTATAGGATCCCTAACCCTAACTCCAAGTACCCTACCCATAGGAACCCTAATCCTTAGGTGCGGAGCCCTACCAATACGAACTCTAACCCTAGGGAGCTTAGCAATTGTTCACCTTAGCAGGTGATATTGACAACAGGCTGGCTACCAGAACATGTGCCTTGAAAGCAGTATAAATGAAGAAGAGGAAGACAATGAATTGATGGATGAGAGAGAAGCAGACAGGAAGAGACTCAATAATCTACATTGGTCTGTAGGTCACACTGTGGCCACATGTGTCATAAATGGCCAAGTTGCTCCTGGATCTATGTGTGTGTGTGTATATTGGGTAGGAAGAGAACGCTCCTTTGCTTGTGCTCAGCGCAGTGCTGTTGGGGAGAGCAGGAATTGCTTCCTGCTAATGCTCCCATGTGTTAACTGAATGGGGGGCATAATGAAGCTAGGGCTATATTACTGCCTCCTTTCTACACCAGTTAGTGTGTGTGTTGGTGGGGAGGAGTGCACAGTGCACCAAGTTTAAGAGTGCAGAGATGCCAGGCAGCAGAATGTACTGCTCTAGAGGAATTCTTTCTGAGACACAATTCTCCCTAGGGTCTCCCTCTCCATTGCAGCTCTGATGTATCCCCTCCAGCCTGCCTCTGGCTGTCAAATCCAGAATCAAGTTCAACGGGTTTGGTAATCAAACTCTTGGTGAGGCAGAAACAGCTCCTGAGGTACCAGACGGAGAATTCAGGAGGTTGAGCGAAAGACATTGGGAAAGAAATTAAATGAGCTGAATTTAAACAAGATTATAGCAAACAACTAAATCAAAATTGAGAGGCAGCGATTTAAAAAAGTCAGAGGAACTGCTGAGGGAGAAGCTTACAAAAATCCAAAGGCAAAGCAAATTTAAAGAAACAGACATCAGGTGTGATACATATGTGTGGCTGTCATCATGGCCCACACTAGGGATTGGATCATGGACATCTAGGAGTAAGAGTGTAGGTTGCTATAGCTTGGGGCTGTGATAGGCTCACATCCTCTGTGGATTAGGCAAAGAGGGGAAACACTCCCTGTGACTAGTGGAGACTATACTCAGAAGAAAACCCCTCCTACTGTTGCCTGTATTTTTCAGAGGGCTACAGATATCCAGACAGAGGCCTCTGTAAACTGCTTCTTCTCAGGTATGAGGCCAAATTTGCTTTCACTTACATGCATGCAGCTCCATGGAAATCAATAGGGTTCCACAAGTATAACGGAGAATAGAGTTTGGCCCAAGGGGTCTGTAGTGTGTGAATGTGAGTGTGTCACACACACACCCTGTCCTGCAAGGAGCCTCTCACATAGATTATGTTGGAGTCTGACTAAGAGCGAGTAGTCAGCAGCCTCTTCTTTATTGCAAAATCCAGACAAGTACATCAGGTGCAACTGTGCATCTGAGGCATCATCTATAACAGTAAAAAAAGGTCTTTATTTTATAAACAGTATATAGCAAATATATCTGTACAAAATACACTACAAATCTCCTGGAAAGCCTTCTTGAAAGTTCTCCATCCATACAGAAGGCCTCTGGAAGGTCTTCAGACATGTGGAAAAGTAAGCACATTTTCCACAGATTTCCTTTATTCTGGCAGCTAAGGCTGCTGTCTTGTCTCTTCTTCAAGAAAGGAGGCAGACTAGCCATTCTGGTTAGCGTGCAGCTGGGACACATGCAAAAATCAGAACTGCTGATGTGTTTTGCAACATATGGGAAGCTTGTTATGCACAAAGGGGCAGCACACTGTGAATGTTTCCAATATCTTGGCAAGAGTACAACCTGCTATAGATAAGTTGTATAAAATTGGCTTTTCAACAAGGTTGGCATTTCATAGACTGAAGCATAACAAAGCAGTAGCAATGTTAAACTATCAGCTCACATCTGTTCTCACATGTGAAAAGGGTTATTACTTATCTCACATTATGGATGGAATATAAAATCCTAGGGACGATATCAGTGGCAGTTTTTGTTTGCTTTATTTGTTTATTTTACTGCTTGCAGAAGGTGCTGGATCACCAGCTCCAGAGACTAAAGCCCTTTATTTATCTATTGAACAGGTGCAGCGTGGACAGTCACAGCACAAGTTTCCCCACACCAGCCTGCCAACTTGTCTCAGCAGTGATCTAGTCTCCATACACATTCAGTCCTTGGCATCCCTGCTGAGGCTGCTACCTAGGGAGTGGTGTAGTGCCAACGACGCTGGTGGTTTCTGTGATATGGAGACCTGCCCACTAGGAACACGACCAAGACAACCACATTACATCATACACCAAACAGCTACAGGCAACCATCATATTGTAGGATTTAGGTTTTAAATAATGCCACTGACATTATAGGTTTGATCACTACCAAATTAGGCCAGATTCAGAAGACCTAGAAGTGAAGGGCCTCCTACTGCATTATTAATTCCATAGGACATCCAGATTCTAACAAGAGTTAAACAAAACTAAAATACAGGAAATCAATGCAGGAACATAGAACTTCGGCAGCATACTTTTTTTTTTTTTTTTTAAGAAAAGGAAAGTTTGTGTGAATTTAAATGTGCTAAAACGATGAAGAGAAAGGTCACAGAAAGGAAATTGAAAATGTATAGACATAAAGTAATGCATTTCCCAAGCATTATGTGCGTGTCATTTGGCAATAAATACAACAGAAATCAAAACAAGGTCAAGATGAATGTATAAGCAAGTGGGAAGAAAGAAGCACATGTCAGCCTAAGCAAATGACTGGAAGGATTGGAGAATTAAATAAGGAATGGAAAGAAATAAACGGCAACAATGGGGAATGAAAGAAATCTTCCACAAGAGGTTAAAATGCTGTATGGACCCAATAAAAAATATCTAGAGTACCCATGAAATATAAGGTCAATGATGGAGATGATTTCCCTGTCCAAAGTATATAAAGATTTTTGGGGACATTCATCCCTGGTATAAAAATGCACATCGCCACTGACTCACTATTACTATCCCTGAGCATTAAAATCTCATGAGTCAGGCTCCAAAACATCATGAGATTTTAAAAAATAATAAATGTCGGCTTCTTTTTCTTTGTCTTTTGAGCCTTTGGGGTCACACTTTCAAGCTTTTCTCTGTAACCATGAGAACTATAAATTTACTTTTAAAAAAGGAAAGCTGAGAGTCTCATGTACTGTAATCACAAGATTCCAGGAGCTGGGGCTTTAACACCGAATATCGCAAGACTTGCAATAAAATCATGAGAGTTGGCAACACTGCTGAATGCATTGAAAACAAGTGTGTTAGTTAAAATGGTGCTATATATAGACTAAGAGGTTGTCTGTGATCTACACAGAGGTTATGCTTTGCTTACACAGAGCTTTCAATGCCTCATTATTTATATTAAGGTTGCACTTAGATGCCCTAACCTGTATCTGGGCCCAGTGTGCTATTCTCTGTACAGACACAGAAAAAGAGAGAGCACCTGCCCTGCAAAGCTTACACTCAAAATAGAGAAGTCAGCAATAGGGTGGAGAAAGGAATTATTGTGAATCCCATTTTTACAGGTGGAGAACTGAGGCACAAAGAAACTATGTGCCTTGGGTCACAAAGGAAGTCTGTGGCAGAGCAGGGAATTAAACTATCATCTTATGAGCCGGGCTACCCAGTGGGAGGGGAAAAGAGGTAGTTTGCCCCAAGCCCCCATTTGAGAGGGCCCCAAATGTGGTGGAGGGGCAGCTGAGCCAAATTTGAGTGAAAGGCATTGAAACCTGGAGCACGGGGTCGTAGTGCCATTCAGGTTTTTGCCCCTGCCATCAGTAGTGCATGGAGTGACTCGCCTGCCCCGGCTGGGCCCAGATCTCACTGTCGCTAGCATCATCAAGGTGACCCGCCAGGCAGAGAGCCCAGAGATAGGAGTGCGGTTGGGGGTTCAGGGATACTGCTTCCACCAGCCCTGGGGCTGGAGCTCAGGGAGAGGCAGGAACATGAGCAGGGCAGAGCCCCCGCATCCAGGGCTGTAATCAGGGCGGAGCAAGCGGGGCAGCAGCCCAGGGTACAGAGCCATGGGGGCAGAAAAATGAGGAGGGAAAAAAGGTAGGGGGTGCAAATATGCTTGCTCACCCTGGGCACTAAAATGCCTACTTACAGCGCTGCCCTCATCCCCAAGGGGAAGCCAGCAATCTCACAGGCCTTGGCCCTCTCTGACTTGCCCCTCTCCTGCTTGCTTTTTAAACTCTTTCGTCACCATGGTAGTTTTTTGGAAGGGTGGGAGGACCTCAGTTTCAGAATTTGCCCTGGGTCCCCAAAACAGGGTTGCCACCCATCTGGTTTTACCTGGACAGTCCAGTTTTTGGCTTCTGTGTCCAGGTGCCATTTAGAGTTGCCAGGTGCCTGGTTTATTACCAGAAAGTCAAGTCAAAAAGGGGACTTGGCAGCACACCAAAAGTCCGGTTACTGCAGGGCGGGGGAGGTGCCAGGTCATTAACCCATGCCAGCCCCTGCTCAACCAGGGCTGCCTCTTACGTGCAGGCTGGCTCCTTGTCAGGCTGCAGCAGCTCCTGTCCCAGCCCCGGAACAGAGGGAGCCCAGTGGGGGTGGGGTGGAGGAGGTGGAGACAATCCAGCGAGCGACAGGGGGAGGGTGCAGAGGAGTGAGGTACGGTGGGTGGGACCTTAGGGAGGAAGAGGCAGACCAGGGGCGGAGCCTTGGGGAAGAGGTGGGGCCTCAAGGGACCAGTTACCAGCAATTAGAAAGGTGGCAAACCTACCCCAAAAACCTCTGTGCAGCCATGCTTTAGGAGTCTTAGCCAATAGCCTCAGTTGTAAGCCTCCTGTCATTATATCATGTTTAAGAAACATGCATAAGTGTGACGGGCTCCCTGGGGTCCAGCCTGGGATTGTGGGACCACTGTGCCCCCTTAACTCTCTCCAGCCTGGGCTGTCTCTCACAATGCCTTGCTAGTGACAAGCAGCAAGCCCCTCCAGGTGCTGTTATCACTCAGCACAACTGCATGTGGAGCCCCACACCCAGCTAGATTGCATGAATGCTCTCAGAGCCACTCATAAATCACACAGCGAAAGGCACCAGCCAAATCCCCCCAGCTCCCAGCACTGTACCTCAGGAATATACCGTCTTGCACTGCTCAAGACGAGCAGTGCAAATTTATTAATTGGTTCACCACTTCAGCGATGGAAAGTGGATATACACCAGCCTTTGTAAACCTGAGCAAACACCCTTACCAAACACTTCAGGCAAACTCACTGGTGAAGATAAACAGTTAAACAAATTTATTGACTACAAAAATATAGATTTTAAGTGATTATAAGTGATAGGCAAAAAGTCAGAGTTAGGGCTAGTCTACACTGGCAACGTTAAAGCGCTGCTGCGGCAGCGCTTTAACGTGGCTTGTGTAGTTGCAGCAGAGTGCTGGGAGAGCTCTCTCCCAGCGCTCTAGAAAAACCACCTCCATGAGGGGCGTAGCTACCAGCGCTGGTGCACTGTCTACACTGGCACTTTACAGCACTGAAACTTGCTGCGCTCAGGGGTGTGTTTTTTCACACCCGAGTGAGAAAGTTGCAGTGCTGTAAAGTGCCAATGTAGACAAGCCCTATGTTACCAAAAGAAAAGAAAATATAAGCATGCAGTCTAAACTCTCAACCCTATTAGACTGGGTAACATCTAGATTAAGTAGTTTTTCTCACCCCACTGAATATTGCAGTTCACAGTACACAGTTTTCACCCTTGAAACCTGGGCCAGTCCCCTCTGTTGGGGACTTCAGTCCTCCGAGTGTCCTTGTTGCTTGCAGTGTGTTCTGTTTTATACCCTTAGTCCATGTGTTTGGAGAACACAGGTCCAGGCATGTCTGGTGGGCATTGCTGAGTCACCAGGCAAGGTTGAGCAATTCCCCTGGTGTGGCCTTATGCAGGCGAGTCATTGAATTGTAACTTTCTTGCTGGACAATGGTTGTTGATGGTTGTTTGACACCTGCCTGGGCATTAGTTACTTTCCTTGCTGTTGTCTCTGGGGAGCTAATATCTGGCTGATTCCCCAATTTACAGCATGTTTTACTGACAACCATACAACACACTCTCATAAGTTCATATGCACTAATGATGTACATATTTAGATAGAACAGTGACTTTCACCAGATCATAACCTTTCCCCTGATGCCTTATATGTCATGCTTTATATGCAAGATCACAATTATATATAAATGAGGAATATGGGGGTTACAGGATGCTCTCCCAAGGTATAGAATGTCACAATAAGCATAAGTAAAAGATGTTTATCTGAACCAGTTTATATCTTGCTTTGGATCTTCATGTAGCCTAAAGCATAGCTTTTCAGTTTGGTTATAACAAAGTTCAGAACTCATCCTCACTGACTGGTCAAACCATGTTATAACTAGTCATGGTCAGAAAGTTTGAAAATCGTCAAATTTTTGAAGCAAAATGGACAAAATATTTCCCAATACATTATTTTCCATGGAGATTGACTTTTAAAGTCAGTTTTACTTATAACTTGTTTTAGCCACAGCTGTATTGAAAAACAGTTGTTAATCACAGCTGAAAATAATATGCAGACAGAACTCATTAGTAGAGCTGGTTGGAAAAATTCTTCCACAGAAATTTTTTTTGTTTTGGTGGACTTTCAAATACAAAAATAGTTTTCAGCTGAAATTCAGGATTTTTTTAATTTAAAAAATTTAAATTTTCCACAGAAAGCAGACACTTTTCACAGAAAAAAAAATCCTTTAGTTGGAAACCAAATTTCCACCAGCCCTACTCATTATAGTGGGTAAATCACTAAACCAGAGGATAAGATTCATAGTCTTAGATTCTAAGACCAGAAGAGACCATTGTGATCATTTAGTCTGACCTCCTGCATAACACAGGCCATGGGTCTTCCCCAAAATAATTCCTGTTTGAAGAGCAGGATGTAACACGTGGCTAAACCACTTGGATATAGTACCCCACCTAAACTTTGTCTTTTGTTGCTGGATGATGTTAATTAGCTGCCATATTCTACCAAACATGTGACTGCATTTCAGTAGTTGGTAATGTGATTATATAAATGCTTCAGGATGAATGGATCCATAGCCCAGAAACCTACTCAACATAGTTTTCACCACAACTATAAAGGGAGGAATTACTCATCTGTATTTAGTTAATTAAACTATTATATTCACAATCGATATGGAGAAACTATGTACTTCACAAATGAAGGTAATGCCTAGAGTGGCTGCATGATATATATATTAGCAAAAAGGGCCCTTAGATAGTAGGTTTTGTACTGTAGATTGATCTGGCCTAAACATTAAACCCTTTTCCCTCCTCCCTTTTAGTTTTGCTGCTTTTGCTATAATCTTTGTTAGAAACTGATTGGAAAGACTTGTCTGAGTCTTCTACAGTCATCCATCAATTAGTGTCAGCAATGAGTCATAGAATATCAGGGTTGGAAGGGACCTCAGCAGGTCATCTAGTCCAACCCCCTGCTCAAAGCAGGACCTAATCCCAACTAAATCATCCCAGCCAGGGCTTTGTCAAGTCTGACCTTAAAAACCTCTAAGGAAGGAGATTCCACCACCTCCCTAGGTAACCCATTCCAGTGCTTCACCACCCTCTTAGTGAAAAAGTTTTTCCTAATATCCAATCTAAACCTCCCTCACTGCAACTTGAAACCATTACTCCTTGTTCTGTCATCTAGTACCCCTGAGAACAGTCTAGATCCATCCTCTTTGGAACCCCCTTTCAGGTAGTTGAAAGCAGCTATCAAATCCCCCCTCATTCTTCTCTTCTACAGACTAAACAATCCCAGTTCCCTCAGCCTCTCCGCATAACTCATGTGCTCCCTCCAGCCCCCTAATCATTTTTGTTGCCCTCCGCTGGACTCTTTCCAATTTTTCCACATCCTTCTTGTACTGTGGGGCCCAAAACTGGACACAGTACTCCAGGTGAGGCCTCACCAATGTCGAATAGAGGAGAACGATCACGTCCCTCGATCTGCTGGCAATGCAGTCCTGAAGCAGTCCTGGTTTTACAACTGTCTACACTGTTGTTTTAGCTCCTCTTTCTGGAAAAAGCATTGATAATAATCCAGATGTATTTTTTCAGAACATTGGAGCAGAACCCTTCAAATCTTGGTGGAGTTTGAACCCAGAACTAATCTTTATGCCTTGGGCCCATCTCCAGATTTTCACAATAACAAAAAAATGTTTGTTTTCAGCATTAGCTTTATTATGTTTTACCTCCTTTTATTTAAGGTTGCCCCAGGGCTTTTGAGCATACATTCTTTCTGAAGTCTGATTCAACAGGATACTTATACATGCATCGCACCTTAAACATGTCAGTAGTCCTACTGAAGTCAGTGAGAATATAAATGTGCCTAATGACAGGAATGTGCCTCGATACCTTGGTGATATGGAGGCATTGAATTAAAGCATGGTCTAGACAGGATCGCAGGTTTCCCCTTGTCCCTTTGTTCCTGTTTATTATGGCAATGTATTTCGGACACAGTCTCTGCTGGTATAAATTGGCTACTCCACTGGAGTGGCATTGATTTATACCAGTAAAGAATTTGGGGGGTGTACTCTCAAGGAACCCAAATAATATCTCCATACTTGTGTTTGGGGTTTGTTTGTTTTTGGATGAGATCTAGGCTTCTGATGGTATTTCCATCATCCAAGTATTGAAGTGCTCTGAGCAGGCCAGGTCTTGCATAAACAGAAATCACGTACAAATAGAAATACTGGAAACACAAAGTAGTATTAGAACTTATGTCTTTTATTACTTACCCACTGGATCCTTTACAGACTGGAAAAGTAGGATGAGAAACCTCTTCCAAGAACAATATTAAGTCATTCCATAGAAGGTGCTAAAATATAAAGATTGACCATCTGTTTTCAATATGAGTAAGCAGTCTCTTTTTATAGAGTTGTGATCAAATTCCAGTAGGTAACATTCTCTGAGTTATCTGATATTCACATTGTTTTTATTTCTGTTCCTTAGGTAAGTGTTGAGCTCCGTGTCCATTGTTCATATAATATAATCACTTTGCAAAACTATACCAGCCTTTATTAGTACAATGCGAGAAATTATCACATATTCCTTCTGAAAGTCTTATGAAGATCTTCCATTCCAAATAAATTCAGACACGAACAGGGAGTGGCAGTTGCACATGGTAGAAACAAGACGCTTTTCTGGAGTGTGTAGGGCCAATCTGTTTCAAGGTAACCTTCTCATACAATTTCTCAATGGAAATTCCCCAATGCTTAGCACAATCTTGCTGCCATTCAATGTGCAGTGGAGCAAAGATAATGTTTCATGCTACTAAATGGGATTCCGATTGTGTATGGTCAAAAAGTTTTATGGCATTTTGTTGCTTTCTGTTGAAAACTGAAACCTGTTATAATTTAGTGGTTCCCAGACATTTTACTACGATGACCCACCAACTGCATTTTGTCCTTTTTTGCAAATCTCCCTCCTCTCCCCCTCCCCCCCCCCATTACATATATGCACCCTCTGCCCTGGCACTGCAATTCTAATCCCAGGCTGGTGCAGAGGGGAGGCTCTGCACCAGCAATCCCACCACACTCTCACCCCTCAGTGGCAGCTCCTGTCCCGCGGGTCTGGGACCGGCTCCCTGCTCCAGGCATTGTGACCTAGTGCATGGGATCACAGTGTCACTTGGGCAGCCGGGCCAAACCTGAGTGACACTGAAATCCTAGGCACCAGGTCGCAACACCCAGAGCGGGGAGCCAGGCCCAGCCCTGTGGGACAGAAACTGCTGCTGCAGGCTGAGTGCAGGGTGGGCTTGCTCTCCAACCCCCTCCTCTAGGCCTCCCGTCCATACTGTGCCAATAGAAATGTATGTTTGCCTAGGCTGGGGCCCGGTGTTGGGTTAATCCAGCCTTGGATGTGGTGACCCATCTGGAGCCTTCCCGCAACCCACTGGTGAGTCGGGACCCACTGTTAGGGAAACACTGCATATGGGGTAAACTGAGTGATGCTTTGTCTAGAACCTCAATGATTATTTGCAGTCTCAGAAATAGTGGTCTAATTTTCACAATCAACTTGATCCTCCATCAAACACCTTCAGACAGGACTTGATCTCCAGTGGGAATATTAGAACATTGGTGAGTGATGCATATTTTATTAGCGTCCTTGTGCTGCTTCACACAATGCACAACCTGTGGAACTCATTGCCAGGTGATGTTGTGAAGGCCAAAAGTATAACTGGGTTCAAAAAAGAATTAGATAAGTTCACGTAGGGAAGGTCCATCAATGGCTATTAGCCAAGATTGCTAAGACTCTGACTGCCAGAAGCTGGGGCTGGATGACAGGAGATGGATCATTTGATAATTGCCTTGTTCTGTTCATTCCCTCTGAAGCATCTGGCATTGGCCACTGTCAGAAGACAGGATACTGGGCTAGATGGACCATTGGTCTGACCTAGTATGGCCATTCTTATGATCTTATGCTTCAGCAATACTGCCATTGCTCCTGGCTTTCTCTTTCACTGCATATAAATAAGAAATCTGATTTGTGTTCTATTTAACTTATTCCTAAATAAGAAATCTCATTCTTATTCATTTGGAGGATGTGAGCTTCAAGTGCTTTACTGAGATTTTCTTGTCTGCTTTGGTAACAAATATGCAACCTGTGCTCAGGACCGTGTCTTCCATCAACCAAATAAAATGTGTTCTGTTCATTTGACTTTTGTGTATAATAAAACACTCTGAATTAAAGTGTCTCACTGGTGACTAAGCATGCTCAAATACCAACCTTTCATTTTTAAAGTCCTCCATTCAAATGCTGGTTCTGGCTCAAAATAAAAACATAACCTGTAGTTTTATACTGCTCCATGATGGACATATATCCAAATCAGTAAGCCGCCCCACTATGTGTGATATCAGAGACTCAATACTAGATTACTGCATGTCAGGCTTGAAGTTTATTGGTAGAAATGTGTGGGAAAACTTGTACAGGACTGTTCCTGGTGATCTGGGAAAAGGGGTAAACAGTGAGGTGGCAAAGTTTGCAGATGATGCAAAATTACTCAAGATAGTTAAGTCCAAAGCAGACTCCGAAGAGTTACAAAGGGGTCTCACAAAACTAGGCAACAAAATGGCAGATGAAATTCAGTGCTCATAAATGCGAAGTAATGCACATTGGAAAACATAATCCCAACTATACATACAAAATGATGGGATTTAAATTAGCGATTACCATTCAAGAAACAGATGTTGGAGTCGTGGATAATTCTCTGAAATCATCTGCTCAATGTGCAGCAACAGTCAAAGCTAACAAAATGTTAGGAACCATTAGGAATGGGATAGATAATAAGACAGAAAATATCATATTGCCTCTATATAAATCAATGGTACCTCCACACCTTGAGTAATGCATGCAATTCTAGTTGCCCCATCTCAAAAAAGATATATTAGAATTGGAAAATGTACAGAGAAGGGCAACACAAATGATTAAGGATATGGAACAGCTTCCATATGAGGAGAGATTAAAAAGACTGGGAGTGTTCAGCTTGGAAAAGAGATTGGTTTGGAATTATATAATGCTATAGTGAAAAATCCTTTACATTTTAAATGGTGTCTTATGTACAACTTTAGAAACCACAGTTCTTCAGTTCAGAAAGGTGATGTGTGCGCTTTTCGGGGCAGGGACCATATTTTTGTTGCATGTGTGTGTGTATATAGGGCCTATGGGGATCTCTAATTGCTACTACTATTTCTATGGGACCAGATTGTGAACCCTTAGTCACTTTCGTGAGCAGTTACTTACATGAGTAGTCCCAGTGAAGCCAGTGCTCACCAACAGGAGTCAGGGGCTCACCATCTGGCCCCTAATAAATAATAATAATTATTATAGTAATAAATTCTTGCTATATTTAGTTTTTCTAATACTTGTAATGTGCTCAGATACTATGGTGACCTGTGGTATGAAATACAGATATGTTAGATTTTAAAATTAGATAATAATAGTATCAAATAGTTAAACTATAGTTTAACTATTCTGGAGAATTCATGCTTTGAATGATCCACCTCTCCATCCTTTAAAATTGCATATGCCTTTTACAATCTCTCTTGGTCAAGCCATTTCATTTGTTGTGTGTGCAGCTAAATATTAAAGGTGACATCATCCAACATTGCTCCATCACTGGTTGAGAGCCTAGGCAGAAAGACAGATGAGACTTTCCTTTATGACATTCCCATCTACAGATAGGTATGAATGGATAGAACTAACCTTTTGTAATACCCACAATTTTCTGTAGTTCTAATTTTTATTGTGCCTGCTGCTTGAAAGATGATAAGACTTATTCATAGAATTCACACTCCAGTGGTTTGATAAATATATAACAGGCTGAAAAGGTGTTTTTTGGTGCAGTGTCAGTTATTCATCAGGTCTCAGTTTTCCTTGCATTTGGTTCTGAGGTTTTTTTTATTATTATTATTATTATTATTAGACATTTTTGGCTGACTTCTTTGATCCTTCCCCTACCAATATCCACAAAGAAAAATAGTGCTTGGGACAAGTAAAACTAAATGTGGCGTGACAAAAAAATATGTTTATATACTTTTATTATATTATCTCTTATTCCCTGTCTGACAAATGAGAAGGAGAGAATATTGTAAAGCGATATTCTATACCAAGCGCAATGCTTATCAGTTATTTTCCTTTGACCTTCTGCCTTGGAAAATTCATTCACTTGAGCTGTTCACACAGAGAACATTAGGGAAAAAATAATGTTAGCACTAGTGAATATAATCTCTGCTGGAAAGATGGGCAATTATTCAAAGGTCTAATCTCATCTCTTCTTTCATTTTTATATGGCAAGCCTACATTTAAAAGCACTAGATATACCGTGCTACTGCCTTGCACCTTCAAGCCACAGTAAATAAATGATGCTAAGTGCCACCAAGAGTGAAAGAGCTTATAATGAGAAGTGTGAGTCGACATGTGCCCCATTCATCATTCTGTTCAGTCCTATATTGGGGCTCTTTTTATCAGCAGTATTCGTAGCAATGTCATCACCTCTGGTATAAATCTTCTGTCAGTGTCTGTCGTCCTGATGCCCTATTAAACTCATGCTCTCACATAATCACTGAATGACCTTTGGATGTCTTTCATTAACCTCTGACCTGAACCCTGCTGGCAGCTTGTTGGCAGGTAAATCTGTAACATGACATTTGCTTATGTATCTACATTTATCCTTGCTTAATATTTGGGCCTTTCACATTTTTGTTCTGAAGCTAAGTTATAGTTGGGACCACAGAGAACAGTGGGTGTTTTTCTTGGATCTAAAGCTTTGGAACAAAATATGTTCAGTTACAACATGACCTAAGTGTCCACTAATAGCTTTTCTGACATTTTCTACCAGTGGTTACTGAATCCTATTAATTGTAAATTGAAGCAAGGTTTTAGTCTCACAAATAATATGCTCTTTTCTGACAAAAGTTCATTTTCTTTCAAATATTTTTCTCTTGCTGTGTTCCGCTAATGAGACTCGGAACTGATTAATTAAAATTAAATTGTGCAGCTCTGACACAGCTCAGCCTAAAAGTTCTGGCTTTGGAGAGGATGCCTTTTGCACAGTTCAGTGATTTTAAAGGAGAAAAGTTTTGATCTACTAAACTCAGCATGGACTTGTAGCCAGGAACTCCTGAGTGCTCATACTGACTCTGCCTTTTCTTTTTTTCCTGCAAAGCCCTGGAAAGTTGTTTGCGTTTTCTGTGTCTCAGTTACCCCATTAGTAACATGGGGTGTTGTAAAAACTAGTTACAGTGAAATTCTGCTCGATAAAGTGACTTCATAAACATGGAATCTACATACTCAGCAGATCTCCTCCCTCTGTGTATTCAGATACATGCTGACAAAAATAAGCTTTAACTACTTTTTATTCCTACTAAGCCCATAGAACTGATCCAGATAAGAGTGAGGTGGGTTACCTATACCAATGGGAGAACCCCTCCTGTCAGCATAGGTAGTATCTACACTGAAGCGCTACAGTGACATGGTTTAAGTTTAGACATACCCTTAGGCCCAGACCCTCAAAAGACATTTAAGTGTCTCATGAAAAGCAATTAAGTTAGAGTTATGTGCCTAAATACCTTTGAGGGTATAGGTCTATGTTCCTAGCAGTTACATCTCTGTGAACCATTGAACAAAGGTATCCCCACCAGCTTGCCTCCTACAGGGGTGGAGGCGAGTGGCTATACTATGTGACTGTCTGGAAGCAGGATAATTATGGCCCCATGTGGCTGTGGGTGACTTTGGCACTGTCTAACAGTAACTGAGAGTGGTATTGGGGAACGTTTTTAGCTGCAGTTTCTCTGTGGGGATATGGAAGAGAGGGACTGGCTATTGCAGCAGAATCAATGGGAATAGAAGACACGGAGTATGGGGAAAGTGAGAGAAGTCCTATGTGGGGAAAGGGAGTTTTGCTTGAGGGCCCATCCACAAGTCATTCTACTCCTGATATACTCTTTTAAGAGTTGATGGAACAAAAACAGGGCGCATAACTGGCCAAAGCAAATTCGTTTAAAAATCAGAATTATAATTCTTAGAATGTCTTTTGTATTTTCTGCTGAGGATATAAGGCTGTGAATCATCCTTTGAGCAACACCAGCACAACAAAATAAGGAGACTACCAACACTATAAGGTTATAGTAATTTCCTCCCTTCCCCCACAGCTTTAAAAGGCACCTCTCACCATGAGAGCCTAGCAGGTTTCAATGGAAGATAGTTATTTATTATTAATTAGTTTACTGCCAGCAATGTGCCCTGAATTATGTAATGCACACAAAACGAGAAAGTCCATGTTATGAGGGTTTTACAGTCTAGAAGGTTAAAGGGACATACCAATATTTTTTCTGCATTTTTCTCTCTGTTTGTACTACATCCCCATAATGCAAACAATTTATGTTGTTGTTTTGTGTTTTAGTGGGGATCTCTGCTCACAGGTAGAGGGTACATCTCACTTCAACTCATGACCATGCACCATCAAGATGCTGGAAGAGTCAGGGTTTGGGGTGGGGGAAGATGATTGATGATGGTTTTTCTCTAGTTTATTGTATCAGTAACTAGTATTACATGAGTAATGGTCCTTAAACATTAGAGGATAATGGGTTCTCTTTTGCCTGGTGGAGCCACAGGACCTTAATACTGTTGTGGCTTTTTTGTCTGCCCTTTTCTGTGTATTCATCATTTTTACATTCTTTCTCCTTTCCACCCGTGCTTGGATATATTTCATTTCACACAGGGTCAAAAGTCTAGCTGTAATATTCTGTACATAATAAAATGTCTGAAACAAATTATTTAGATATGGAGAGCAATTAATGAATTGTGGTTGCAGACAGACAGACTTTTGTCAGCAGACCAACAACAGCAAAAAGCCTAGTTCCCTAACAATCAGCTAAAGGAACAACTCTGTTAATGCTCTGTTATGCAAGAGCCTCTTAATGCTAACTGGCAAGAGAGTGAAGAGGGGTTAAAGGAATCTCCTGAGTCTGGCACGTACACTCTAGTTCACCAAAGAATGGTCATGTGAGGTCTCCAATGAAAGCTGGCGCCACACTGTTCATCAATATCATTGTGAAATGTATGCATAGATATGATGTAAGGAGTTATGTACATATTATTGAAAATATGTTCTTCAAGTCTGTGTCTGGGGGGTTCATCACCCACAAAGGTGAAAAAACAGGTTTTCTGTCAGACAAGAGATGTTTATTCCTCTATCTGTTTACATGTAAATTGAGTATTGTCTTGTTCACAGTGGGTCACCTATCACCAATCTGAAGTGAATGAAAATGAAGGATTGTGAGAACTTCAGGAAAAAAAATAACAGGAAGAGAAAAGCCAGGGGAATCTTATCTGGCTGTACACATCAAAGGTTTCAATTATCTAATTTGTACATCCCCATCTGAGATCCTAGGTAAGTACTCAGGTGGCTAACCTGAGTCAGCGCCCATGCCTCCATGGCCACACTAGTTTTAGTGGGCTGGTTCATACACAGTTAGCCTATGTACGTTTACCAGAGCTGAGAATTTCAACTCCCAGCTGCAGTGTAGATGTACCTGGAGTGGAGGAGAAAGGCCTTTTGGAAGAAGCATATTTTAAGGAGGAACTTGAAAGGTGGTGGATGCATGGCTCGGGGGAGGCCTGATTCCTTTGAGGTCAATGGAAAGACACCTATTGACTTTAATGGGCTTTTGATCAGGCTCTAGGGGACCGAACATGTCCCAGAGATCGGGGGTGACTGAGAAGAAGGCTTGGAGAGGAGAGCAGTAGAAAGACACAGTGAGGACATTAATGGGAATAAAGAAAATTCATATTTCCATACATGACCATTAGTTTTCTGCAAATGTTTTTTGAAATGTAAAGAGTGATTTTCACCCTCCAAAATCATCTTGGAAATCCTCCTGTGTGTAATCTTGAAAATGCTGGAGACAACCCACTGTCAGCAAATGTTGTCAGATGGCCAAAGTGGCAGAGAAACATGCTGTCTCAAATTATTTTGGGGGCACCAACCGGAGGGCAACCCAAGAACACTGCACCAACATTGGAGCTTGTCTAAGAGAGGCGTTGCCAGCCTCAATAGGGAGAGCTGGATAATTTATAGGTTAACATTTTCTTTTTATGTGAATAGCATTTTTTCTCATTTATAGTTAATTAGGTTAAGCATGCATTGGGAGCAAGGGAGGAAAGTCTTTCAAAGACGATCTAAATGATTACTAATTTGAATAAAGCAAAAGAAAACTCTAAAAAATGTAGCTCTGTCATATATTAAATATGTGCTTGTGTCACAGGGCACATCACTCACCACTGGACTGGTTCCTCCTCCTAGTTACTCTGAGGATTAGCTCAAGCCAACACCCCCTGTCCGCAGCTTGCACGCCCTCACTCCATCTCTGCATCTGCCTGCCACCTCAGGAACTGCCGCACCCTCTTCATGACTCAGCCCTCAGGCTGTGTCATCATCTGTGTTCCCCCCTTCTGGGGGGTTAGCATCTCAGTCCAATAATCTTGCCACTTCCCCAGTGGTGCATGGGACCTGGGCCTGCTCACTACTCCAGGTACCAACCCAGGGACCCTACAGATAGGAACCTCTTGCTGCAACTCTTTAACTTCTCCCAATGCTGCTATATCTTCCTGGGCCACTTCCCTATGGCCCCAGCACCTTTTTCAAGGCATGCAACTACCCAATCCCAGCAGCCAGCCATGAGCTCCCTCTTGCTTCCCTTGTCCCTGTGAACAATTGCTCTGTCTAAGGTGCCACAAGACTCTCAGCCTGCTAGAAACAGTCTCCAAGCAACAACTGACCCTGTGCCGCCCTGCAGCTCCTTTTATGTGACCCTGCTGGGCCCTGATTGGCTGCTTCTTGCAGCCTCTCTCCTATTAGCTGTGCCCCACGCAACCTCTCTAGGCCACTTGGAGGACTCACCTTGCCCCCCTGCTGCGGTTAACCCTTTTTACACTTGTGTGGGGCCCATGCCCCATGACACCCTATGACAAGTGTATGTATCGATAGGAGTTTTAAAGGATCTTATATTAATTATAGCATGAACACAAAAAGATGTAGAGCATATTTACTGATTTAGCCTGTTTGTTCTTTTAACAAGTAACTATTAGATTTTATTAGACAGTGGAGAGTTTTTTCTCCATTTCTTAGGTTTATGTATTTTGCACATATTTACAGTCCCAGGCATTGTAGCTCACACACAGGATTAGTTAAGGTGAATTGCAAAGCAAAGATGAAAAATGAGTAAACCACTAACTTTTTTAATACCCTTTTTTTCTTTTTCCCTCCTTGAAATCCTCTTGACACTTCCTGGTTTGCTGAACATATTTCAGACTGATTCTGTTGCTCAATCTACACACAAAAGTTGCACTGGTTTTACTCAACTCAGTTTAAAAACCAATGTATTTAAACAAGAGCATTCTCCTTGTGGACACTTTTATATCAGTTTATACCTGGCTTATAGCAGTTTAGTTTGTGTTGATAAATTTAAATCGATTTGCCTTAGTGTGACCAGATGTCCCGATTTTATAGGGACAGTCCTGATTTTTGGGTCTTTTTCTTATATAGGCTCCTATTACCCCCCATCCCCTGTCCTGATTTTTCACACTTGCTGTCTGGTCACCCTAAATTTTGCCTTAAACCAGTATAACGTGAGTGTGCAGTCAAGGCCTATGATATTAAAAATGCCATGGATGGCATGGGTTACAATGAGATGCTGGTATTTGTGGTGGCATATTCTGGGATGTCTGCAGTCAGGTAGGAAGCACCAAGAGAACTTCAGAGAGGGAAGTGGGAGACTCTTTTTTAAAAGTTAGTTAAAACATATTTCTGTGCCAAATGTCCTCCAGAGCCTGATTTGTGGGGACACAGAACAGAAATCTAGTTTTTAAGTCTATTTTCATTTTACTCTGCAATTCACCTTTAAGCCACAGCAAGAGCGGAAGCCTATCTGAGGATCCTTGGTGCAGGCCTCCTTTCCCAGTAATTAAAGCTGAAATCACCCCACCTGGATCAGGTGGTACAGCCCCCAGAGCAGCTCAGGCATCCTGGGCCTTCTCCAACCCCAGATAGCTAACTGTGAGTCGGAATCTGGGGAGGAGGCAAGTGGCTGGAATGCATGAGCCACTCACAATTGCCAGGAGAACTGAGGTTAGGACTAGGGCTAAGGCACCTGGTGGGGGGAGGGGAGGAGTTTTACCTCATAGAATTTGTAGATTTATTAATTGCTAGTTTTCTCAATTTCATTCTGTTGTGTACCCCTCCCATCTTCCCTCCAAATAAAGTTCTCTTTTTTTTTTTACTCACTGCTTTCAAGTGGGGAAGTATTGCCCGTCAAGGTGGTGTATACAGTTCCCCAGGCTTCTGGGTGGGGGCTTGAGTCGGCATTAGTTAAATCTTTAAAGAACACCCTAGAAAATTGAACCCCGCCCTTTTTGCTGCCATCAGCACCTGGCAGAAGGGTTACGCGGAGGCGAGTAAGAATGATCGTCTCCATTCTACTGATGGGGACAATAAGGGACAGAGAGTTCCAATGATTTGCTCAATATCATACAGTGAGTCAGTGGCAGAGATGAGAATAGAACAGAAGTCTTCTGACTTATAGCCAGATCAAACTGCTTCCCTTGTAAACCAAATATCTCATAAACTAAGCCAAAGAGATATTTTCACCCACAGTCATTAAGGGTGAAATGGTGGATACAAAGGAACCTGTTCACAGCAAGCTTGGATAAATACGTTGGGCTCTAGTAGCCTGAATGTAGGACCAGAAGCCAGGACTTCCTGAGTTCTTGTTTCTGGCTGTTTTCCTAACTTCACTTATGGCCTTTGACAAATCATTTAATTTTCTATCTCAGCTTCCTTATCTGTAAAATAAGGATGATAATAATAGGGCTGAGAGGTTTAATTGTTTAATGTTTGACAAGAGCGTTGACAAGGAAGGCTGCTATGTATTTAGTGAAGTAGAATGTGACACATTGTCTATCAGGAAGCTATCGCCTGCCCTTGCAGGTGGTGCCGTTAGTAACACAACAGCACTTTTCTCTCTCTACTATGGTCCTTGGGTGGTGTTTTAAACCATGCTACAGCCACTGTACTTGGAGCACCCACACCTCAAAAACTCTGATGCAGGTGGCATGCCAGAGGTGAGGCTGAGGCCAGGAAGGAGGCAAGTGCATAGCTACAGACATTCTCTGTGCCACCAGCACCCATAGGGCAGCCAAGGGAGGCAGTCATAACTGGGCTGTCCAGCTTAAGTTACACCGAGGGTCATTTCAGCTCCCAAAGCAGCCTGGAACCAGGAAGGTGCAAAGTTCCTAGAAGAGGAACGTTGCTGCTGTGTAATCCTTCTCCTTTACCTGGCAGCCCTTTACCGTGATGCAATCCTGGAGAGAACTAGACCAGTTCACAAGAGAGGGCGCCTCTGCCGTTGGATGTAAATGAGCTCCTGATTTTCCCAAACATCTGTCTGCAGGCTGGGCTCTCTTTCCCCCCTCCTGCAGCTTTTGGGTGGGGGTAGGGGTTCACAGCAGCCCAGGAATCTCCTGTGCTGGTGTGAGAGAGAGGTGAACAGGCATGGCCGCCCTCATTGGTAAAAACAACAAGCTCTTGGTGTAGGAGGCAGGGGGGTTGTACTCAGTCTCTCTCTCCCGCATCTCCTCCCCATGGCTGACGGCTCCATTTCCAAGCTGTTGGATGGAACATCTCTCTTTGGGACACTCAGCCCAATTGGTTTCCTTGACTGTCATTCAGCTGGGAAAAGCCCCCATGCCCTAGACTTGGACTTTGTCTCCTAACCACATCCCCAGCACCCTGAGTGCCTTGGCAGCTGAAAGTGTGGGGGGTGGAGTCTGCCCACAGTGATTGGCACTACCAGGCTACCACCAAGGGCAGCTCCTCGTGGTACCATTCCCCAAATGGATCTTGCAGGCCCAGTGGAATCCATGCTAATGGATGCACCCAGACTTGGCTCATAGTGATATTTTTCTGTGAAAATAATGACTTCACTGTAGGAGGGTGCCAGCGTATTAAAAAAGTAAGAGGGAAAGCATTTTTCATGGTGAACACTTGCTGTCAATATGGATAATGAGTTACTTGCTGCTAGTTCCTCTTTTCGTAGGACTAAACGGCCATGGACGTTTGTGAAAAGCAGATATTATTCAGTTATTTGTGAGCAGCTTGCAGACACTGGTAGTGCAGGGTCATTGCATCTCTAATTTTTTTTTCCTTTGGGCAGGTGGCCTAGCAGCATGGCAGCTGATCCTCTTTTTTAAAAATTTAATTTTAATTGAATGCACTGCTAGAGATGCCTTAAATTGACTCTTTTTGTTTACATTTCCTAGGGGAGTTTGCCCCAAGACCTCTATTCTAGTGATAACTTATTCTGGCCAGTGGAGCCAGTGTATATTTATTGTATATCTCTTCGCTCCTTCTCCGGCTTCTGCTACTATGAGCACTGTGGTTGCTTCATGACTAGAAAATTACTCAAGTGTGAACTGTTTCACTGTCTGTCACTTTCCTCATTAGGCTAGTGAGAAAATGTATCTATGACTCTGTCACACAGTCCTCATTAGGTTAGCAGCATATTGGGCTCATTTCTTCTTTTAAAGAGGGCTGCAGGAAAATGGTTGTTTAGTTGATGCTCCTCAGTAATAATTGTAAATTGCAAAAGCAGGGCTCAACTTATTCCCCTCTGAAATAATTGGGATGTTTGCACTGTCTGACTCATGGAATTGTCACCGTTAGAGGGTTTGCAGGAGGATGTGTAATCTCATTTCTTATTCTGAGAGGATGTAGAGGTCGATGCTTGAGGTAATAAGTATTAACTGCAATGGGGTGGTAGATTCAGCCAAAATGGTGCAGTCACATATAATGTACAACTCTCTGCATAAGTTGTGCCCCAGAGGGAATTCTCCCCAAGAGAGGGCTGGATCGAGATGGTACTGCTGCCAGACATCCCACTGGGTTTATGCTGGGAGAGGTGGTGTGATGAATTAGCACATGCCTTCTCTCTGACTAATGTTCCTTACATACTTTGGCTCCCTGGTCCTTCTTCAAATAAAGGTAAGCTTTCACTTTCCACATTGGAGAAACCTGAGCTGAAATGGCCCCAATGACTCCTATGTGCTTTAGAAAGGCATTTAACTATTGTTGTGTCTGAATTTCCTTATTTAAAAGGAGCAATGCTAAGGACTTGTCTACAATGGGGCATTTTAGCCCTCAGAGTAGCTACACCAACTTATCTCTACCCATGCAGACCCCTAGGGCGGACATGCTGCACTGGTGTAAACTGTGACTTGTACCACTTAAAATGCACATGTTGGACTACACCAGTGGCTAAAAACACCCGTACAAAGAAGGCCTATCTTACCAAGTTCCTGGCTGTTGTTAGGATTAATAAGTGAAGGTTTTGTAAAGCACTTTGCATATAAAGAGTGCTAAACTGCCATTAGAAAACTTGTTTACCAGGGAGGCTGTTTTTGTGATTTCCTTTTGATGTTCTATTTATGATTTCTCAGATTTTCTCATTTTTTATTCACGGGGACAAAGAACTGTAATCTAGATTGCACAATGCCACATGCAAGCTTGACACACTGAATCTTGATAGAAACATGTAGGGTAATTTCTAGGTGTAACATCAGACTTGCAGTGTTTAGGATCCATTTTTGTTCTACCATATAAACTTTCTTTCATTAGCATTTGTGTAGAGCAGTGGTGATACACTGTGGCTGATTAGGTTCATAGCAGATATGTGTCCCCCAGGAATAAGATTTTGATAAATCTTATGGCCTCTTTCCTTATTTAAAGTTGATATTAGACTCAAAATTAAATTGGTTATCAAGTACTTGACTTGTTCTGCATATATTCTAATACTTTATACATATGATTCTTCTAATTATCTGCATTTACAGATTCAGAGGCAGTTAGCCCTGAAATTGCAAGAAATGTGGACGAAGTTAGAAGATCCTATTTCCTTCTTAGTTTGAGTTTAACTCTGTGATTTGAAGGCCAAGGTAAATAGAACAGTGGGATCAGATGGCTCAGGGTACTATTACTGGGAAATAGAATATTTACCTCCTAGACTCGTGGGTCAAACATCAGATTGGTAAGTGGTTGCTTTGTATTGGTGGCCCAGCTGAAATGAGTTTCAGTGCAGATCAGAGGGGATGGATATCCACATTACAAGAAACACCACCATTTGAAGAATTGGTGATCTCAGCAGAAGCCATTCCCTGAATAGATAGGGAACACAAACTACCTTCTTAACTAGAGTGTTCCTTTATGTCCCAGATGGGGTATGTTGGTGAATATGGAAGCTTGCATTGCCACTGCCTGCTCTGTACCTGTAATGTAGATAGCTGAGGTGACTTGTCTCCTTCTGCTTTCACCAGCACTAAATTCACTGAAGACTGGTCTATGAACCCACATTGGTGAGCTGATTCTCACAAAAGTAGTCCCATTGCTCACCAGTGTGAGTAAGAGATTCACAATCTGGTTCTGGTTCAGAATTGCTTGAAATCAAACTTTAGTTGTTACTTTTCCTGTAGGTATAATTCTGTTTCAGACAAACAAACTTTCAAGGAAAATAATTCACTTATAACAGCATTATTCTGCCCCGCCCCGCCTGCTCTCTTGCTAATCATTCTTTCTTAACGCCTAGGTACAGGAAATTGAGTTTTCTCCATTCTGACTGCTAGTAAGGGGATTCTGGGAGTCTCTATGAGCAATAAGCATGAAAAGAGCCTGAAAAGAGTCCAGGCGGTGACAGCATTAACACAAAACAAAAAGTATAAATCTTCAAAATGCTTGGAAGGTTACATGCTTTAAATTATTCATTAAACAACTCATTATAACCATCTTCCCAAAAGTACACAGTGGTAGTTTAAAAAAAAAAAAGACCGAATCACTTTTCCTTAAAGGCTTATACAAGTTAATTTTGATCATTTTCATGTAATTAAAAGCAACCTTGACATATGATGGAAGATCAAAGAATGTTTTCTGTCTCACAGAATGATGCCTCTTGAGCTAATTTTTCTGTAAAGCAACATTCTCACAAAGAGATATTGGTTTCCTGGTCATAATTACCTTTGGACTCTACATATGGACCATTCAAAGGACTGTGGACAGTACCAATCCCTTGTTTTTATTTTTATTTTTATTTACAGCCAGGAGAAGCCAACAATAGACGATTTGGCTTGTTAGCGTGCATAAGCAATCGAAAGCCTTCTGCAATCAGAAAAGTAAATAAGTAACTATATAGCATGAAGACATTATGCATAAAATGTCTTGAACTGGGGTCCCACTAATATGTATGTGACCTGCTTTATAGAACCATATCTTTAGCAGACTAAGTGGTTAATTGTTATTGATTAGCTCTGCCCACTGTTCCAATATCAGACATTATTGAAATAATCACCATATCCTTCATTAAACATGCATCTGTTTTCATGGGAATTCATTTTTAAATAAGAAGTGTTATTTGAATATTATTGGTTTCACTGGTTGTTCAGGCACTTAGTACTGTGGTTGCCCAATCTGTCATAGTTAATCAACTCTCATCTCTTAACACTGGCTGCAGTTATCAATGAGGTGAGGATTAATATTCTGGGCGAAACAGATGATAAATCATTTGTATATAATTAGTGTACAGCAAGGTTACAGCTGACATGAATTTTTATCTTAATTATGAGAGAAATTTGTTCCATTAATTTAATTTAGTTTGCATGAGTGGCTAGACACCTAACAAAGTTAATCTTACACCTGTCATTACAACATTAAGGAGAGTCTCATTTTCAAGCTGTAGCCACAGATACTCTAAGTATATAAGGATAATATTGCTCATTCTGATTCAAAAGTAGATGATTGTAGACAGAAGATGTAGAGGCTACTCTTTTTAAAGTCATCCCAAAGGATTTATGTGAGAATACAGAGGAGATTCAAATCATGTTGCCAGTGTATTCAATATTACTTCTATTATTCCTTCTAAACTAGGTACAAAGCACTTACACACAAGAGGAGAGGGGTTTTTTGTTTTTAAATTACCTATAAATAAATAAACTGGAGGATATCTGACATAGTGAAATACCATTTGTATGACATGATATGTAAACTGATAATTATATTAAAGGCAATGGATGAAGAAATATGTACTGCTTAGGTTCTAACCTTCATGTTTATCTGGAAAAGAATAATTCATAACTTGATCTACTGGTAAATGGCAATTATGCAGGCATTCCTGAGGTTTCAGCACACTGAATAAACCTAAATCCTGTACTAATTATCCAAGCAACTATTAAGTCTGATAAATCATACATGATTGATAGATAAGGTGGGGCTGTTTGGGTAGCAGGATATGGTGTTAGTTAGTTATTTTGCTAATAATTAACCTAGAATATAAATGAAAAAAGTCTAGTTGTGGCATCCTTTCTAAAAATGTTTACCTTTATAGATTTGTTAATTATAGTTATTTTATCCTGCCTATATGACTTTGCAAAACAGAATACCCAATACCTTGGTTTTTTATACCTAATGAGATGAGACTGAATACAGTAGATGCTCAAATGTAACTGAAAATGGCATTCTGCACCAGCACAAGTACAAAATACATATTTGTAATACAAGCCACAGTCTCCTTCACATTTGCAGTATAAAAATAACCCTTGAACAGAAACATTAATTGAACAGTAACTCAGATTAATGTTTTGTAATATTAGTTCACAATTACTACTCTCAGATAGGGTCAAGAAGTATATAGTTGGATATTCACAAAGAAATGACTGATTTAAAAACAAAGAGCGCTAATGGAATTCAATAGTGCTTTTCAGTCATTCTACTTGGCATCTCTATTACCTGAAATGATTCACAGTCCATTATGGGAGCTTCCATGCTAATAGAATGTCTATCTTCTGTAATACAGACACATCAGGGCACTAACTGAGAATCTGTCACAATGAATTTCATCTAGATTTCACTTCATCTCTTCATGGACTGTAAAATTTGCTCTTGTACAATGCCTAAATTTACTGTGGGTAATTGAGAGAGATCTATAGATGCAGCACTCGGTATAAAGCAGTTTTCCAAAGATCTATTGTAAATTGTGTAGATTTGGTTCAGTTGGGAAAAGATTATGAAGTGCTGAACATCAGTCTTTGTTAATTAAATGTTTTGGTGAGCTCTGAAAATATTTTGAATGGATCCTGGTGGATAGAAAGTGAAAATGTATCTTTCATAGCTGAGAAGGCAATGCAGAGAGTTTTTTGAAATTTAAGAAACCTTAAAGGGGCCAACAAATG
The DNA here is from genome assembly GCA_003942145.1 of Platysternon megacephalum. NCBI lineage: Eukaryota > Metazoa > Chordata > Testudines > Platysternidae > Platysternon > Platysternon megacephalum. The sequence goes on from QXTE01000045.1 coordinate 25,992, forward strand.
AGTTTGAACACAGGCTTCATTACCTTTTGTAAGACTTTGGATCATATCAAGCAGACATATGATTTCTTTTATCTGTCTTGCGTTTACATAGTGCAATGTGGGATATCACCCACAAAATCTGGCCTCCTGTAGTTCTTTGGAAAATCTTTCATCAAAATTGCAGGTAACTCAATTTTGCTTCTGCAATTGAGATTATTATCCCTAACTAAAGATGCTGCTATTAAGTTATGTGCATGGATTGTTGATAAAGAATTAAAATAATATTTAATGCATGGCTCATTTTTCCCAATGAATACTTAATACACTGCTCATAAAGTATATATACTGACCATTTTCAAACCATTTTTTTAAATTTTACTTGTTCCCATCAAAAACTAAACCGAATTATTGGCTGCCCTTAACAATCATAGACTTTAATATTTGTTAGCCAATTAGAATTGTGATATATTCTATAGCTTTTTTCCTAAGCCACAAACTGAATAATAGCATCATGCTTCAGTGCAAGTGAAGTGATCTCAGCCTTTACATTAGGAGAAAATCAGAATGGTATGACTGCAGTTCATTACTGAAATAGGTAACTGATGAACTGAAAAGACAAAGGGCATTGTTAAATGAAATGTCATTATTAGAGCTGCTCATGTTTAACAAATGTACTGCAAGTTAATTCAGTGGTGTTTTCTACAAAGTTCTCTGCAGAATGTTCACCATTCATTATTTTTACATTCTTTACATGCCCGACATAGTTTTTAATTTCTTTAAGGAAAGTGTCAACTAAATCCTAACTAAAGAGCGACTAAACCAAAGCAAGGAATGTCAAATCTAGTCAAACACAAGGTTTAATTCCTGCGCTAATATTACTTTCACTTCATAGGCCCCAAAACATGTGTCCATTTTTTTACTGTATTTATTTAAGGATTCAATAAACAGAAATGTTTTAAGGCCCAATCTCATCTGAATGAAATGAAAATGTTACCATTGACTTTAATGGGATCAAGATCCAGCCTTTACCCTGCCGTTCTATAGTCCATCCCTGTTCAGCACAGCACGTAAGGGGCTTAACCTTAGGCAAGTACTTAAGTGTTTTGCTGAACGGGGGCCTTAATGTCTAAGTATAAACTTTTACCTTATATTCGGAGGTGTACAAATGTGATATTTTGATGTTCAATAAAAATTCTATCACCGTCAGCATCTGTAGGAAACTGTTTGCATTGCTCTGGAGGTGATAAAAATAATTTATGGACCTCAATATTTTTCGCAATAAGGAATGAACTCAGCTTTTGGCAATCTCAGGTAGTTAGTGAAGCTTTTCTGCTACATTTATGGATTTACTTGAGCTACATATTCTTTGACCTGGATTTTAGATTTATTGGCAGATACAAAAGTCACAGTAAATAACCTAAAATGCAATTGATGCTCTGTACATTTTGTGCATGGGCTGATTGACAGATTAAGAAGAGCCGCTTCTTCACAAGTGATTGAAACTGGATGTGCTGCTTGTTATAAATATGTCTAGCAGCATGTCATGCACATTTTTAAAGCAAAGATTCTAATATTACAGCAAGATTAAAAGCATATTCAAAACATGATATGTATAGATACGAACATGAAAAGAAAATATGTAGTTATGCATGCTACGATAAGGGCAATCAAATCTTGAGAGTGATGCTGAAACTCTTCAAGCAGTCCCATTGGCCTGGGACTTCACTCAGGACTCATCCTGCAGAATCCACCCCCTCAGACTTCAGGGCATGAACTGATCCACAGATGGGTCAAGAAGGAATTTTTCTGTCCACTCTAGGCATTTACACTATTTTCATCACCATAATATCGGAGGGCCTGATCATAGCCCATTGAAGTCAATGGGAGTCTTTTCATTGACTTCAATGGGCTTTTGAAAGAGGTCCTCAGTGCCTGATCTCCATAGTATCTGAGTCTCTCAGCTGCAGTACTACATAAGTAGCTAGGTGCATTGGGGGGTAGGATAGTGTTCACTTTCCTCTTAATTATTAAGTACTGGACATGAACATACACAGGATGCTGAACTTGATGGGCCAGTGTTCTGATCTGAAATGGTGTTTTATACATATCACTATGCTGAAAGCCTGCTTGATTTTCTTAGCATGTTAGTTACAAATTGGTACAATATATATATATTGATTTCCTTAGGTGAAGGTAACTTATATCTATCTATCTATCTATATAATGTATATAGATATATAAATTGTACCAATTTGTAACTAACATGCTAAGAAAATCAAGCAGGCTTTCAGCATAGTGATCAATCAAACAAACCTACATTAAAGGGAAGACAATCTGACTTTCAGTTTTCCCTTCACCCTGTTCTTCATCTCAGGCAAGGAATATCAAAGGTGAAGCTAAATTTCTATGTTGACATCTCGATCCTTTCCCCCTTTGGAAGTTAAAAAAAAAATCTCATCAGATGTGAGATGAAGTTAAAGTGTCAGTTTGGATTTTAAAAGATTAAGAGTAATCTCATTGCTCTTGTTGTTTAAAATCAAGTTGTTAGTACCACTTTCATGTAGCTTTTGTGGCTTTACCTCCATTCTTATTTGGCATTTTAAAATAGTTTTAAAGCATTCCAGGCCAATAAACTTATATTTTTAAATACTCTGATAGTACAAATTATTTGAAAAAATGAATTGAAAATGCACTGACTTGAAATTGAGCTTCAGCCTCACATGGTCAGATAAGGGTTTAAAATGGAAATATTGACAGACCATTAACAGCATCCCAGTCAGAAATATTCTGATGTTGCATTAGCAGCATAATATGACTTTGACTTTCCATTAAGCAATACTTGCTGATACTAAAACATGCCTAGTTCATCCCAGTGATGATCAATACACTGGACACACACTTTTTACTTTATGAATATGCACCAAGATCTATTCAGGGTAGGCAGCAGTACAACTTAGAAGGGGAAATAAATTTGCTTTTTATTTTCATCCATTTGCTTAACTTCGGCGCCATCTGTTGTTGACACAGAGAAATGATTCCGCAGAATCTTAGAAAAAGCCATGGCATGCACAAGATATTACAAAATTATTTTTAAGCTTCCCATATTTAAAGTCATTGTAAGAGATGGGATGGAATCTCTCTTTCTATATGCATTTGTCCTAAGGTGTACTGTGCAACTGCAACCATTATTAGATATTTTTAAAATAGCTCCAGAGACACTGAGAAATTGGTCCAGCTTCCATTGAAATCAGTGGTAAAATGCCCACTGATTTCAATGGCAGCAAGACTAGGCCCTTAATAGAGATTACTGCCTTATTACATGCAGTTCTGTGCATGTTAACTCCTAACCCAATCACATCCTCACCAATCCACCAGTGATGCCAACCTTAATAATCCCATTGTTCCCTTCACCCACTCCTTTCTCTGTGCTTTCTCCCATGGTTCCCCTATAGATGGAATGCCCTCCCCAAGCCTGTTAGCTGAACCACTTCCCTTGCTTCTTTCAAATCCCTCCTAAAACCCCTCTTCTTCCATCTCACCTAGGAGCTCTGAAAGGAAGAGAAAGAGTTGGGAGTGGGAGGAGAAGGAAAGTAACTGGGGTTTAAGGAAATTATCAGGAACCATGAAGATGTGCACACACCCTGTGGAGTAGTCATGTGATCTTATGTCTAATCCTTGTGCTTTCTCTCCTCTTCCCTGACATAGCCCTGATTCAGGAAAGAATTTAAACATCTGTGTAAGTCCATCTTCTATTTAGGACACCACTTGAGCCCATGCTTAACTTTAACCATGTTTTTATATAAGTTTTTATATAAGTTATGCACGTACTAAAGTACTGTTCTGAATTCTGAATTCATTCCCTTAGTTCATTTGTTCATGGTCCTTGCTTGCTGACTTTGATTGTATGTTCTGTGGGGCTTGGTCTGCCCCAAATTGCTGATAGTCTCAGTGAGACCATGTATGTACTGTTTTTTGTTGTTGTTGTTTTGAGGCATCCAAGCAAATTTTGTCATCTTGAAAAATAAAAAATATATTATTATTTCCATTGCCTCAAACAAGTAGAATGATATGCAGTATGGACAATAGCTTAGGTTAAATGAGAAACCTTGCTGCATCTAAACAGAAATTCAAACAATCTGATTTGCAACCAAGAATATGAAAGAGATTCTAATGGTTAAAAGTATTCTGTCACCTTCAGATGCCGTTATAGACAGGAAAGAGGCTATAAAAGTGACCATTCTGCTTCATGTGTATGTTCACCAATCTCATCTGATATATTTATATATTCTTTGACCATATTAAGGGTCTGATCCAAAACCCACTGAAATCAATAGAACTGTTTCCATTGAGTTATTGTTGATGTAGTAGCTGAAACAATGCTATAAGACTAACCAAGTTTCAAGCTTGGGGGATTAATCTGATGGCCTGCAAGGTACTGAAGGTTTCCCACCTCCTCTCCCTTAAATGATAGCATTACACAATCATTTACAGTCATTATGGACATTTTAGACTTCCTCTGAAGCACCAGGTGTGGGATGCTACCAGAAGCAAGTTACTAGACTAAATGAACCAAACTGAGCTCATGTGGTAACTCCTACTGTCTGTTTAGTTTACTGAGAAATTTTAGATTCTGAAAAGATTAATAGTCAATAAAGTTGCAAAAAAAGCAAGATATACTCTATCCTGCCTCATGGACTGGCAACAAAATTACCAGCTCATTCCTGATCTCAGAATTTTTATCACCATTGATGGTAAGTGATGAGCTATGAGGTGGAAAGAGCATAGCTTGATTTTCAGATACTATGTTGAGCGACAGTGCTGGTAGGAAAAATTGTTTTGCCTTGTAAATGGTGAAAATTGTATATGGAAGTCAGTGAAGACACCTAACATGTCATGTTTCCTAGTAGAGTGACCTTTTAAGAGCAAGCAGCCATTTATGGGAAATTAAAACATGATTTTGGTTCCGTCTTTGCCCTAAGTTATGTTCTGATTGGCTAGCTTCAAGAGGTTTATTAGAGATCATACTCCTGTTTGGATCCCCTAAAAACACCTTTACACCATGATACAGGTAATTTACAGAACCAAATACATATCTTAGATATGTTAAATGAGAGAGGTTTGGCCTAGAGGTGCAAGCATAAGTCTTTTCCATCTCTCTCCCCATCTCATCCCCACCTTCTTATTTTCTTTATTTTTGAATTTGGTTTACAATTTAGAATTGTAGCTCCAGTCCCAATTCCTCCAGGACACTGGGCAAGTCAGTTCATTTTTTCTTTGCCCCAGAGTTTCTTGTGAGTGCATCTCTGGAAATCCACCTCTTCTGGGGTATCTGCCCGGCATTTATGCAGGCAGTCTACACAGCAGTGACCTGCTTAGTTCCAGTCTGGTACCTGACCCCAGAAGCTCTGCCTCTGCTGACAAGTTCACGGGTAGCCCCAAAGCTTCTGCTTCCCTTCCTGGCATAATAGTCTTTATCCCTACTCAGCCCTGGCAAGCCCCGGGTACAAATTAAGCCTTGAACGTGAGGGGAGCAATCAACAAAGTCTTTTGTCCTCTGATGTTACACAATGGTTTGTCTGGTGTCTACAGACCTTCTTTTGTTAGGTGGGAGACAACTTCTCCTGTGGTCAACTAGTATTTCACACTTATTAATGCTTCTCTCCTGACTGTGGGGGTTTACAGTTTCAGAGCAAACACTTTTACAATCATGGAGCAAACACCTAAATATTACCTTAGAACATGGGATATAGATATTATAAATGAGCTGATCTCTCGCGGCTTATGTGAAAAGGGCTATGATCGGGACATGCTGCAGTGCAGAGTGAAGTTAAAGGAGCTGAGGCAGGCATACCATAAGGCGAGGGAGGCAAGCCGTCACTCCGGTGCTGCATCTAAGACCTGCTGGTTCTACAAGGAGCTGGATGCTATTCTGGGTGGTGACCCCACCTCCATCGCGAAGAGCCCTGTGGATACTTCGGCAGGCCTGGCAGTAAAGGATCTGTTAGCTTACAGTTGTAGCTGCCTCACAAATCTCTATTTTGTCCAGCCACCAGAAGGGGACTGTAAATGAGCATGCCTGTTCTGCAGGGCCCCCTTCTGGCCCTTGCATGGCTCTGCCACACCCAGCTTCAGTTTCCTTTCATCCGAGAGCTCCTCAACAAGTCCACCAAGTCCTGTGTCACATACCAATGCCCCTTCTTGGGGAAGAGATCATTAACTTAGAGTGTGCTCAAAATACAGTGTTTTTCATTCCAGTCTCCCACTAAGTGCAACCCTTCCTTTTCTGAAGGTCTGACCATTTTGCAGCTTCAAATAAAGATTTTTTCTCAGGTCTTCCACTGAACACTATCCCTCCTTTCTGAGGCCTAATTTTCTTTCACAGTCCCTCTTCTGAAATCTGGCTTCAGTTTCTCCACCTAACATACTAGCTCAGCCCTCCCTGGTGTGAAGGATCAGGGGCTTAAACCCAAGTCTGTGGGTCCCCAGATGACAGCCACCACCTGGCAGCTCACAGGTACCAGCACGGAGTGGGGGCTGGTGGAACTTAGCTTACCCCAGGGGTTCTCAAACTGGGGGTCGGGACCCCTCAGGGGGTCACAAGGTTATTACATGGGGGGGTCGTAAGCTGTCAGCCTCCACCCCAAGCCCCTCTTTGCCTCCAGCATTTATAATGGTGTTAAATATATTTAAAAGTCTTTCATTTATAAGGGGGGTCACACTCAGAGGCTTGGTATGTGAAAGGGGTCACCAGTACAAAAGTCTGAGAACCACTGGCTTACCCTATACACCACCCACAAAGCTCCTGATTAAAGGAAACATCCAGCATCTCTGATTAGCTCACTATTTAAGCCAGAAGGAGGCACGGGAAATTGTATGAGCAACTACGTGAATCCTTGTCTGGTTGCTACATCAGACCCTGTTTCTTGACTAACTCCTGAGTCTGCCTTGTTCCTGATTCCTGTCCTCCTGCCTTGTTCCAGATCCTTGTTTCTACACCCCACTCCAGCTCTGATGATTGGCTTGATTCCTAGCTCTGACTCTGACCAGTAGGCCTGATCACCACTGCTCTGACCATTAGGTTAGACCACCTACTTCACAGTCTATGACACCTTAATCTCTTTCCTTTCAGAGTCCTCCAGGTACTCAGGCCCCTCAGGCCTGTGCTCTCTGAATCCCCAAGGCAGGCCTCCAGAAGCCTTCCCCAACTGCTTCCCTCAGGAATCCTATCAAGAGCTTGCCCTCAGCTGCTCCTCTCTTGCCTCCAGCAGCACTCCAGTGCAGGTTCTGAAAGGAAGCTCTCCACTTCTCTCTCTTTCCTAGTTCCTCTTCCCTGACTTATAAAGTCCTCTTCCCTGACTTCTCTTTCAACCAATCAGCATTAGTCAATTAGGCACTGGTGCCTTCCCTTTCAGCCAGTTGGGTAGCAAACAATCACTTACAGCTACCGTCTCTTTTACTGTAAAACAGGGACAGAACCACATCAGGGTATTTCTCCTTCCAGCTGAGGGAAGGTTGTTCCAAGCTTCAGAGAGCCACCCAGCTCAAATCCCTGGATGGGCCACCACCTGTAATGCAATGTGCCTGGATGGGCCACCACTTGTAATGCAATGTGCCTGGGATCACCAACAGGGATCGAACCAGGACCTCTGGATCAAAAACTATGAGCCTTTTACACTAGCTCTTAGGTTACAGGCATTTGATAAGCCAGTTGTGGCTTTTTGCCACCAAAGGAGGTGTGGGAGACAAGCTGGGGATGGAAAGATGCATCTTCTCTCTCCCTCCATTTTGGACAAAGATAGAGGTGACTTCAAATTTGGAGGTTGGAGTGGATGGTTGAATTCTTGTCTGTTCCATCTTTCCCCCTGCAGCCTTCCCCACTACCTATCACTACATTAAACAATAATAAGCAAACATATCGCCTGGCTATTTGTGCTAAAATAATCAGCAGTGAAATAGTTGATGATATTTTAATTGACATCATTCGGCCTCTCAGTTATCGCCCACTGAGAAGAAGAGGAGCAGTTCACACCTCTTTTAGCGCAACGGTTTTATATTGTCTGTAGACTCAGACATCATGGCACAGTCTTACACTAGGTGGCAATCATGTGGGGTATTGACTTCTTTTATTAAATTAAAACTTAGATTCTGGACCAATATCATGTGGTAACGTTAAAAAAAACCCTAGAAATTATGGGGCAATTTTTATGCATGTTTGGTCACATTATACATGGAACTCTGGTTAACATCCTGATAAGGAACTTTCTCTGTTCACCTATTCCTAATTTGTACCCAATTTTTGGCTGGATTTACTGAAGTCAAAAGACTTGACAAAGCTTTCAAAGTGAGCCAATTACTCCCCACAAATCAGAACCCATGATCCTTGTGAAAAGCAGTCCTTTGCATGAACCAAAATTCCACAAAGTATTTTCTTAACTAATAAGAATAGTTAGATAACTCTTCCATTGATTCTCAACTAAACTCAAGTTAGTTTGGTGTTGAACATTACTGGAATGGGCTGGAGTGTCATAGTGAAACAAGAACCTTTTCAGGCAAGTAATGTATTTTATTTGTCATCGATACTCAGGTTCAATTCATGCTGAAGTTAACTGACTATGATTTGCAAATAATTGTCAGTTCAGCATCTGTCCTTATTTCCAAAGTCTGAATAGACAGAGTGATGAAAGTTAATTTGTTTTTCTTAGTCATTGCTTCTGGAGAATATGAGAGTCTTTGAAAAGAACATTATGCCTAGCTTTTCAAAAATCAAAGGAAAGGCTTGGATCACAGACAGAAAATCCTTGATATGTCCAATATAATAAAACTTGGACTTCATTTTATGGAGACCATAAAATCTGTTCCATTGTCTCCAAAAAAATGGCCTACAAGAGTTCAGAGAACATTTGAATCAAAATGATAAGAAGCATTGTCCAGGACTTCCCCAGTGATTACAGGGAAGGGATGAGGTAAAGCCAACCTCAATTTAGATATTTTAGGGCTGTCAATTAATCACAGTTAACTCACGCGATTAACTCAAAAAAATTAATTGTGATTAATTGCACTGTAAAACAATAAAATAGCAATTGAAATGTATTAAATATTTTTGGATGTTTTCTACATTTTCAAATATATTGATTTCAATTACAACACAGAATACAAAGTGTACAGTGCTCACTTTATATTTATTTTTGATTACAAATATTTGCATTGTAAAAAACAAAAGAAATAGTATTTTTCAATCCACCTCATACAAGTACTGTAATGCAATCTCTTTATCATGAAAGTTGAACTTACAAATGTAGAATTATGTACAAAAATATAACTGCATTCAAAAATAAAACAATGTAAAACTTTAGAGCCTACAAGTCCATTCAATCCTAATTCAGCCAATTGCTCAGACAAACAAGTTTGGTTAAAATTTGCAGGAGATAATGATGCCCGCTCCTTGTTTACAATGTCACCTGAAAGTGAGAACAGGCGTTTGCATGGCACTTTTGTAGCTGGCATTGCAAGGTATTTATGTGTCAGATATGCTAAACATTTGTATGCCCTTTCATTCTTTGGCATGAACCAAAATTCCACAATGCTCCTTCATTGAGAAGCCGACCTTCAAGGCCCTAGGTGCTCTGGAGGAGTGACATTCGTGTCAGAATACGGGACCGGAGTCAGACAAACAATATATAAATGTTAATATTATCTGCAAAGAAATTAAAACATGAGTGAGTGAAGGAAAGGATGAACCTAGGTAAAGTCTAAACCCAGGTCTGTTATTTAAAAAGGTGAAAATATACATCTGAGCAGATACAACAATTTGGATCCGCATCTGATCCCCGTCTGTATTCTTTACCATCTTTGCGAACCGGGGATCAGATGCGGATCCAAATGTTTGTATCTGCACAGGGCTCTAACAGTGAGATAGGGTGCTGGTGCGGATGTGGATATATATAGAAGGTGGAGTGCAGATCATGGGTCAGATATATGTTAATTATCATGTATGCTGTCAAGGCCGATTCCCCACTCTGGGACTTCGAGTGCAGAAGGTGGGGGCCTGCAAGGACTCTAAAAATTAATACTGGCCACTCCCGGCTTGTATTAAACTCCCAAGGTTACAGCTTTTTTCTGACCTTGGATGGGTAGATACTGCCACCACCCAAGTGCAAAACCCCTTTGAGAACCCAGGAAGGCGCACTTGGGAATTCCTTCCTGTGGGGTACCCTCAAGCCCTTTCACCCCGCCTCCGGGGAAGAGCTGAGAAAGAAAAAAAAAGGAAATCAGCTGTTGCCACCAGCTAATTAAATAAAATGTGCACAAACCTCTTAAGACACAAAAATCCAATTCTGTTCTTAAAAAAGGTAAATTTTATTAATAAAAAAAGAAGAAAATACATCTGGGAACTTAGGCTTTTGCTAGATTTAAAAAAAAAACAACCACAAGGATTAACCATCAAGAATAGCTCTCTTGAGGTCCAGCTTAAAGGTTACAAGCACAGAGGAGTCCACAAGCCATAAAGAAATAAAAAGAGATAAACCTAATTGTGTCTTCCTAGACATTTCCTGATCTACTTACATATCTGGGGTTTCAAATGAGTAGTTTCTAGGTATGATACCGATGATTTTTCATACCTGGCCCCAAGCTTCTTACAGCATAGTTCCAAGTATCAGAGGGGTAGCCGTGTTAGTCTGTATCCACAAAAACAACGAGAGATACACTTCTGAAGAAGTGGGTTTTTTTACCCAGAAAGCTTATGCCCAAATAAATCTGTTAGTCTTTAAGGGGCCACTGGACTCCTGGTTGTTTTTACAGCATAGTTGCAGCCCTGTCTGCCTCTCCCCAGAGAACAACCACAGACAGACAAAAGGGGGATCTTGTTTCAATTTTAAACAATTCTAGCCTTCCCATTGGCTCTTTTGGCCAGGTGCCCACTAACTTCCTTTTACCTATGCATAGCAGTGAGACTTTTTAACCCTTTACTGGTAGAGCAATTAGAGAACAGCTACTAAGAGGGCTTTTATAGCTACTGGCTGGAGGATCCACATTTTTGTATCCGCACGGGACTCTATGAATAAGTGTTTGCAGGATCAGACCCTAAGGCTCTTATTCAGCATAGCACTCAAAAGTAAATTTAAGCATGAGTCGCCCCATCCCTATTTTTAAAAGATCACCTAAACCTGTGTTAACTTCAGTGGGGTTGAAGCATGTGCTTAAGTGCTTTGCTGAATAGGATTGGACTTAAGCAAGTACTTTGCTGCATCAGGACTGGAAGTCCCAACCTGCAATGAATCTAATACGGTGTTTCCGTGGCTCCATGGGGCCACCAGGGGCATTTCTTGAGGCCACAGCCTCCTGAGTAGTGAGACTGCGCGGCGGGGGACAGCAGTGGCCCCTCCTCCTCCCTGTTGCTCCTGGATGCACTGCCTTGGGGTTGGTTGCTGGAGCCACCAGCAGGGGTTGGGCCCTGCCTGCCTCTGGGGCCACCTAGGGTACAACACTGGAGGAGCAGGGAGCCAGTGAGTTCCCCACTTTCCCGGGGGCAGTGGGGCTCAGGCTTTAGGCTTCAGCTCTGGGGTGGTAGGGTGGCAGACTCTGGCAGTGGGGCTTTGGGCTCCAGCACCAGGTTCCAGCTGCTAGTGCCAGGCCCTAGGCTCCGGCCATGCGGCTTCAGACTCTAGCCTTGGGCCCCATCTCCCGGCCAGGGGGCACCAGGCTCCGGCCACCTGCTGCCTCCCCCAACACCCCCATCCAGGGCTTAATTTGTCCCCAGGTTTGCTGGGTCTGACTAAGTCTGCTGTGAAAAGTGATACTTGTACGTTTATTAATATCACTTCACAACAGACTTACTAGCTAGCAATAAATAAATGGACGTGTATATGTGCAAATAATTTGTCCTGAGGACCCCTGATCTGCTAGGTGCAGTGGGTTTGCTAGCATGGCGCTTATATTTGGGGGAGAAAATTAGGGGCATGCTTTTAAACTCCCACTGATAGTTTAGTAACTAACAAGCGTACATTACTCGCAATGAATACTATTGCATAGCACTAGCAGCAGCGGTGAGACACCCTTAGGGGGTGCGGGAAACTTTTGCAACAGCAAGGAAAAAATCGGGATAAGTAGCTGTGTTTACAAAAGATGCATTTTCAGGGATTACGCACGTGCCCACAAATGCTTTTAAACCGCCTCGCAACCCCCAGTGAAACGCAGAGCGGGGGGAAATCCCGGATTCCCTGGATGCAGGGGGCTAATGCACGCAAAGGGGGCTGAGAACAAATGCTCTGGCCTGGCAGGGAGGTTGCCCCGGCCCTCCCTACAATTAACCCCCTGCCAGCGTGCCCAGCGGGCACCCGCAGCCCCACGGCCAAGGGCAGACCTGGAGGCGGCTACCCCCAGGCCCCGGCGCTCTGTGTTCCAAGCGGTCACATGACCCACCTGTCACCCTTCAGCGCCCGCCCCCTTTCGCAGCGAATGGCGCGGCTCGAACGTGCTCGCGCACGGAGGGCGGGGGCGCACGCGCGGGGACATAGCGGAGCCGGGCGCGCGGGGGGGGACGACACCCCTGTGGCCGTTGGTGGGCGGGGGCAGCGCGGGTGACAGCGGCAGCCGCGCGGCGGAGGCGATGGGCGCCCCCAAGGGACACGGGTACCAGGCGCCGCAGGAGGTACGGCCCCGCCTGCCCGTCCGGGGACACCGAGCTGCCCCTTGCACTGACTCCCTCCGTCCCTGCCCCAGCTCCCCGGGCCGCTCCCGCGCCTCGCCGCCCCCCAGGAGCGCGGGGGAAGCGCCGCTTGCCTGGGCTCCCTGCAGCCGGGGTGCAACGAGACCCCTGGCCCAGCCCCCCGCCTTGCGCCCGGCTGTGGGGCCGGGTCCTCACGGTCAGCAGGCGCAGGGCCCCATCCGGCGGCCCCCGCCCGCTGCTATGTGCCGGTCACAGCCTCCTGGGGCGGCTTCTGCCTCTCCCCTATCCCGGTGGCTGCCAGGCCTGGCGGCTTCCCCTGCTGGAGGGTCTGACCCCGGCGTGGCCTGCCCGGTGACGGGCTTTGGGCTTCGGCATCAGGCCCAGCTCCTGGGAAGTTCGGGGTGAGGGGCTGGGCTCCCTGGGGGAAGGGCGTTGTCCGGGCCAGAGGGTTGCGGTTGTCGCCCTGGCTGCAGCCCTCTGCTCATCTCAGCAGTGTTGTACGTGTGGGCGGTGAGTCCCTTCCGAGTGTGAAAGCTCCCACATCAACGTAAAATACGAGGAGACTCCCAGATTGTGAAGAGGTTGGACCCTTACGTTTCTACCAAACGTAAACAGCTGGAGACACTTTGGTCTGGCGGATTGTCTTACTTTAGTAATACTGCAAAGGCAGCAACTTCCCAGCCTTGCTTCCTTTTTCCTGCATTGACTTTTGGGTTAAAAGAGACAGGATGTTTCTAGCCGATTGAGCATAAGGCCTGGAGCCAGGAACTTGTGAATTCTATTCCTAGCTCTACAACTGACTGTTCTTCAAGGGTTTGGAATGTCATGGAAATGCTCCCAATGGGGGTAACAACACTTATTACACAGGAGTGTTGTGTGAATTAATTAGTTAATGTTTGCACAGTGCTTTGGAAATAATAAAAAAGCTTCATATAAGTGCTCAATATTAGTGCTGCTATTGCCCTACTCTGGGCTGTTGAAAATGGTTTGTTTGGTTTAAAGGAAACCGTTGAATCCCACAACAATTTCTCTTACCATCTTCATACAAAGTTTGTGAAAACGTTACATTTAAGATGTGAAAAAATTATCTAAGTTGTATGAGCCCTACAGAGTTGACAGAAAACTGCAGAATCACAGGTATATTACCTGTGCTGTGGCAATTGATGCCCAAACTGGATTTACTTTAAGAACAGATGGGACAGGGAGATCTAATGAAGAGCAGGAACTGACATGGATTCAATTAGAATGCAACAGCTGAATTGTTTATTTAAAAGACGGAGAAAACACCACATTTAGAGAAGAGATGCAGACTGATTGAAATAAAAGGGCAAGAGTGATTGGATAATACTGTAATACATAGGTTTTCTCAAACAGGACAAAACATTTCATGTTAAAGCCACCTAGAAACACATTAAGTACAGTACTTGCCTAATGTTTTTCCATGTGTGCAATTGTTGTAATTGCCATAAAGATGTTATCAGATTGCAAATGGAAGGGAAGTGTGTGAGAGAAAATCTCTGTATTAACATACATGTGGTCTATATTAAGAAAAAAATTGGGAAAGTTTATTTTGAGTCTTAATGTTGGGTGGTTGGAGGAGAGTGAATACAATATTTTAAAATTAGGGTTAATTTTATGTTTGTTAGGTTGAAACCAGAGAAGATGAAGAACAAAACATCAAATTGACTGAAATTTTGGAGTTGCTGGTGGCAGCTGGGTATTTCAGGGCAAGAATCAAAGGATTATCACCCTTTGACAAGGTGAGACTATAATCCAGGATTATTATTTGGACATAGTTTACTGTATTTACTAAACATGGTTTTGAAATTCAGCTTAATAGTTCCAGGTAGTAAGGAGAGGGGAGATCAGCATATAAAATTATTTTTATTATTTATATAGTGCCATTAATGTAGTGAAGATATGAGCAAAACTGAGTCCCTATCTCCGGGAACTATGGCACCCAATTCTGCAGTTACTCATATGAGTGGTCCTATTGACTTCAATGGGACTATTTGCACGCATAAAGCTAAGCACATACATAACTATTTGAAGAATCAGGGCCTAAAATTCTGAAGTGGGTGTGTGGGGAATTTAGCTCCATGTATTGCTCCTAGCTGGAACTAGAGTTTCATGGCTAAGCAAACAAGGACCTAAATTTGTTTAATATGAAAACTTGTTTGTGTTGTGGCATGATCATTGTAAAAGGTACTATTCATACTGAAAATGAGGAGTAAGGGGGGCAGCTTGAAAGAAGGTTAAGGAAGTTATTAGGTGTGGAGTTTCGTGAAAGAATGGAACAACTTACCTAGTGTAGCTGTTTTTGAACTGTCACTGGAAATCTTTTGGGAAGGGTTAGGTAATTCTGTGGAAAGGCAGTTATAGGGATCTTCATCCTCAAACACAGGAAGTAAGTCATGCTGTACAGAGTGTATGCTTAGAGAGGTACCTTTGTTGGTTTAACATTTGACTTGATGATAAATCCCTGAACCTTGCTTTGAAAATGCATCCCTTGTAGTTATGGCAGAGCCTTTGAAAATGGGCTCTTTCATTTCTTTCAATAGTTTGCTTGTACATAGGATAGTCGTGCTGTCCTATAAACCTTTGCTTGTTAAAACTGCAAGCTATTATATTTATAGAGCCATAGGCAGTCACAGCACTTTACAAGCACAAATATAAGTATGCCTAAAGAAGACTATCTAAGGCCCTGATTCTATAACTGGATCTGTGGAAATGAACACTTCAGTGGTACTCACACACATCCAGTTGTGGGACTGGTGTCTTGTATCCTGATCCTGCTGTGGCATTACTTACATACATAAGTGTTTGTAGTGAAACTCTGTAGGCTGTTATGGTATAGAACATTTTATAGGACTCTTTGTTAATTGTTTGATTAACAAACAAATATTGTTATAATAAAAATACCCCCCCTTCTACTGACTGTCACACTAGACAGTCAACTATGAAACACAAACTAGACACTAATACAAGGATTATTTCATAACCATGCTGAGTGTTTTATATTAGAGAGAGGCAGTGTGGTGTAGTGGAAAGGGTACTGGACTGAAAGTCAGGAAACCTGGGTTCTATTTAGATTCTGCCACTGACCTGCTGTGAATGCTTGGGTAAGTCACTTCACCTCTCTGTGCCTGTTACCTCTTCTATTCTTTGTCTGTTGTGTATTTAGGTTTTGCAAATATGTACACATGGTTAACTTTGAGTGAGTAGACCCTTTGAAATCAATGAGACTGCTCTGGTGTTTTGAATTGAGCATGTTCATAAATATTTGAAGGGTTGGGGCCTAAGATAGACGACCTCTTCGGGTCAGGGGCTTTCTGTCAATGTTTGTATAGTGCAGGGGTAGGCAACCTATGGCACTCATGCCGAAGGCGGCACGCGAGCTGATTTTCAGTGGCACTCACACTGCCCGGTCCTGGCCACTGGTCCGGGGGGCTCTGCATTTTAATTTTAAATGAAGCTTCTTAAACATTTTAAAAACCTTATTTACTTTACATACAACAATAGTTTAGTTATATATTATAGACTTATAGAAAGAGACCTTCTAAAAATGTTAAAAAGTATTACTGGCACGCGAAACCTTAAATTAGAGTGAATAAATGAAGACTCGGCACACCACTTCTGAAAGGTTGCCGACCCCTGGTATAGTGCCTAGCATGTTGTGGGGGGTTTGTGTGCTACTTCTAATGCAAATAATAAAAGTGGAAAAACTTGGATTAGGTAAATGAGAACACATGTTCCAATCCGTGTTTATTGAGTTTGTATAGCTCACGATCTCTAAAACAGCCACTTCATCACTTTTTAAAAATCTTTATTCCATTCTTCATGGTTGACCTTGTACTTGGAATTTCATCTACTTGCATGTCAGAGAACTCAGTGTCTCAAGAAAACTAGGAAATCAAGTTTAAAAAATAAAATTAAACATCACAAACGGTGGTCCTGTATTTCTCTTCTCTTCACTATATTTTGATGAGATATTAGATGGCATTTGAATCGTGCTGTATTGGAAGTGGGGAAGGAGACTAAAAACGTGAAGCGATATTGGTTGGATTTAAATCATATTTGTTTGAAAATTTCCCCCCTCGAACGTAAAGTGAAAATAACCATATTTTTGTTCATTTTTAGGTAGTTGGTGGCATGACCTGGTGCATCACTACTTGCAGCTTTGACATTGATGTTGATCTATTGTTTCAGGAAAACTCTACAATTGGTCAGAAAATGTAAGTTGATGAAGTGGGAACCATGGTTTGGCTTTTCATATTGTAAAAAAATTGATACAAATCACCATGTTTATACATGTGAAACCTGTACAGGGGATCAGTTTTACTGAGAAATTTCCTGTTTTAGGAGACCACTTGATTGATGCAAGGACTGGCTAGGTGGCATAGAAGGTTGCAAAATTAGTCCATGGCAGCTCTCAGAAGGGCAATGCAACTTTTTTAAAGTGCAGTATGTTTCTTGATAAACCTGGGGTCTTGTAGACCAGTGGTTCTCAAAGCCGGTCCGCTGCTTGTTCAGGGAAAGCCCCTGGCGGGCTGGGCCGGTTTGTTTACCTGCCCTGTCCGCAGGTTCGGCCGATCGCGGTTCCCACTGGCCGCGGTTCTCCGCTCCAGGCTAATGGGGGCTGCCGTAAGGGCGGCCAGCACATCCCTCGGCCCGCGCCGCTTCCCGCAGCCCCCATTGGCCTGGAGTGGCAAACCGTGGCCAGTGGGAGCCGCGATCGGCCGAACCTGCGGACACGGCAGGTAAACAAACCGGCCCGGCCCGCCAGGGGCTTTCCCTGAACAAGTGGCGGACTGGCTTTGAGAACCACTGTTGTAGCCCACAATTAAAATGTGCAGGAAGTAAGGAAGGAAGGACAGTGTCAGGCAAGTTGCATTAAAAGCCCATTTTTCCACTTCAGATAAGTGGAATATAGTTTCAGCTACTATATCTGCCTCTGTGTTCCCCATTTGATTTTCAGTGATGTTTACAATCATGTTACTTTTTTAAAAAGTTATTTTTCTCCCCTGTTGCTTTGAGAGACATCCACATCATTAGGGGAAATGAGCTATACACAAAGTACTCTTAAATGCACAAAAGAAACAGAAAATAGAGATGAATGTATTTTTTCCTCTTATCTCTTATAAAAATCTTAGGTGTTAGTTTTAACAGTAGCAGGACAAAAAAAATCAGTTGTGTGTCCTTAAAAAGAGTCACCCGTGATACTGTTACTTTAATGAAAACATTTTAGTTGTGTTTTTTTTTTTTTTTTTTTTGTTAATTTAATACAGAGAAGTTTGAATTTAAACATTCCCATGGAATATTTGGAACTCAAAAATAAAGGACTGTGCTAGACTACAAGAATCAAAGTGAAACTTTATAGTCTGTTTTAATTGTTCTAGCTGAAGAAAATGCAAAAAGTAAACAGTGAGAAAATAGCAGAAATTGTTATAACAGAATACTATTTGGATGTTTAATAATCTAAGGTGTTAGTAGAATAAATAAGGATATTTGTTTTTTAAACTGTTAGTGTCTCTCAATGTTTCCATGCAGCTCTCAGGGTGGTGATAATAGGGATTAATTAGCAAGTATTCTGTTGCTGTTGTTGTCCAGTGCACATTTTGCCAGCTCTTATTAGACAATGTTCTAATAATAAAAATCTTGGGTCAGCTATTATAAATGTAATTTAAAATAAGTATGGAATCATAAATTAACATCATAGTTATGTTTGTTACATGATTTCTTGTCCCTCTCTGGGACAAAAATATTTTAAACGGATTGCATGTACTGTACTCTTGGTTGTACAAAGAACACTATTGCATCTCATTAACACATTGACATAGTGGAAATATAGATGGCTCACCTGTGATGTAAAGAGGAATTACAAAATTTGCATTCAGCTATTTCTTTTCTAATCAACATTGGCTCTTCAGGCACTATCCCCAGTTTCTGGATCTTTTCTCTTTTCCGTCCCACTCTCTCCTATTCTTCTGGGCAATTTTCCTTCAAAACATCAGCAGCTCTTTGGGATGATAGTCTCTGCCACTGATGTCAGTATCTGGACACTTTTTTTTTTTTCCTTTGGGGAAAATATATCACATCAGTGACTCTTAAGTTGTTGTCTGTAAAGATTGACTTCCTGAGCATGAGCACCAATTCGTTGTATATCAACTTAATTCTTTGTGGTCAGGAAAGAATGCTTTATTCTGAAATCCGTGACAAAACTCCTGTTAATTCAGTGGTGCAAGATTGAACCCCCGTTAAGCTACCTTTCACTTTAACAGCACTTTTATGAGCTGCAGAAGGACATTTTTTCTCAGCAAACTGGATTATATATACTCCAGCTGATTGGACTTTGTACATGTAAGCAGCATTCTTGGTAGATATTTCACTTTTACAATATTCTAGCTATTTCATGGTTTTTGTAGGAGAGGGCGCTTAATTAGTAACAACAGCAGAGATCCACTCAGACAGTTTTAAGTTCCAGATTTTTCATCCTGAAATTGAACTTTCTTTGATAAAATATATAATTATGTTTTAAAGTTAGTCTCTCTATCTTTGAGCAGTTAAATGTATGTGCATGGTAACAGAAACATATGTATAAAATAGATATCCCTCACGATCATGCGTGCACTGCGTCTGATCAGCCTAAGATATTTTAAATTTGATGTTGAGTAATGGAAATTAAGAAACAAGCAATAGGCTTATTAATTTTAAAAATACGACTTCACAACTGTGCTCATAAAACAAGTTGGTTTTTTTTCCAGATTGTGTTATCCAGTTTCAGCCAATAGAGGGCACTTTCAAACTACTGCGTAATTTGGAAATTGGTATCCTAGGACCGACATGGCTACAACAACATTGCATATTTTGGAAATGTCATTCTTTAAAGTTTAAACAATTTTATTGTTTACACTTCGATATTTTTCTTTTAAAATAGTGCCTTAACAGAGAAAATTGTGTCTGTCTTACCAAAAATGAAGTGCCCCCATCGTTTGGAGCCGCATCAGATCCAGGGACTGGATTTCATTCACATATTCCCTGTTGTACAGGTAATAGCTTTGTTGTGCATCACGCTTTTTTTTTTTTTTTTTTTTTTTTTAACAAAGCAGAAGCCTTAAAACTTACATAGGACTTTTAATACCTGTGTGATTGCTGAACTTTATACCTTCTGCAAGTTTGTTCTGCTTTGGAATGAAATACCAGGTTAAAAACTTTTTTTAATGGTAAATATTTTAAAACACCCGGATGTCTTTTTATATAAAATGGAATTCTAAAGCACACTCTGACCCACATGAAGAACAAATTTGTCTGGATTACCTACAACATTGGGCTGGATTCTGCATGCCAGTTCTGCCAGTTGAAAGAAATCTTGCTTTAGGATCTGTTAGTGTTGTGTCGTGTTTTGTTTTTTGTTGAGCCCATGTAGGGTCCTGGTGCAGTAAGATATTCCTTGCAAAGTGTAATAAATATATGGAATAAGTTACAAGGAAAGTGGCTCAAAACATAGGGTATACATGAGATTAAAAGACAGTGTTGTTTTTTTTAAAGTGGGAATCAGAGGGGTGTAAAGAGAGAGAAGAAAGGAGAGAATTAAAAATGGGGGGGTGGGAAGAGTCAGCCTGCTTCTGCTCAGAAATTCTTTAAAGATGAACAGCAAGGGAAAAAGCTAAAACATTCCAGTCACTAGCTTGATGCTTTGTGGTTAAACTGTCCCACATAGTTTTCTTGGTTTTTTTTTATATTTTGCTTTTTGGACTGAGATTGAAATCTAAATATGTTGGATTAGAAAATCAGTCAATCCAGGCAAAATTCCAATGAATATTCCTAGTAATTGTGTTGACTTCCTTGGCTCTTTCGAAATCAACTTTGAGAATTGGCTTTTCATCTTGGGCGGGAGAGGCAATGGGATTTTGAAAATCCATGAGAATACATTTACAGTGAGAATTTAAAAAGTTCTTAGTGAAATAGCAGACATGAATATATGGGATAAACCATATGTGAATATATCTAGTTCTGCAATGCATTGTTATACAAATGTTGCTCAGAATGTGCTAGGTGACTCAGAAAACCTAGAAAGACACAGTCCTTGCCTAAAGGAACTTACAAACTAAGGCTCTGGTTCTGCATTGTGATTTACTCTGGGGGACTACTGCACCTACACAGAGACCTGTTAAAGTCAATGACCCATGTGGTTCACAATGTAGGATCAGGGCACTCACTCTGTCCCCACTCCTTCAGTCATGTTTGTCTGTAGGGAGTGCACGTGACTACTATTAGCAAATATTTCCAACAGCCAGAAATGGGACACTGGATGGGGAAGGCGCTGTGTTACTACAGAGAATTCTTTCCCAGGTGGATCTTGGGGTTGGGAAGGAATTTTCTCCCAAATCAGATTTGCAGACATGGGAGGGTGGGGGTGTTCCACCTTCCTCAGTAGTGTGGGGCACAGGTCACTTGCTGGTTTGTAAATGGAGAATTTTCTGTAGCTTGAAGTCTTTAAATCAAGATTTGAGGACTTCAGTGACTCAGACAGAGGTTATGGGCCTATTACAGGAGTGGGTGACTGACGTTCTGTGGCCTGCGATGTGCAGGAGGTCAGACTAGATGATCATGATGGTCCCTTCTAGCCTTAAAGTCTGAGTCTATGGGGTGTGGGAAGGCCTGGGTTACAGACACAGTATGTATGTTACTTAGTTTGTGACCTCTTTTGTTGTTTCTGTTGAGTTTTTAATATGTACAAAAATAGGGAAGATGAAGATAATAAAATAGCTAATGTTATTGAGCTATTTATGGAGTAAATCACTGAGGTGTCACACATCCATAAAAACTTTGAGTTTTGAAATATTTGATTTTTTTCACATACAAAATACTTAGAAATAGGTTGTTGCATAATAGTATCAATGTTCTCTTTAGTGGCTGGTGAAACGTGCAATAGAAACTAGAGAAGAAATGGGAGACTATATCCGCTCCTATTCCATATCCCAGTTTCAGAAAACTCGTAGTCTACCAGAGGTAAGACCTTGCTAAATCTTTGTTTTCTCTCAAAATATGTCTATACATACATGGGGCTGTTTCCTCAGCTGCTGCAAATCTGTGTAACTGTATTGAAGTTGATAATACTGTGCTGATTTACCTTAGCTGAGGATCTGACCATGATTTTTAGTCTATATAACTGGATGGGTCTAACTATGAGGATTACTGTTAGAAAAGCAAGTAAACACCAGAATCCAAATTGAAGATCCACCTGCGTATATCGGGGGAGATGAATTCTTGCTGACCCCAAATAGTTCATAAGTATGATATTATCAACCTTTGCTTAGAGCCACTGTTTCGGCCCAGAAAGTGACAATATCAAATTGTTACAGTTGCAACGGCTCTGGGCAAAATA
Organism: Platysternon megacephalum; assembly: GCA_003942145.1. Lineage (NCBI taxonomy): Eukaryota > Metazoa > Chordata > Testudines > Platysternidae > Platysternon > Platysternon megacephalum. The sequence continues at coordinate 48,026 of QXTE01000045.1, forward strand.
TCTCTGATAATGCTAGTCATATTAGCCTGGAGGTTGAGATATGTAATATGTCCTTTTCTGGACAAATCCATTGGGACTAGTTCTATGTAGGTACATTAGTTATCTTTACAACGGCTTATAGAAATGAAATACTAAGGAGTTTACAGTTGCATAGCAGACTACTTTTGCTTAAACTGTGTGGAGTAGAATTCTAGTGTATTGGGCTGATTTGCTGTGCAATCCCTTTTTATTTCCTTGAGGTTGTGAAACTACATCTCTGAATATGTAACTGAAAACTTTATACCTTCTTGCCCATCTTCCCTCACTCTTCAGCTGAACTTGTTATGAAATTGTGGTATTCAATTGCATTGTCTTTAAGGAACTATGAGTTTACAAACATCTAGTTACATCTTTCACCTGCTCATTTTAATTGGTTGTCTGAGGTTACTGTTGTGTTGTCTTTCCATAGACCATTTGTGCTAGGAATATTATGGACATCTAGAGTTAGACCTCCTTTTCCATTTTGGGGAGGTGCAGTTGCTAGTTCAGGTTTGGTTTGGTTAACCAGTGAGATTGCTGATAGACTGGCATATGTCTGAAATTTTCAAATGCCACTAAGGGAGTTAGGTGCACAAATGCCATTGATGTTCATTCAGAGTTGGACTCCTAAACCCCATAGGTTCCTTTGATAATGCTGGATGAGTGGTAACAAAAGAGATTAAAAATCTCAAATGTCTAAACTATAATAATAGATCCACTTCCTAAAACAGCTGTATTTTGAATACAGAATTGTGAGAGGAAGGATGGCCCAGTGGCTAGGGTGATAGGCTGCAACTGGGGATACCTGGTTTCAATTCACCGCTCTGTTGCAGATACAGACTTCCTATGTGACATTGGGCAAGTCATTGAGCCTCTCTCTGCCTCAGTATCCTCATTAAAATGGAAATAATGCTGACAACCCGCCTCCCCAAACTGAAATCTAAGTAACCATTATAGTAACTCTTCACTTAAAGTCCTCCCGCTTAACGTTGTTTCAAAGTTACGTCGCTGCTCAATTAGGGAACATGCTTGTTTAAAGTTGTGCAATGCTCCCTTATAACGTCGTTTGGCTGCCTGCTCTGTCCACTGCTTGTAAGATTCTGTCGAAGAGCAGCGACTTTACAAGGGAGCATTGCACAAGTTCCTCTTCTCCCCCCCCTCCCCCTTCCCCCCCCCCTACCCTCCCAGTGCTGTTTGGCAGTGCCTAGGACTTTCTGGGAGGGAGGGGGAGGAGCGGGGAAGCGCTGCATCTCCACTCCTCCCCCTCCCTCCCAGAAAGTCCTGAGTGCTACCAAACAGCTGTTTGGCGGCGCTTAGGACTTTGGGGGGGGGGGGGGAGGGGGGATGCGGCGGCTCCGGAGAGGAGGTGGAGGGGGGGTGGGAAGAGGTGGGCCTAGAGTGGAGCAGGGACAGGAAGAGGTGGGCCTGGAGCATCCTCCGGCAAAGTTGGGACCTGTTCTTCTCCGGGGAAGCTGCTGCTGCAAAGGTGCTTCCTAGCGTTCTTGCCTGCAGTGGGCTGTCCCTGTGTGGGGCAAGCCAGGGGCACTTCCAAACCACAGTACAGTACTGTACAGTATATAATGTCTTTTGTCTGCCCCCCAAAAATTTCCTTGGAACATAATCCCCTGCATTTACATTAAATCTTATGGAAAAATTGGATTTGTTTAACGTCGTTTCACTTAGGCTAGGTCCACACTACCCGCCCGGATCGGCGGGTAGAAATCGATGTATCGCGTCTTGTCTGGACGCGCTACATCGATCCCCGAACGCGCTCACATCGACTCCGTAACTCCAGCAGGGCGAGCGGAGTTAGCGGAGTCGACGGGGGAGCCGCGGACGTCGATCCCGCGCTGCGAGGACGCGAGGTAAGCGCGGGTAAATCGAAATAGGATACTTCGACTTCAGCTACGCTATTCTCGTAGCTGAAGTCGCGTATCTTATTTCGATCCCCGCCCCTACTGTGGACCAGCCCTTAAAGTTGCATTTTTCAGGAACATAACTACAACGTTAAGTGAGGAGTTACTGTACACTGAAACACTTATTTTCCTCTGCAATATGTCCATGTTAATTCGCCTTGATTTCACCAAGGATCCCTAGTCTTGGGTAGGACCCTATTGTATCAGTGCTGTACAAACACAGAACAAACAGACTGATGCAATTGTAGAGTTAAGTGTACTTAACTGAATAATTGAGCAGCTCATTTAGGAACCAGTTGACAAGTCTGCTTGCTAAATGCATTAGTAGTGTTGAGGCTTAAGCTTAATTTTTTTGGTTTTTAATTGTCAATTAATTGTCTTGCAGGATGACGAGTTTATGCAAAGGAAAGAGAAGGCTATCAAAACAGTTACCAATATCTTTGTAAGTACAATATATTGAGCTTTTATGATCAAGCTTCAGAACTTAAATGTTTAAAGACCTTTGTGTGAGTAATGAAATGTGATATTTAATTCTAATTAATGCAACTGCTACTGGGTTTTCTCATGAGGAGGTCCCAATTAGGTGCTGCATGTCAGATCTCGTTCTCAGAAAGGGTCATAGATGCCAACATTTCCCATTAGAAACCTTTAGGTGTATAATGCACCGCCGGCATAAAGCACGTCAGTTGCCACTGCAGGGAGTGTCTCTTTCCATGCCATCAAACAAAAGTCACAAGATGGCACATACATCATTAAAACTCTAGGAAACTAAAACATTCATTTGAAACTGTCAGAAACAGGAATAATTTACCCTTACAATGAATTAAAATGGAAACAAGCCCTGGAAATTAAATGTATTTAAATGAATTTAAATCTCAAAACTTGTTTTCATTGTAACTACTTGCTATAACTAACAACCAAAATATGAGCACTCCTTGCAAGTTATGCCTACTTGGCAATGTTTTTTCCTCAAGGCATTCAAACTCTTGAGAGTTGATAGTCTTTTATTTTTCTCCTTCTTTAAACATATAGCTTCTTTTTCAGTTTTGACATTTGAAGGGTTAGAAGCTGCTGCTATCAGAAACCATGTTATTGCAAATAATGTTATGAATCAGATAATGCCACCAAGGATTAGTATATCATGTGTTCTTTAATTGTCATTCTGTCTTACCTGAATTAAAATGTCTAGATAGCAGGTAGGCATCTCTGTGCTCTTGTTTGCTGAACAATTTGTATCTCTAATCTGACTATCCATTTACTTTCAACGTCAACAATTTGCTTCACTTGTCCTTGATGCTCTCTGTACATTCAAAGGCCAAATTTTTGAAAAGTGACTAGTGATTTTGGTGGCCTCAATTTTGGGGTATTCAAATAAACCCCACAGAGAGGCCTGATCTTCAGAAAATGGTAAGTACCTGCCCTCTGGGGGGGGGGAAATATTCCCCATTAATGTGGGTGGAGCTGGGTACGCAGAAATTGATGCCCCCCAAAATGACAGTCCGCCTTGAAATTCTTGTCTGTAGATTTTAAGGCCACTATGATCATCTAGTTGACTGCCTGAATAAAACGGACCAAAGAACTTCACACAGTAATTCCTGCTGCATTGATGGGAATTATTCTTCCGTGCTATATAAGTCAACATTTTTGAGGCAAATAAGTGGTTAAACTAGAGCATATATTTTAGGAAGCAATCCAATCTAGATTAAAAGTCTCGAAGTGGTGGTCAGTGTATCACTTCCCTTGACAGTCTCTTCCATGGTTAATTACCCTCCCTGTTAAAAATGTTAATTACTTTTTGCCTTAATTGACCCCTCATCTTTCTTTGAACTACTAGCTGTTGTTATGGTGACCCTTTGAGTAACTCTACTCCAATAGTCCATGCTTCATGTGAAGCTGGAAATTAACTTATCTTCCCATTCTAGGTTTGCCCTTTTCCATTTGTATACTCTGATAACATTGCACTCCTTATGCAACAGAAGCAATCTTCTTGTTTATCAGTTGCATCACGTAAATTAAAGAGGCCCTGTCATGCTGGGAGGCAAACTCCTAATGTGTCACACATCACTTCCCCCTCTGAATCCATTGAACTTTCACCTGTTTTTCAAAGTTGTTCTAAGTTACAAAGATATTTATCATTAGAAGAGTTTGTCGAATCTCAGCCATAGTTTGCTCTTGTTTCTTCAGTGAAATCATAATGCTGGATGTATGATTTTGGTCACCAGTACAAAGAAGTGGTGATCTTAAAAAAACTGGATTGATGCTGATGAAGCAGCTGGGTTTTAGTGGCTACATTGCCTACTGTTCAGTCCCTCAGATAAACTTCCTGCTTTTGTATATGCCCATCAGCAACAGAGGCACAGCTGCATTGGCATAGTCCATGCCATGAATGCCTATGTTCAGGTGAAATAACAGCCATATATCATCCCTTTATACTTTTCTCCCTTCTGGTCATCCTAATTTATCCACAGAAGATCAACAGAACACCCCTCACGAGGTTGATCCACAGAACAGGGTTCCCACTCACACTATCTTGATTTCATTGCCATACATCTACATAGTACATCAAGTTCAGGATCCTCCATTCCAACAGATTCCATTCCTTTCCCCCTCCCCATTCAGACTGAAGACTAGATTCCTGCCTGAACTGAAATCCCAGCAACTGGGATTCCAGAATGTGGGCCTTTTGCCCCAGAAACTTGGAATGTCCTCAGTGGTCATAAACCTTGATGTGATGGCAGCAACCTAGTGGTGGTGATGCACACTTGCAGACTGAGAAGCAGAAGTGGGACAGACTTCACAGGCAGGATGGAACTTGACCATGCATCTCTGTTTTTTGTAGATTTCAGGGAATGCTGGTTTGTGGAAAGAGGCAGATCCAAGTCATCCCCCCCCTTTCTCCAGAGGCTGGGTATTCCTAATATATAGGCTTGGAAGGAATAGATTTTTTATTGGCAAATGTCAATAAACGTTGACGTCACCCAATACACACAAACAGACAAAAAAAATATTTCCATCATGATAATAGAAACTTACAAATAGACAAAGTAAGAAAAATGCTGCTTTAGAACTTAATAGTTTGATTTAAGGATATTTATTTTGTGGTTTTTGACGTGATGTTAAAACACAACCGTCAACAGTTGTAAAGCTTTAACTTTTGACTCTCAACATGTACTATCATTACATAATTATTGTTTGACCTCCCATCGTATCCTGCAACTCTGAAAATTTAAATCAATAAAAATCTTAAAGCATAAAAATAAACATTGATATCCATCAAAATTATAAAAAAAAAAAATCAAATTCTGCCAAGCCTTATTTATGTAGATAAAATTCAATTGTTAGACCTTGTATTGGTTCTCCACTTTCTCTCACTAACTTGAATAAGTTGGAAGACTAACTTCTTATTATCTAAAAATATTCAAGAACAGGAGGAGAGGAAGGGATCTTAGTCAACCATGTTTTATAATTGCTGAAACAATTATAAAAAAATATAGTTGGACAAATGTTTTTTTTAATATAAGTGGCCTGTATTACCTTCCCCCCCCATCTTTGTTCCAGGATGAATCTTCCTACAGATATCATGGACACATGTTAAAACATGTTAAGGAAACTTATGATCTTGTTAATTACTTTAGAAAAGACCCAAATGAAGTGCTGAAGCAGCTCAACTTGAGCATCTTCTCAAAAGGAAGACTTGGCTTCCCTTGTTGTGTTTCTTTCCTCTCCTGCTCCCAGCCCCCACCAATACCGTTTACCCAGTATAAATGCATCAGACCACCTCTGGTACCTGTCCTGCACTTGTTGACTGCCCATCAGCGTTTGCTGACTTTCTTAGCTTTCCCAAGGCTTATGCTACCCGACTGGTGGTCAGATTGCACACGGAAAGTTAAATTCTCTTACTGGGAATGTTGAAATCTAAGGCCTTAGGCCTGGTCTACACTATGATTTTAGTTTGAATTTAGCAGCGTTATAGCGAATTAACCTTGNTTTTAATTCTCTTACTGGGAATGTTGAAATCTAAGGCCTTAGGCCTGGTCTACACTACGATTTTAGTTTGAATTTAGCAGCGTTATAGCGAATTAACCTTGTATCCGTCCACACAACGAGGCCATTTAATTCGATTTAAAGTGCTCTTAAAATCGGTTTCTGTACTCCTCTCCGACGAGGGGAGTAGCGCTGAAATCGACATTGCCGGTTCGAATTAGGGTTAGTGTGGACGGAATTCGAAGGTATTGGCCTCCGGAAGCTATCCCACAGTGCACCATTGTGACCACTCTGGACAGCAATCTAAACTCGGATGCTCTGGGCAGTTGGACAGGAAAAGCCCCGCGAACTTTTGAATTTCATTTCCTGTCTGCCCAGCCTGGTGAGCACAGGTGACCACACAGAGCTGAACAGCACAGGTAGCCATGCAGTCCGAGAACCGCAAACGAGCACCAGCATGGACCACAC
>QXTE01000045.1:55127-89887 GCA_003942145.1 Platysternon megacephalum
TAAAGGGCTTTGCTTGCTATGGGAAAGGAGGGCGCTGATTTAATGCAGAAGCCGCAAGACAATGGCTTACCATGGCTGCATACAAGCCGAATTCTGTTGCCCGGCCCTGCGTCTGTGATCTCTAACACCAAAGCCGCAGGCACTCAATATAAGATGCAAAATGCGACCTTGTAGTGAAATCACATGTGCTATGTAATGTGAATAGTGTTCACCGTGAAAGAGTATAAGCATTGTTCTATAAAATGTATCTTTTTACATACTTCTCTCCCCTTTTTTCCCTCATCCTGCAGCTGCAAATTTTTCAATCCTCCCGCCCCCGGCCCGAAGGCTCTCCCAGATAAGGAGGCGAAAGAGACGCATGTGAGACGACATGTTCTCGGAAATAATGCAATCGACCCGGGATGAGAGAGCTAATTTCAATGACTGGAAGGACACTGTCTCAAATTTCCGGAAAGAGGCCAGTGACCGGGAGGACATAAGGGACCAACGGGAGGAGAGAAGGGACCAACGTGAGGAGAGGAGGGACGCTAGAGACGAGAAGTGGCGGGATGCAACGCTGGGGCTGCTGCGTGAGCAGACAGACATGCTCCGGCGTCTGGTGGAGCTCCAGGAACGGCAGCTGCAGGATCACCGAGTGCCGATGCAGCCCCTCCATAACTGCCCTCCCCCCTCCCCAAGTCCTGTAGCCTCCTCACCCCGACGTGTAAGAACGCGGGGGGGGAGGCTCCGTGCACCCTGCCACTCCACCCCATGCGAGAGCCCAAGCAAAAGGCTGTCATTATTTTGAATGTTTTTCCTGCCCTGTTCCTTCACTCCTACCCTCCTCCCAAACCCCACCCGGACTACCTGGTTATTTCTCTCCCTATGTTTATTACCACCCGTTAATAAAAAGTTCTTGATTTGTAAACGATAGTGACTTTATTTTTTTCAAAGCAAACTGGGATCGATGGGGGGAGGGTGGGTTGCTTACAGGGAATGAGTGAATCAAGGGGGTGGGTTTTCATTAGGGACAAACAAACAGAACTTTCAGACAGGAGCCTGGCCAGCAATGAAACTTGTTTTCAGAGCTTCTCTGATGCGCACCGCTTCCTGGTGTGCTCTTCTAATCGCCCTGGTGTCTGGCTGCGCGTAATCAGCAGCCAGGCGGTTTGCCTCAGCCTCCCACCCCGCCATAAAGGTCTCCCCCTTGCTCTCACAGAGATTGTGGAGCACACAGCAAGCAGCAATAGCAATGGGGTTTGGCTGAGGTACGAGCGAGTCAGTAACGAGCGCCAGCGACCTTTTAAACGTCCAAAGGCACATTCTACCATCTACCACCATCCTGCACTTGCTCAGCCTGTAGTTGAACCGCTCCTGACTACTGTCCAGGCTGCCTGTGTATGGCTTCATGAGCCACGGCATTAAGGGGTAGGCTGGGTCCCCAAGGATAACGATGGGCATCTCAACATCCCCAATGGTAATTTTCCGGTCTGGAAAGTAAATCCCTTGTTGCAGCCGTTTAAACAGACTAGTGTTCCTGAAGACGCGGGCGTCATGAACCCTTCCCGGCCATCCCACGTTGATGTTGGTGAAACGTCCCTTGTGATCCACCATTGCTTGCAGCACCATAGAAAAGTACCCCTTGCGGTTTATGTACTGGCTGCCCTGGTGCTCCGGTGCCAAGATCGGGATATGGGTTCCATCTATCGCCCCACCACAGTTAGGGAATCCCATTGCAGCAAAGCCATCCACAATGAGCTGCACATTTCCCAGCGTCACTACCTTTTTTAGCAGCAGCTCAACGATTGCTTTGGCTACTTGCATGACAGCAGCCCCCACGGTAGATTTTCCCACTCCGAACTGATTACCGACTGACCGGTAGCTGTCCGGTGTTGCAAGCTTCCACAGGGCTATCGCCACTCGCTTCTCAACTGTGAGGGCTGCTCTCATCTTGGTGTTCTGGCGCGTCAGGGCAGGGGAAAGCAAGTCACAAAGTTCCAGGAAAGTGCCCTTACGCATGCGAAAGTTTCGCAGCCACTGGGAATCGTCCCACACCTGCAGCACTATGCGGTCCCACCAGTCAGTGCTTGTTTCCCGGGCCCAGAATCGGCGTTCCACAGCAAGAAGCTGCCCCATTGCCAACATGATCTCCAAAGCGCCGGGGCCCGTGGCGCGAGACAATTCTGTGTCCATGTCCATGTCCGCATCACTCTCGTCGCCGCGCTGCCGTAGCCGCCTCCTCCTCGCCTGGCTTTTCTGGTCCTGGTTGAGCATAAACTGCACTATAATGCGCGTGGTGTTTACAATGTTCATGACTGCAAACTTGAGCTGAGCGGGATCCATCCTTGCCGAGGTACGGCGTCCGCTCAGTTCAACAAGGAAAAAAGGCGCGAAATGGTTGTCTTCCGTTGTTTTCACGTAGGGAGGGGGAGGATGTTCCCAGAACCGCCCGCGACAATGTTTTTTGTCCCATCAGGCATTGGGATATCGACCCAGAATTCCAATGGGCGGGGGGGACTGCGGGAACTCTGGGATAGCTACCNAAAAAAATCGAATTCCGTAAATTCGGAGTAATCCCGTAGTGTAGACATACCCCACAGTCTTGGCTCAAACATGGGTGGACTTTGGATTTCAAACTATTCTCTAAGGAAAAAACCTGCATGTTTCCACAGGCTTTACCTTGGATGTTCCTTTGACATCCCAGAGGTTAGGTAGGTTTCCTGTTCTGGGACACAGATTGATGAAGTCCCCAGTCTTGATCTGGTTGGACAGCAGGCAGGACATGCAGCACTAACTCTGGGAAAGTGCTGGATGCTCTGGGATTTGAGGTCACCCAGGGCTAAATATGCAGTGAGTAAATATATTTGTTTGTGGTGACAAAGGAGTGGATACTTTTTTATAATGTAGAATCTGCAAGCTCTTCTTCACTAGATTATAGATAACTGCAGTGCTTTAATTTTTAGAGTTAAATGATCGTGCATCTTAACTTTATTGACATGAGTTAGGACAGGCCCATGGTATTCTCGAGTAGGGAGAACAGCCACTACATCCACTCTCTGTATATCATCTTTAATGTTGATTCCACCATAACATTTTCTTGCATACTGTCTTTTCTAGTCAGCCACGGTAGGAAGCAGTTTGTGCATTTGTGCAAAAACCCCTTCTTCTCAAAGCTAACACTAATCTGAAATACACAGGCCCCTTCCTTTTCAAAGCGAGCAGGAAATTGTGATATAGAAATCAATTTGGCGCTGATATTGTCCCCATGGATTGCATAGTACAACATGCATGTTCAGCATGCAGTATGAATTCTTACTAGTAGAACATAAGACAATACTGGTTTATAGGAGTTGTGGGTCCATAATGCTGAATACCTAGCAGAAATCCTTCTGAGGAAAGAAACCACCAGTTTACTTTGGCATTAGAATTTATAATGCTGTATCTCTGCGTAGGGAGAACTTCAAACAAAAAACCTTGGTGATATTTAACAAAACCTCAGATCACCAGGTAAGAGCCATTAAGAATTTATTCTGTGCACTTGACTCTCAGCTCCATATTTCTTATCTTTAAATTTGCATATTTTTTAATCAGAGTAGACCAAGCTGAGCTGCAACTAGAAGAAAAAATAGACTTCATATTGTTCTAAAGTAAACACTTTTTTATGTTTAATCTTAAAATAATGCAGCATATATCAGTCATCTCATAATTATCTGAAATATTATTTCAATTCCATGTATAACATGAGCTAGAAAATCTACCCACTCCTGAGGCTCTAATTTACATAGTAGCTGATCTGAAGCCCTGGGGCTCATTTTATATCTTAGTTTTCTGTTGCTCTTATCATTGTGTAGTATTCAGTGCATTGCGGAAAGAGTTGCAATCTAGATCTTTTATTAGGACTAGGCATACAGTGCTGTTTTCCGCTAGGACTTCCAGGTATGCCTTTTCCTCTGCTTCTTGCCACCTGTGACAGTGATACTGAAAGGCCCCTTTATCTTTACAGGTCTCTATTTGTTCGTTTTTTGTGTTGTCGAGAACTGACCATGTCTGACATAGATGGTTCAAACAGCTCTCCTCTTTTTCACCTGCTCTGTCTAGGACTCTCCCAACACATTGTTAGACTTAGTTTTTGAAAGTCCTTGTCTGAGAGTCAAGGCAGTTATGGTCCTATTGAAGTAATTACTGTTTTTGGACACCTAAAGAACCACAGTACATAGAAATGCCTTCTTCCAAAATTCAAAGCCCCATAATCTCTGAGACGAAGTAGGCTGATCAATGCTTTAGTCACTCTCAGACTAGACTCCTGCAATATGCTTACCTGGGGCTGACTATATGGGCCACATGGCGCTACAATGGGCCACTCTGCCCCTTAAATGGAATGAACTTAGGTGAAGAGAGTACATCATACTGGTACTTCACAGTCTGCACTGACTACCTCTACAGTTCCAGACCCAGCCTGAGATGCTGTTCTTGATTCCCAAATCCCTTCGCTTGGACCCATCTCAGTGACCGCCTCTCCTCCTACTGCCCTCCATGGCAGCTGTGATTAACAAGGCCACTGCATCTGCCCTTTTCTCCAGGGTGAAATTTCTGGGTATCATGGGCAGAGTGCTCTCAGTGGAAAGTCCTCTGGTGATAGGGAGTTCCACACTCTATATCAGGAAGACCCCAAGTCTTTGTGTAGTCTTTGTGAGCTTGCAAAGTATTGGCAGAGATGTGTTTATGTGGTTGAGGGTGGGTGATATTGGAAGAAGGGGAGGCTTTGAAGAGCTCGGGTGCCCTTTGCAGTAGAACTTGTAGTTACTTTGTATGTGTAGGTGCTATGACTATAGTGTGTGTGTGTATTTCTAACTCAGATATGTGAAGAGAACTGTCAGGTGAAAAAGGGTTTTGTGCTGGTGTGGGTGTAGTGAAAGAAAGGTTTCATGGGCCGTGGATGCTTTTTGTACTGATGTTGTGTGATGTGCTGAGGTTGCTATGGTAAATTCTTGAGAATTAAATAGGAGAATGTTGACTCTTAGCATTCTTACCATTATGGAAGGTAGCTCTAGACTATGCACAATGGCTGTTCTTTGAACCTCAGTATCTGCTTTGTTTAAACCAGGGGATAAAGTTTAAAACACACAGTACTATTATGGTCCTGTCTACACATTTGTCCCTTCCTTCTCTCCCCTATGTAAAATACTGTTATTTTGAGATTAGACCCTGACTGTTTTTATTATGTATATTTTTCCTGTGAGGTATAGCTGTAAAGTGGATTTCTGAGTTATAACCTCTCATCTTGAGATCTAAATACTGACGTTTCAACTCTTTTTGGCACTAAAACAAGGAAATCTGGCTGCATTAACTAATACCCAAGTAATTTTTGCAATCTCTTAACGTTAAAGCAGGAGACATAGTGGTTAGGTGGGTGGCAGGGGAATGGGAATACAGTTGCATTAGGAGATGGCTAATTTACATTTTTACTTCAGCTCTTTTTTTGTGTGTGTGTGTGTGTGTGTGTGTGTATATATATATGTGTGTGTGTGTGTGTAAGCCAGTTAAAAATCTTAAAGGACAATATTATACATCTGCTGCCTTTGGACAACTGTCATGAATTTAAATGGCTTCTATGGCACTTGCACTGATACCCAGTAGCTTTAATTAAAAAAAAAGTGTTTCCTGCTGTAAAGCTGCCAAAACTCATCAAAACACTTAAAAACGAGAGGGGAAAAGAGGAGACTCTGACGTATTTTCATGATACTTAGTGAGCAAAGCTAGAGAGCAGATTCTGGGAACACCAATGTTCTTTGTCAGTGTATCTGTAAAAGGGTAACTGTTTTGACAGTGTGTCTGGAGAAAAGTGTAGAATGTCATAACAAGCAGCTCAGATGCCCCTGTTCTATACTGAAAGATGATTTTTGTTTGTTCTTTTGTTTAATAGGTCTGGAGTTTTGTTCTCTTAATCAGGGTGGATTTGATTTAAATCACTAGTCAGGAAGACTCTATTTAATCATGGATTTCTTCATAAGTGCATTCTTGTTGGTTGTTATAACCTTAACACATTTTTCACAACTCAGAGATAGATGTAGGTTTCATTTTTAGAAGGTACACACTATACATTTTTAAAGTGATTTATTTTGAAAAACAGATTAGTTTTACAGCTATATCAGAAAATGAATCATTGTTTTATTTCATTTACCAAAGGTAATTGAAGTAGATAGTTCACCTCCCAATGACTTCATAAATATCTCCAATTCAACAAGTTAATCATTAATATCTGGAGGATTTTCTTGCCATGCTGTATTAGGAGGGGAACATCACCAGCAGACATTTAAATTGTTTTATTTAACTAAAACAACGTTATGTATTCTGGATTTTTTTTCTTTAACAGCAAACACATAATATTTTAACACAACAAGCATATGAAATTTCGAATTGAGTTAAACATTCAAGTTTTTTTAAAATCACGTTTGTTTTTGTTAAAATTGTTTTTAACTAAAATAGTTAAATGAAATATTAAAAAAAAAAATTAACTATGTCAGCCAGGTCAACATGAGAAACGTAAAATATTGGCTTCTGCAGCTAACAGTCATCTTCACCTTCATTTTCCTGTTTGTTCATAATCTGGAAAAGAAGAACAAGCTTTCCTGCTTTTTCAGGTCCCAAACGATTTCTCAATTTGGAATGAATTAGTCCAAAGGAAGAAAATATTCTTTCTACACCAGCAGAAGAAGCTACTGCTGTTAAGTGTGATTATCACTTCAACTGTCTCTGAATCCAAGTGCTTAAGTGACTTCCACCAGTTTACTGGTGTGACTTTCTTTAAAACAGCATCAGCAAACATTTATTTCTTGAATGGTTCACCCTTAGCTCTGAAGTTTATTATAGTTGGCATTATGGAAGGATGATTGCTAGATGTCCATGTCATAGCCAACTCCTCTTCTTCATCAGTTAAGGTTTGACCTGGTACCGAGTATTGAGAATATTTTCAAGAACATGAGCTGGAGATAGTGCTTGTCCCATTCATTTTTTTAATGTTTGTAATTTAACTCTGTCATTGCATATTTCTCTTTTTAAGATCTCACTCAATTCCTTCCAAATTTCAACAGTGTCAGCAATAAAACAACTATTTCCCTGCATTTTGTTCAAGACTACAGAAATAGGCTTCAGGGTACTCAGCACGTGTTCAACATTTCTTTTAAGCCCAATGTTGAAAATTTTGGCTGACACAGTGCCATCTATTTTTTCACGATTTTGTTCACAAACTGTCATCAGATTAGGCCAGTTCTTGATATAGTGCTCAAAACAGTCCACTACTGAGTCCCATCGCACGTCTTGCGGGAGAGTTAGCTTGGTTCCTCCCACTTTTTTCAGAGCAGCTGCTGCAAAGTGGTTGTTACGGAAGTATTTTGCAATTTCAACAACATTAGCCTTTATTTCTGGAACACTGAAGTCGTTGACTAGGAGGTGCATCAAATGAGCACTGCAACTGTATGTTATTAGCTTGGGACTCTCTTCTAAATAATTTCTTCTCATCTTGGATAGATTTGCAGCATTGTCTGTGACCAAGCTGCATACTAGACATTTGAATTTTTTTCACAGTTGTTACAGCTTTTACTGCTACTTCTTGTAAGTATTCTGCTGTGTGTGCATTTCCTGATGTATCAATTGTTTCTGTAGGAAGACGTTCCCTTCTTCTGTTGTCCCACAAGCTCGTACAATAGGATCACTGTGGACATTGCTACACCCATCAAGACTCAGGTTAACCTATTTCCCCTTCTAGACCTTTTGCACACTGCTCAATTTCTCTTTCATACACTTTATCCAGAAATTTGCCTGTGACATCTGCTCTGTTGGGTGGACTGTATCCTGGTCTTAATGACTGAACCATGTTAATGAAGTATAGGTTCTCAATCATACGGAAAGGAGAGTTTGTTGCATAAACAAACCGGGCAATTTTTTCATCTATTACCTCGTTTTGTAATCTGCTGGTTCGTATCACAAACTTATCTATGATTGTTTCTGGATGATGGCTTGTTGTTTTTTTCCCCCTTTTTGCTACAGGTGATATACTGTGGCTATGTGACATACATGATGTGACTGAAACGCTATCATTGGCAGATAACTCTGAAACTATAGAAGACGATGATTTTGAAGGTGGATAGTCTTCAGAATCCTGTATGTTGAGGATGGATTCTCCTAAACAAAATAAGTCAATGCAGTTATTTAATTATTATTACCATACTGCTCATTTAGTATTACTCATTGCATTCACTGACACACAGTACTACACCTATACCTCGATATAACGCTGTCCTCGGGAGCCAAAAAATCTTAACGCGTTATAGGTGGAAACCGCGTTATATTGAACTTGCTTTGATCCACCGGAGTGCGCAGCCCCGCCCCCCCGGAGCACTGCTTTACCGCATTATATCCGAACTCGTGTTATATCAGGTAGCATTATATCGAGGTAGAGGTGTACTTTAAAGGTGAAATTGTAAAAGGAAGATCTACCTATTTCCAGAAGGAAGACAGGCAGTCCTTAAGAAGTATGAAATAAAAAAGTTAATCAACCTGAAAATCCTGCATGTTCAGACATGTTCCTTTCATCATCTTCAACGCAGCTTCTTCCTGAGAAGGAACACTTCTCATGATGTTGTTTCATTCGGGCAACCAGGCCTTGCATTTCTTTGTTGCATTGTTTGCATTTTGCACGCATGCCTGTCTTACCCACAGGTAGAGGAACTTCATTAAAATATTCCCAAACTGGGTCTCTTACGGCCTGCTGCCATTATAGGTTTTCCCTCCTAGTTAGAGAATGGTATGATAGATCTCAAATCAATGAAGGCTACACTCAGAAAAACCTCAAGACTTCTGGAATATGCTGCTTTTGTTTCTACTGCCTGTCCCTCCCTTCTCACATTTATCTCCAGACTTCTTGTACAGATCTATTCTATTCATTGAACTTTTTGAAACTTTTCACTTTTAGAGAGAGGTAAGGGATTGACTCTGTGTACACAAATTTGCAGAGGGACAATAGGGTTGAGGTCTGTTGTTTTTCACCTCTATATATTTATTTAAAAACATTTTTGCGGTTAACAAGCATGTTATCTCTGGAGAGACAAATCCACAATTTGAGAAGTGCAAAACTAAGCATCTCTGATGGTATCTTCTAGACTGAGCACTGAGTCCCATTGGGTAGATAGAAAGATTAACCTAAATAATCTATAAAGAAGCCCCTGGAACCCCATAAAATTGGGTCCCTAATCCATGAACTATTGCAGTGGTCTCCAAACTTTTTTGATCACGCACCCCTATCAGTAAAAAAAATTTTGAGCACGCACCCCCTGCTGCGCCGGCTCTACCATTTTTGCCGAAGGGAAAAAAAAAAAAGCCACTCGGACTCCCGCCCGAACTGCCGAAGCGCCCCCCCCAAAAAAGCGCTCCTCCTGCCACACACCGCCAAGGATCCTCTTGCACACCACACTTTGGAGACCACTGAACTATTGGAACTCATTTACAAAACTCTTCTTAAACATTACATGAATATATTGTCTCATACTATAGAATTAAAATGTATAATCCCTATTCCATGATGAAATATCTTTGAGCTATAATGTATCTTAATTAAAACTATCTTTAGATAGGTTTTTTCTTCAAAAAGCATTTTATAAAAAAAATTGGATTTAAAAAAAAAATTGATTTTTATCCACCCTGCTCTTAATATGAAGTAATGCAGAAGCTGCTAGGTGTTAAATTTTTGGTGTGGTTTCTTCCTTTAAAAACATACTTTTGATCTTAGCAGATGCAGAAATACTTTACAAGTTGAAAAAATGGCTATATGTGCACAGGGCTCCCATTATCCCTTACTGAAATGCAGCCTCCTGTGGTGTGAAAGGCAGTAGTTGTTGAACAGAGCACAAGTGATGTAAAACAACCATTTAGGACAGCATGTCATGAAGAGTGCTGTATCCAATTGATACTGCATAGGGGAGGCAAAACAGAGCTGCCAGAAATGAAATTGGCCAGGCCACTGGGATACCTTCCCTGTATTAATAAAAAGAGACATGGGTTCTTTAGTGATTGCAAATGTTCCAGGGCTTTGGTTTTATGTCTGACCTGACAGATTTGGAAAGTATGGACATTACTTCTAGTTCTTGTAAATATGCTGGCAAGACTGTGAATAGTGTATTAGGATTAAGGACTAGATCATAGCACTAGATTGTGTTTAAAAAAAGGATTTTTGTTACCTCACCTAATTCTGAAAGATACTTTTCACAGGGTTTGATTTTGTGTGTGTGTGTGTGTTTCTCAAACAGTACCATTGTAGTAAAAGGCTGGAGCTAAGCCAGTTTGGCTTGCAAAGTGCTGCTTGAGGTTTCCCCATTTTGGAGACTAAATGCAATTCATGGTATCAGGTTAGATTTGAGTGCATTCGAAACCAAGGTTAGTTTGTAGCAGCTGAAGTGCGTACAGCCTATTCCTGTAGGTGGTAACGTTTTATAATGGAGATTCTGAAGACTCTGCAAGCTTCCATTTGCACCTCTGCAGTTCCTTTGGTTCCTGTGGAAAAAACTCCACATTTCAGAAACCAAGGTTAGGTGAGATCAGCTTCAACTGCATTTCCTTGCATAGAGCCAACTCTGAAAAGACACACTTTTCTAGACAACCAGAACAGTTAAACTGAGCTCTTTGGGGCAGGCTGACGTTTTCCCCCCCTTATGTTCAAAGTGTCAAGGTCTGCTCCTGCATCTCTAGAAGATTAAGGGCATGGCTACACTTGCAGATTTAGAGCGCTTTGAGTTAAACCAGCCTTCGTAGAGCGCAGTAGGGAAAGCGCTACAATCTGTCCACACTAACAGCTGCAAGCGCACTGGTGTGGCTACATTAGCAGCTCTTGCAACGGCCACAGAGAGCAGTGCATTGTGGTAGCTATCCCAGCATGCAAGTGGCTGCAACGTGCTTTTCAAATGGGGGTGGGGTGGAGTGTGACAGGGAGTGTGTTGTGTGTATGTGGGGGGAGAGAGTGGGTTTTTGAGGGGCTGAGAGCATGTCAGCATGCTGTCTTGTATGTTCAGACAGCAACAGACCCCCCCCACTTCCCCCGCCTCTCTCTCACTCAGCATTCCACAGTAATGGTTGCTTTGTCTTTGGAGCAGATAAGCATGCCGGCTGTCAGAAATGGAGCTTTCAAAGGGCATATCCGCATTCCTGCAGTGATTACAAAACAATGGCAAGAGTGGCCACTTGACCTAAGGGGATTATGGGACGTTTCCAGAGGCTGATCAGAGCACAGTAATGCAACACCTCATCTGCACTGGTNGAGCATGCTGTCTTGTATGTTCAGACAGCAACAGACCCCCTTCCCCCGCCTCTCTCTCACTCAGCATTCCACAGTAATGGTTGCTTTGTCTTGGAGCAGATAAGCATGCCGGCTGTCAGAAATGGAGCTTTCAAAGGGCATATCCGCATTCCTGCAGTGATTACAAAACAATGGCAAGAGTGGCCACTTGACCCAAGGGGATTATGGGACGTTTCCAGAGGCTGATCAGAGCACAGTAATGCAACACCTCATCTGCACTGGTGCTGCGGCACTGCAGCGGGGGCGCAGCAAACATTATTCCACTCGCCGAGGTGGAGTATCAGCAGCGCTGTAGCCGTGGAGTCAGAGTGCTTTATGTGCCTTGCCAGTGTGGACGGGTAGTGAGCTAGGGCGCCCGGGGCTGCTTTATTGCGCTGTAACTCGCAAGTGTAGCCAAGCCTTAAGAAAGGAGGGAATGTTGCTTAGTTTGATTTAGTTTGCTAATGCCCTGTTTTGGTCATAGTGCCTTCAAGCTGTTGTAACAGCACAAGTATGCAGTTTTGCAATTGCAAATTATCCTGAATGTATATTACTTCATTTACATTTACATAGCACTTCTTAAAATACCATGCATACATTACTGCTTATGTCCTTCCAGTTCATAAATTGTAAACTGTTTGGGTTAAGGGATGTGGGACTTCTATACAGTAATCCACCAAAATGTGGCCCTGTAACTGTATATTAAAGAACTGTTTAAAGGGAGTTGATAGCAGTAACGTATAGCTTCTGTTACTGTCTTTCACTTACTGGGACAAACTTTGCTCTCTGTTACACAGGAGTAAAATTGGAATAGGTCCATTGGCTTTGAGTTATGCTGGATTTACACTGGTGTAACTGAGCCAGAATCTGGCCCCTTGTGTTCTCTTATACCACAAGCCACTTTATAATCTGGGTGGGGAGTGGGAACTCCCTGTTTTCTTGTGGTTTGTTCTTTGGGTCTGTTTTTGCAATGTTTTTCTTTAGAACTCAGCTTACAGAACACAGTCTGGTTTTCATTGTGCATCTGCTCTTACCCCAATAGTTGTGTGTGAGATCAAGTGAATTATTTGAGGCTGCACAACTGGCTCACCCCAAGTCTGCCTATGTATTTGAATCCCAGATCCTCTTCATTTCTTGCCTGTTGCTGTAACAGCTGAACAGTGGTTACTCATTTCTCCCTCCCACACACTTACTCTCTCTCCTAGGCAGTATGGTCACTCCAGGATTAATCATTTTACCAGGCTTCAGCTGACCTGAAAGAGTTATTTGTTTTAGACAGTAGCAGTCTTAAAGGGACCCTATCAAATACACCTCTACCTCGATATAACGCTGTCCTCGGGAGCCAAAAAATCTTACCGTGTTATAGGTGAAACCGCGTTATATCGAACTTGCTTTGATCTGCCGGAGTGCACAGCCCCGCCCTCCCCGGAGCACTGCTTTACCGCGTCATATCCGAATTTGCGTTATATCAGGGTAGAGGTGTAGTTTGAGCCCAAAACTATACCCATTTGTCTGTCAAGAAACTGTAAGTGCTGGTAACAACTGTGTTTATACATGATACTGATATTCTTTGCTGGGGCAAAGCCCTCTGCAAGATGGACACTTGGATCAAATTAGTTAACAAACCCTAATCCCATTACTGTGCTACCTCCACTGATGACAGACAATGATGTAAACAGTGTGTTGGCTTGTGCTTAAGGGAAAAAGGTGAGGGAAATTTAGCATTGGGCATAAGGAGAAGGGCAGAAAAGTAGCAGGCATAGATGTTGAGTCAAATTCAGATTGACGCAAATGAGTGTTGCTCTGTCAGTGGAAGTCAGTGAAGTGGCACCTACTTACACGACACTTGAATTAGGCCAGTTTTCAAGATTATATGGCCCCAATCCTGCAAACTTTAAGAACATGAGTGCTGTTTGCAGGACTGGGACTAAGAGTAGAACGAATAATGGGAAGTAAAGAAATGAAGCTATAGCTTAAAAAAATTAATAAAAACCCCTATGCTAATTTGACACACAAGTAAGAAATTTGAGGTTATGGTTCCTGTGTTAACTGGATCTGTTTACACATTTGCTATATTTTGCTATCCCATTTGCTATCCCAAAGGTAAGTTTTTCAACAAGTTATCAGTGCCTGAAAGTAGGAGCTTTATAGTAGAAGATGCTTCCTCAACTAAAACTAGTGTTGCTACTATGGAATTATAACCCTTTAAAAATGTACTTTATAGCTCCTGAGTTGCTTGCCTCATACATCAGCATGTTCCTTACTGCATAAATTACCATCCTGTGCCTTCTTCACAACACTCCTTCTGTAGAACGGCTTCTAAAGATGGCCTATGAAATTATTTCTTTTAAAATTGGACTTGCCTTTTTTGTTCCATTATGATATATAAACGCTTGAAAGGTGGTTTTTACCCTCTCCCATCTTTAAAAAACAAATTAAAAAATCATTTTTTTAACCTTGGAAATATCAGCTCTTGGCCTCCCTGTTTTTTAAGGAGTGTGTTAAATCTTTAACAGAAACTTCCTGTGCAAACTGTCAGTTGGTGATTAAATCGGTGTTAACAAACAGCATTGCTACTGGATAGCCTGCCCCTCTAAGGGCCAGAGGCCTGGGTCCAGCCAAGAATAGGACAAATGTTCCCTGTAAAGAGTTGGAGGAAGGGTGGGAGGGAAGGTGGGAGGGGGGGGAGGAAGGGACAGTTTCCTGTAATGGTCACTGGAGAAAGGAGACTCCAGGTGAGAAGCCTGTAAGTTGTGGCTGGATAGAGAGACCCTGTTGGAAGTTTTTCCTTTTGCGAGTTTATTGGTCATTTTGGACAGTAAGCAAAGCCTGGAGGCAAGGGCTAAAGACTGATTTAGGCATGCTTGATAATTCTCGAAGCTGGTGAGGAATGTTGGCAGCTTACAAGCATCTTAAGCAGACTGGTTTAAAAACCTTTTCCCTCTGTCAGTTGGTTTTCATCATCCTGCTGCTTAAGACATTTAATTGGTTCTCCTGTAGGCTGAGTCTACAGTATTGCCTTGTTTATATTGGAAATTGTCCTGCTTCCCACCATGAGTGGTCAAGTATGTAGCTGCCTCTTGGCATAGACAAGGAGAGCCACAAAAGCGAAGCTTATAGTAATAATTCCCACCAGGCAAACTGTAGCTTTGCTGGTCTACGCTAAGCTATTTAGGTAGTTGGAATGGAGGTGCATTCCCAGTGTAGATAAGACTAAAGAAAATTGGGACCTGTAATTTTCCATCTCTGCAACTTCACAGAGGTTGGGGGTCTATCACTCTTGGGGTTTTTTCCCCCCTGCTCAAAGTAGCATTAAACAGCACAGCAGTAAAAAAAAAATACCTGTGCTCTGTCTTCACTAAAGCCTCCACTGTTGCAGCCATCAGTGTTGCTGGTAGGTGTCTTATGGAGACAAGGCTGTGGAAACTTGCAGGCCAGACAACTTGAATTTCTAATGCAGAAAATGAGCAGAATAACTTTTCTTGCAGGGAAGAAACCCTCCCAAACCTTCATTCTACATAATTTAAGTACTGGGGAAAAGTCACCTTTGCAGGTCATCCTTACATCGCTTTGCACTGGAATTTGTGGGAAGAGCTCATCTTCTCTAAAAGAGGATCAGATAAATGTGAAAAGATTATTCTGTCATCTGGATTAATTATTAAAACTGTGGACTAAAGACCTACCTGCTGTACTCCAGGGGAATATGAAATGAAATTTATGGTTATGGCTAGGACTGAAGGCTGGCAATGGGAATATTAAGAATTAGTAATAGTGACTGGAACTAGAGCTGCTATTGATGAAAGATGAATGTGCTGTGAATTGAGATTCTCAGTAAGTAGTTTTACGTTCATCTACACAATTATCTGATGCTAAGACTAACATTTATGGTGTATTTGTGCATGCTATAATTGCTATGATGAATTCCATTCCTTAGCATAGGTATAGACAGGGAGACCTATCTGATAGTAGAAAGCTCTCAAAGTCCAGATCCAGTGGCTGGAAGGAGAAGCTAGACAAATTCAGACTAGAAATAAAGTGTAGATAAAAGTGAGAATAATTGGCAACTTACTAAGAGACTTGGTTGATTCTTGCTCACTTGAAGTCTTTATAAATCAGAATTTCTAAAGATGTGTTTTACTTTATCAAGAAGTTATGGGCTTGATGCAAAAGTTGCTGGGTGAAAATCTTGGTCTGTGTTACACAGGAGGTCAGACTAGAAGATCACTATCGTCTCTTCTGGCTTTTTAAAATCTTTGAAGCTATCATCCCATATGATAAAATACCATGTCCACTAGTTTTCCTGATATTGGTTAAGTATGAAAAATACTAGGCTTGCTTTTCCGTGTTTAACATTTTGTTGCATTACCAGCCCCAAGCATTCAAACATCATGAATCAAGCCTCTCCAAAACATGAGATTGGCTTAAAATTTGTGACATTTTTAAAAAATGGGGCGGGGTATTACCTGTCTGGTCTTGGAACCTTTAAGGTTCATGTTTTCAAGCTTCTCTGTAACCATGAGGGCTAGGGCTAGAAATGTGCATTTGGAGAGGGAGAGAGAGAGCTAGCGAGCTGACTCGCATTTAGTCAACTGACTGATAGCTGGGGCTTTAAGAAAAACACCAAACATTACAAACCTGGCAGTAAAATCAGAAGAGTTGACAACACATCTTTTGATCTGTTTTTCCAGTATTTTCACTGCCAGTAGTACTTGTGGATCTTCATTTTTAATGTTTCATAGAGATTTATCCTTTTATAAATCACTTTTTAAAAACTATTGTTCCAGTTGCAGAATGTCTCAGTATTTGCCTCTCCCTCGCACCAAACAAATGACAAAAATAACCCCATTAAAAGTGTTTCATATCCTGGTTCCAGTAGTTCTTTTGTTACTTCCCTGAAGTACTCTTAGGTCTTTGTTACACATAAAAGTTGTACTGTTTCATTATACGAATATAGTTTAAGTGGTATAGCCCCACAGTGTAGTATATTTGTGCTTATACTGGTATAGCTGTTCCCACACGGGAAGGAGAATAAGCTATTCTGGTATAAGGCATCTTCTTATTGGCATAACTACATCCACGCTAGGGGTTGTACAGGTATAACTATATCATTCAAAAAAATTACCCTACCGAATAGTTACACTGCTACAAAACTTTATAGACGTGGCCTTAGTGATCCTGCATAGTACAGTAGAACCTCAGTTACGAACACCTTGGGAATGGAGGTTGTTCGTAACTCTGTACAAAACGTTACGTTTCTTTCAAACGTTTACAACTGAACATTGACTTAATACAGCTTTGAAACTTTACCATGCAGAAGAAAAATGCTGCTTTTAACCCTATTAATTTATATGAAACAAGCAAAGAAACAGTTTCCTTACCTCGTTAAATCGTTTTTAAATTTTCCCTTTATTTTTTTAGTAGTTTAACACAGTGCTGTACTGTACAGTATTTGCTTTTATTTGTCTCTGCTGCTGCTGATTGCATACTTCAGGTTCCAAATGAGGTGTGGTTGACTGGTCAGTTCATAACTCTGTTGTTTGTAACTCTGAGATTCTACTGTATTTACTGCACTTCTCTCCAACTAGTATTTAATTGTATTGAACATTCTTTAACTTAGCTACAATATGGCATTGATTAATTTTGGTTGATAGAATGCTGGGAATTTTTTTCCTGCATGCTTTTTTCCTTAAAATATAATAGAATCCGTTTTCCCCTCCTGTGTGACTGGCTGAAGGAGCAGTAATTAAGTAGATAGTAATTAAATTTAATTATCCAATTAAGACATAATTCCCAGTCACTGAAGCTGTCTGTTTAATTATAGTTTTTTTTCATTTAAACAGGCATCTGTTTTGTTGGTTTTGGCCATCTTTTCAAATGTGCTTAAAATGGCAAAATGACAAAAAAAATTACGCCTTTTGTGAAATATTCATGTGTAATATTGGAAAAAAGAAAGAAGAGGGAGAAAGAAAAGAGGTGCTCTAGGAAGCCTTTTAGGTCTAACTTGGTCAGGGTGTACAAACCTAATTGCAGAAACAGAATTCAAAGCCACGTGGCGTGGATGAAGGAGGTGGGCCGTTGAACGTGGGATTGCTCATTATCCATTTACAAAATAAAACCAGTTATTTAGGAGAAGTTCTTGACAATCTCTGAATTCATTTACTATCTTGTTTGCAGGAGGTTTATAAACCCCAGAGAAAATACAAACGCCAGGATGGAGCAGAAGAGCTGCTAGATGAGGAGTCTAAGGTTCACGCCACACTTTTGGAATATGGCAGGTAAGTGGGTCTCATCAGTGTTAACTGTTCACTTATCCTGATGTGGTTCAAATGCTTTATATTGTATAAGCCTAGCAACCTAGGTTTTTGTTTGGAACCCTTTTATTTTCATGCAGACTGCTCAGGTTTAAAGAGATGTTTGGTTTCACATTTTAAGTTTACTTAAACTATAAACACTTAGGGGCAAGGGCTGTCTTGTTGATATGTACAGTGCCTAACACAGTGGAGATTCAGTCCCTGAGTGAGGTCTGTTAGCACCACTACCATATAAATAATGATCGTTTATTGTACATGGTTGATCTCTGCATGTAAAAAGAATGGTCTAGATTCCTGACACTTCTAACTGGGTTGAGACTTTCAGCTGTGATCTTTAACCAATGTTGGCTTTCAGGAAATGATTTCTGGAAGTCTGAAAGAAAGGGGATTGAAGTGCAATGGGGTTATCATTTTGTTTTGAAATGGTGAGGCTGTGGTTAATACCTCAGGAGACTGAATTGTGGCTATAGCACTGATGCCGCCTGTGCTATGCGAACGAACTTCCAGATGAAGAGAGACACAGCTAATTGAAAATAAATATTTGCAAATATCTGTTGCCTTTTGAAATCTTTCCAGTTTCTTATGAGATAAATGGGGGGAAAACATGATCAGTATTTGGTAAGAAGGAACTGGAGTTACTAATAAACTTTCTGTTTCCAACTTCTATTTCTAATATTTTCTTTTTCTTAGCTTAGTAATACTTAAGCCTCCCTTACTAGATGACTTTTCCACTGTGATCTCTTTCTAAGTTCTTCAGCTAGTATTGAGTTTTATATCTTTTTTCCTTCCTTTTTTGTATCTTTTTTTCATCCCTCCTCCCCTACCTTAGATTTACTGACTCTTTACTGTGAGTATTTTCCTTTTGTTCCTTTTGACTTTTATTTTAAGGCAGCAACGGTGCCCTGAGTTGGAGCATGCTTTATAACGTTTCCTCTCATTCTCTGTGTATTTGGCGATGGCAGCATGGACTAACTAACATTTTCTTTCCTGCTCATTGACAATAAGAGTGGAATAAAATGTGCAGTATGTTCTTAACAGAACTATTGAGGTATATTTGGAATGCAAATATGAATGAGAAAACATTCTCCTTTCACTCAGCACACATGCTTGCACCTTTGAATGCTATATATAAGCTGACCAAAGAACATTATTTTTCGATGGATTTCAATATAGATATTTTAAATATTAGCAGGTTGGTTCGGAAAAATAAGTGTATTGGCTATTGAGTGTAAGTAGTTCTAATGGGATCTCTGGATCTGTTCAGAACACTACTCTATCATCACGATCTCTAGTGCTTCAAGAAATAAAATGCCTGTTGTGTACAGTATATAGTAGCTAATAATTCTGTAACGAATCTAACATTTACAAAAACTGTGCGCCATAATCTTGAAATGACACAGCTGCACGTTTGTGACTGAAAATGAGTAAATGTTCCTTAGCTACCGTGTTGAGAAATCTTGCAATATGCTTTGAAACAACGAGTCAGTGGGAGTTTGTCCAAAGGCTGCAGTATTTTGCCCATTCCAAATTGAAATATTCCCATTAATCTACCATTTTTAAAAATACCTTCTTGAATGAATAAAATTGCTGGCTTCTCCCTGAAGTTTTTGTTCATTTGGAAAACTTTGTATTTTAAAAGGGCAGTTTTTTTGTTTAGTTTTTGGGTGTAATTAATTAGAATTAGTTTTTAATTACTTGTGACTTGTAGCCACTTCATTCATAATTAATTTTCTTTTTACTTTTATAAAGAAAAATATAATATTACAGTTGGGAGTGGCTCCATTGCATTCCATTAAACATCTGTCTCTGCTACACTCAACAATTTACTGTTGGAAAATATTCTTTGTAATGATCTAAACTAGACTTTTTTTTAATGAAATACTAGTTTCTGCACCAGTTGGTGGCACTCAACTGGGAATGATTTTGACTTGTGTGCTAGTAGATTCTCCTCTCCTCTCCCCCCCACCCCCTCGTTGTTAGCACTGTCCTTTTAAATCCTGATAGTTCTGGTTTAGATCAGTAGATTGGACCCCAGCAGGTGAGAGTAAAAATCTCAGGAACATAAAATTCTGGGTAGATTTTTTTTTTTTTTTTAAAAGGAAGGTTTTGGTGCTCTTCCAGGCCCACTACATTTAAGAATCTGAATGGGCAGCTTGAAAGATGGAGTAAACCAAGGACATTTTCATCTTGTGGATCATCAGTTATGATTTTGGCTTAAATGTTGCAGAACACTTGGAGGCACGATCAGGATACACCTGAGGAAAGAGGAACCAAACTGGTGGAAAGAACAGATAAAGATGCAGCATAAGGAGGTTTAAACTAGGACTTTAGAGGAAAGGGCAAGTACAGAGAGAGCAAATAAAAATAGGGATGGACAGGCATTGAAGGATAAAAAGGTCTTGTAGTGGAAATGAGGTTTTTGGTAGATTCAGTCATGAATTGATGAGAACTCATGAAACAAAATGTGCTTAAAATACAAGGTTTGTTAAAGAGCTCATTTACAAATTCAAGGAGCTTCAGTAGGAAATTAAAGGAGACTAGAGGCATGCAGTTTGCAGGGTAGCGGGCATGACTGGAAATTTGTTAGATTGATCGTTTGAGCTGATATTAGCCCCCTTAATTATTACAGTATGGGTAACATGCTGTTAGGAACTGAGGAAATTTAGGCTGATTTATAAAAAGTGAAGGGAACTTGGAGAAAACTAGGAATATTGCAGAATTGTAACGGATTAAGTATGGATATCTTGCATAACATTTTATAACAGGATTATGTTATGGGACTCCTGACTGGAGAGAACCATTTTTGATACGGCACAATAAGCAACAAATGAGAACATATGTGATATGTACAGAATTATGATTACAGAGAAGATCTGAAACTCTGGTGTAAACTGCGTTGCATTTGATCAGAGAAGAAAAAGTTTGTGTGATCATAGGTCTGCATTGAACCTGCCAGTCAAAAGTGATGGTAGTCAGAGAGAGGAGAGAGATTAAATATATAGTAAAAGTTGTTGAGGAAAATGGGAAGCAGAAATCAGAGTTTAATAGACTAAGGATGACTACAAAAGCTTAAGTGCTAGCAAAGGGGCAAACATTAAAGTTTAGACTGGTATTATTAGGTATAATGTAGGATGATATAAATTAAAATAAAATAAGCAGCTGTACTTAAGGAATGAAGCACATTCCACAAAGGTGTAAGTGGTAACCTTAAATGTTTTAACTGCCATAATAGTATTGGAATGGACCATTAATCCCATTCCAACAAATACATATCAGACATAGTACAGTAATTGAATCAGGCCGTCTCTACACAATACCTTAGTCCAAACTAATTCGGGTGTAAATTCTAGTTCACACCAGCATCTTGCACACTAAGTGCCCATGTGGACCCTGCTGATGCACACTAAAAATTCCTTAGTACATGTTAATATAATCCTGTTTGAAACAGGACTACATCTATCATGTAGACTAGCCCTAAGACTCCTTCACTGCAGACATAGTAATTATAAAGCCTATTTAGCCTTCAACCCCATTCCTTCCAAATGTCTGGAGAAACAGATGGGCATTACTATATACAGTTATGGCGTGTGGCATAATATGGCTATAGACACTGAATATCTGCTGCCATATTGTCACTTGTCTTTTCTTCTGCTAGTCTTTCTGTGTTTAAAGCTCATAGGTTGGCCAAAACCCTAATCTGAAGCCCAGTGAAATCTTTCTGTTGAGTTCGGTGGGCTTTGGCTCAGGGCTTATATCACCACCTCTTATTTACATATCACAAATTAATTTTGATAGAACAAAAAAAGTTCTAATATATCCGTCTGTAGTACAGTACATGCTATAAGGCATGGTATATGCATAAGTTTTGTACCAGTGTAACTACTTGTTAGGAGTGTGATTGATTTTATTTATTGCTGAAATAGTTATACTGGTATAACCCCTGATGTGGATGCAATTATATGGGCCGTGGCTACACTCGAAACTTCAAAGCGCTCCCGCGGCAGCGCTTTGAAGTGCGAGTGTGGTTGCGTGGGAGAGAGCTCTCCCAGCGCTGCAGGTACTCCACCTCCATTAGCTTACAGGGCTGGGAGCACAGCTCACACTGGTGCTTTACAGCGCTGTAACTTGCTGGGCTTGGGGGTGTTTTTTCACACCCCTGAGCGAGAAAGTTGCAGCGCTGTAAAGCGCCAGTGTAGCCAAGCCCTTAGATGACTTTTATAGCTAATTCCACTTCCCATATGGGACTAGCTATGCCAGTATAAAGCACCTTTAAACTGATATAACTGCATCCAGAAGAGGAGGATTGTACTGCTTTAACTCTACCAGCATAGTTAAAGTGGTACAACTTTCTAGTGTAGATAAGGTTCTTAAGGCTGGGAGTCGTGTTGGCATAATCAAAGGCTGAATTTGACCCTGAAGGTACAAAGGTTGAAGGAGATAAGTGGGCAGTTAGTGGGAAACAACCCTGATATCACTGAGAGCCTTTGTTTAGACTTTTACTACTTTTATTCATAAGATGTTAGAAACTCCTTCTATAGCAAACACCACTTTAAACAGTCTTTTATCTCCAAATAATTTTTCCAGGAATGTCAAGCTTGTCCTTTTACACTTGTGTATTTTTTTTTTTTGGTGTGGGTCTTTATAATGCTGAGTTCGGTTACTCATTTCTGACCTAATAACATTTGGTTACTTGTGAAAAGTTGTGCATAATAACAAAATACACAGTTTAAAAATGTGGGTTAGCAGGGGATAAGCTTTTCTTCGAGGAAAAAATTAAACCAAAAGCCCATTTGTGTGTATGTATTTAGCGCTGTGAGGATTTAAGGCCTTGATATAGGAAAAAAAAATTGCAATTCAGAGAAGCGTTTAAGCATTGCACAAGTCCCATTCATTGACTTTAGTGGAACTTAAGCACTTTCCTGAATCAGGCATATAATATATAAATAACTTCTAAGGGTTACGTTCCTCCACCAATGCTTAAGCCTTCCCTAAGTAAGAGCATATTGCTCTCCAGACATGAGCACTATAGAATGTTGATTGCAGCTGTATGGAATTACAGTATAGAAAGATTGGTGGAGAAATGAAAATTAAATTGAAAATATGCCATAAAGTCTATTTTATTGGGGCATTCAGTAACTAACCCAAAGCTGGCTTTTTTTGTTGTGTTACAGAATTTACCTCTTAGTGCATTTCTTAGGTACAGAAAATTAATACAAGTGTATTTATGAAATTGAGAATGTTGGTTGTTCCACCAACACATTTCTTTGACTTCTTTCATGTGTATTTTAGGAGGTATGGATTTAGCAGACAAGCAGGGAAAATGGAGAAGGTAAGGGGTAATATTGATTACTGATATAAATTAAGAAACAACAGTGTGGTCAAGGGGGAAGGAATCGTATTTTTTCTCTTCTAAAGAAACTTCAATTCTGGAAAATCTTGAAGGAAGGCTATGAAGTCAGCAGGCTTGTGTGTTTTGTTGCCTTTTTTTTTTTTTTTTTTTTAATTGCTAAATGAAACTAAAGCTCTGCAGCCCATGAAAGATATAATTGATTTCTACCTCTTTTTTTTAAATTCTCTCCTGACATTGAAAATACCCCTTAAAAGGTCATGTCAGGCTGCTTTCACAAACAATCTGTTTTACACAAATCCAATAACAGACTGCTAAAAGTCATTTGATTAGATAAAAATGTTTTCAAGCAATGATCACGCAAAGGATAATATGCTGTGATACAAATGTATTATGCTGTGCCATGAACAAAACATTGTAGGATTGTCCCTTATTATAGCTAATGTGACCATGCTTTGTTGCTCTTACTAGTACTGTGCATATAAAATTTTTAGGGCTGTCAATTTAATCGCAGTTCACTGACGCGATTAACTCAAAAAAAGTAACCGATTAAAAAATTAATTACGAATAATCGCAGTTTTAATCGCATTGTTAAACAATGGAATACCAATTGAAATTTATTTAATATTTTTGGACGTTTTTCTACATTTTCAAATATATTGATTTCAATTACGACACAGAATACGAAGTGTAGAGTGCTCACTTTATTATTATTTTTATTACAAATATTTGCACTGTAAAAATGAGAAATAGAATAGTATTTTTCAGTTCACCTCATACAAGTACTGTAGTGTGATCTCTTTATTGTGGAAGTGCAATTTACAAAATGTAGATTTTTATTTTTTTGTTACATAACTGCAGTCAAAAACAAAACCATGCAAAACTTTAGAGCCCACAAGTCTACTCAATCTTACTTCTTGTTCAGCCAATTGCTAAAACAAACAAGTCTGTTTACCATTATGGGAGATAATGCTGCCCGCTTCTTATTTACAATGTCACCTGAAAGTGAGACCGTATGCATGGGACTTTTGTAGCCAGCATTGCAAGGTATTTATGTGCCAGATATGCTAAACATTCATATGCCCCTTCATGCTTCGGCCACCATTCCAGAGAACATGCTTCCATGCTGATGACGCTCGTTTAAAAAAAAATGCGTTAATTAAATTTGTGACTGAACTCCTTGGGGGAGAATTGTATGTCTCCAGCTCTGTTTTACCCGCATTCTGCCATGTATTTCATGTTATAATAGTCTCAGATGATGACTCAGCACGTCATTCATTTTAAGAACACTTTCGCTGCAGATTTGACAAAACGCAAAGAAGGTACCAATGTGAGATTTCTAAAGATAGCTACAACACTCGACCCAAGGTTTAAGAATCTGAAGTGCCTTCCAAAATCCGAGAGGGACAAGGCATGGCGCATGCTTTCAGAAGTCTTAAAAGAGCAACACTCCGATGCGGAAACTACAAAACCTGAACCACCAAAAAAGAAAATCAACCTTCTGCTGGTGGCATCTGACTCATGATGATGAAAATGAACATGTGTCTGTCCGCACTGTTTGGATAGTTATCGAGCAGAACCCATCATCAGTATGGACGCATGCCCTCTGGAATGGTGGTTGAAGCATGAAGGAACATATGAATCTTTAGTGCAACTGGCATGTAAATATCCTGCGACACCGGCTACAACAGTGCCATGCAAGCCCCTATTCTCACTTTCAGGAGACATTGTAAACGAAGTGGGCAGCATTATCTTCAAATGTAAACAAACTTGTTTATCCGAGCAATTGGCTGAACAAGAAGTAGGAAAATATTGGAAAATACAGAAAACATCCATAAATATTTATGGTATTTTATTGCTTAACAGTGCGATTAATCACAAATACTTTTTTAAATCTCTTAACAGCCCTAAACATTTTATAATTTAATACACCCATAGAAATAGAACATGCTGCAGCACAATATTACTTTGTTTCAGTAACAAGATGTTCTTATTGATATAGATAATGCATCAAATTGTGAGCATATCCTGTTGCAGGTTGGTAGGAAAGCATAATATGGTTAGCGGTAGGGTATGTGAAGAACCAGTATCACACCAACATTTAACTTGTACATTTAATATTCAAGTAATATAAAAGAAGATATTTCTAACTGTGTGGCTGCGGGTAAAAAATAAACCAATCTGCAGCTATGACTGAGGTGCAGTCCATAAAATATGACCATGTCCCTTCACAAAGTCCTATTGGCTTTGTTAGCCAATATGTCAGAGTGTCGCCATTTGTCATCTGAATTAAGCCACTACAAGAGAGGGGACTTAAATGTTTGGGCAGAGTGATGACGTGGTGTCAAGAAATACAGTATAAATCTCTGGGGAATGCTACTTACCTTAACAGAATTAATTCTTCTGAAAGTGGACAGTCCCCCACATAGGTTTATATCTTTATATTTAAAATGTGTTTTCAGGTGCACAGATTTTAAACCACTACTTTGATCTAGATTTAGACTTTATGTATATTAAAATACACTTGTAAAAAATGCTTCTTTCTTATATTTGACCTGCTATACCAGGGGTAGGCAACCTATGGCACTCGTGCCGAAGGCGGCACGCGAGCTGATTTTCAGTGGCACTCACACTGCCCAGGTTCTGGCCACCGGTCCGGGGGGCTCTGCATTTTATTTTAATTTTTAAATGAAGCTTCTTAAACATTTTAAAAACCTTATTTACTTTACATACAACAATAGTTTAGTTATATATTATAGACTTATAGAAAGAGACCTTCTAAAAACATTAAAATGTATTACTGGCACGCAAAACCTTAAATTAGAGTGAATAAATGGAGACTCGGCACACCACTTCTGAAAGGTTGCCGACCCCTGTGCTATATACCATACACAGAGATGGGGGGACTAAATAGCCATCAGTCTTACACAGGCTGGATTCCCATTAAACTCAAAGTGAGTTGCACTTGCTTGGGCAGGGCCTGAACTTGGACACTAGGCAGTATATAACCATATATTTCAGTTATTTAAATATAACACCTGAATTACAGTTTCCTCCTTGTTTTACTTTCATAACCCTTTGACTGCTGGTATTATCTTATCATGTAGCTATGTGGTATATTTATTTTCCTTAAATAGGCTGAAGACAAAAAAACGGTACTACCTACAGGACTTGCAGCGGCAGGAAAGGCTGATGCCTATGATGATGATGACCTTCAAGCTGCTGAAGAGGTGTGCTATACATATATATACACGCATGCACACACACATAGAGGGCTTAGATATTAATAGCTTGGGGACAGTGTAAAAAGCACAGCATGTTCTCTTCCCTCTCTACAAAGAGGAAAAGTTCAATAGCTTAGCTGAGCAATGAGTTCCTTTCAGATAGGGAAATATGGGATAATAAACAGATGCACAAAAAGTAAATGTTCACTTCGGATTTTCCATGTAAAAACCTGGTCAACATTTTCTTTTGCAGCCATGGAGCCATTCATACTTAGGACCTGATCCTGTTAATACTGTTTTGGGAAAGGAGCAGCTCAGTGGCCTCATCTCCCATTGACAATGATGGGAGCTGAGTGTCGTAGGCACCACATGAACTGAGTCCTCACTGTAATCAGAGAACTTTCTGGGTGGAATAATTTTAGCAACTGCCTCAGTAACATTAAGTTTACTCTTCTGTTAGGAGCATTAAAATAGAATGCAAATTGGATTGATTGGCTGATGAGAACTATCATAGAACAGAAGTATGCTAAGTATTTAAAGGCCTCTAATGCTAATTGTTTTGTTCACATATGTTATCTCTTATCTTGCAATAATATCTTTTCTCATTAGCTTCGCATTAAAACACTGATGACTGGAATGGCGGCAATGGCAACAGAAGAGGTAAGCAGTACTTAAAGCAAAGCGACAATTTCAACATTTATGTGCATTGATATATCTTAGCCATCAGAATTCAAACCAAATTTATCAGCAGAGAGAATCCTATTGACATTATTGGGATTTGGGTTGGGCCCAAAGTGCATTGAGACTTTGCTAGTCAGATAAAAGGACTGTTGTGTAGTTACAGAGATTAAAATAATAGAGTGCTCCAATCCCAAGAGTCTGGTTTTTTTTGCTGTATAATAAATCAGTTCAAAACGGTTAACAACACTTAAATTACTTGTGCCCCTGAATTTCCTCTCTATATCTGCCATTAGCTTTGAAAGCTGTCATTGTTCCTGAAATACGGTTAACAGTTGTAAGTCTGCATGAGGTACTGAAATTATATATTAAAAATGGATACAGGGAAAGATGATTGAGCATGAGACAGTACTTTTCATAAGACTTCTGACTTAAAATCCTTCACCCTAAAATAATGATTGTGGCTTTTGCATAATCCTAGTGCTGCTTATTAAGTGGTTTCTGCATAAATAATTGCATAAATAAAAACATACTACAATGCTACTGCCCTTGAAATGTTATTTAAACATATGAAGCCTTTGTGTAACCTAGACTTTCTCACACTTTTACTTTACAGAGCTAAGGTAGGGATCTGATAGGGTATTCCTCTTACTGGAAAAAATATTGTGTGCATTTCATTGCATTCAACACATCACATCTAGGATTTGATAACTTTGATATAACATCTAAATGTTGCTTGTTTGCATTATTATCCTTTCCCTGCAATTCCATAGTGATTCGGATGTATCAATAAACATAGTAAACATTCTCTGTACTATTTTGAAAATCTTGATACCTTTCACATTTTCTGATGTACCAAATGGACAGAAATTAATTTGACAAATGGTGGACATGACAGACTTGCCTTGTGATCAGATGCCTCCTTGAATTCTTCATTTTAGGAGAGAGATTTGGCTTCCCTAAACACATGATTTAGGATGAACACTATTTCACACACCTACATGGCAATAATTTGGCTCAAAAGTTGGTGCCTCAGTAGTTACATTTCTTCCTGGAGGGCATGTAACAAGCTTCATTTGTTTACTGAGTTCTGGGGAAGATGAACTTCATTACATGCTTCATTCTTTTATAAACAGATTTGATTACATTAAAATAGTATTGTATTAATATAGTTCCGGGGGAGGTGCTTTACAAACAAACCTACAATTTATTACTACAGATTGTCCCAAAGCTTCAATAAATGCTTCTTGGTTTAATTGCAGGGCAGGTTAACAGCTAGCACAGTAGGTCAGATTGTTGGACTCCAATCTGATGAGATCAAGCAGATAGTGTCGGAGTATGCTGAAAAGGTATGTTCTTTTCTGGTTACATTTTATAAAATCATATTTGATCATTTAGGCCCTGATAAGGCAATTAGTTTGCAGTGGCTTCTATAAAGCAGCATTTATGACCATGCTAAGTAGTGAAGACACGATTCAGGAAAATATCCCTAAGCAGGAAAGCATTTAAGCATGTGTTTAGGTCTTGTTGGAAGTCAATGCGAATTATGTTCTTAATAGCTTTCCTGAATAGGGATGAGCTTAAGCATATCTTTAAGTTCTTTGCTGAGTTGGGGCCTGAATCAGCACCCTGTTCTGTGACTGAGAACAGCCATGGAACAAAGGCCCTGATCCTGCTGATACCCGCTTACCTGGTTGGCTTTAAGCACACAAGTAGTCCCCTGGGCTTCAGTGGGACTGCTTATGTGAATAAAGATAAGCACAAGCGTAACTGTTTGTGGAATTGGGACATTACTCTCATTGGGCCCCCATTACCAGTCATATGACTGGGTGCTGATTCAGTAACTAGCATTGTCAAAACCAAATCCTTGCTGCTTCATTAATCAAGGCAATTAGTTTTATTTGTTAGCTCAATTTATTGTATTCTACTGGGATTGTTTTTTACAGTACTGTGAAAAGAAAATCTGGCTCTTCGAGCAATTAATACGTATAATATATCACTGCCAGATATGAGTTATAGGTCGTTCTTATGTCCAATAGTCTTCTCATATTTCTTCCTTTTCGTTGACACTTATGAGGTATGGAGCTTTCCCACTTATGAGATAAACCCTATAACTCAACAGAGGCTATGGCAAATTCCCTGCCTTTCTCTATTATAAAGGAATGGAAGAACAGAAGCCATAGGGTCATATTTCAATGTTACATTTCTTCTGTTCTGAAAGAAGGCAGCAGGACCTTGACTATTACAGTAGAACGATGATTAATAATCTAGAAAATAAGAACTGATTCAAGTCAGACCAAAATGTATCACATGTAAAATTGAATTTACTGGATATTACAGAACAGGATCCTTCCTCATGTGCGTGTAATAGAAGAGGAAGTTGAGGGTATTATCAAACACAGCTCATTGAAGTATTAACAACTTCCCAATTTCCAGAAACCTCTATTTAAATCCCAAATTAAAGGGTAATTGGCAGTGACATCCCTGCCCTTACTGGGGTTGCTGTTCTTCCCCAGCTTTGTTAATCTTGATCATTCTTGCCAGGTGTGACGTGTCCAAAAGCCCAGAAAGATTTTGAGAACTGTTTTTGCCTTTCGCATGTACCATATTTTGCCAAGAGAGAGGTGTTTAATAATAATTTCAAAAGGTGGTTGCATCTACAAGGCTTCCCTCTACCCTTTTTAACTTTGCATTCCTCCCACTGTTTAAAAGAATACAGGTCGTGTACTCTCAATATACTTGCTGCACATTCCCAGTGAAGTTAGACTTATCAGTTTATTTGCCATGCAGGGTTGCCTCCTTCCATTGCCATAAGATGGTGTTTTTCTTTAAGAAGATAAATGACTGGATTCTGCAGTCCTGCACTTCTCCTGAAAGAGTGGGTTTATCACAAGGTTGGGGGAGCCTCCCTTTTTAAAATCTTGACAATGTTGCTATGAAGCATATGTTTTTCCACCATCTTTTTTAAGGGCTGTTTGTACCAAATTAGGTTTGCTCTTACTAAGGTGTGAGAGATTCCTCTAATGTGAGTATGCCAGATGGTGCCCACTTCAATACACAGAAGTATTGTTTGCATTAGGAAAGCTTCTTTGCTGTTTCTTAACAAGGAAGGATAATTATACAAGTGACAGAACTAAAAGAATTGGATGCATGTAGTGTCAAAAATACCTCTTTTAAAAAAATACATAAAGGATTGTTCTTATCAGTGCCAGCACTGACTGCTGCCTGCAAAGTGATTACACGGTGAGAGAGTTGTTAAATCAGAATATTGGTCAAGGCTTGTGTGGGTAAAAATGTGTCCATGTCTACAGTCTTCTTTTAGAAGCAAACGTGCACCATATAAATTCAGTTCATTAAAATAAGCATATTAATAGCTCAGTGTGATTAATAACTGTGTCACTGAAAGACTGTGTATGTGTTTTTTGGTTTGGTTTGGTTTTTTAATAATGGGACCTGAAATGTATGAAGGCAAGAAGAAATGCAATGTACTAGCATTGCCTTCCTGTGTATGAAAAGCTTTAGGATAAAATTATTGCAGATTATATCGAACTGTAGTGAAAGTGCAAAACACACCAGCACTACTGTTAGTTCTTCTGATTGAACCTGTCTTGAATGCTTCACTTGATTTAGTTTATTATGAATGGGTTATTTGTAAGGCTATATTTTAGTCACGGGTATTTTTAGTAAAAAGTCATGGACAGGTCACGGGCAGTCAACAAAAATTCACGGCCCATAACCTGTCCATGACTTGTACTAAATCTTGGGGATGGGGGCGGCCCGGGGGAGTGCTGGGGAGGTTATCAAGGTGCTGGGGGGGGGCAGGCGGCGGTGTGCGACCAGGGACACCCGTTGGTGCTGGGGGGTGATTGGCGTGGCTGGCAGGCTCCCTACCTGGCTCTGTGTCTTCCCGGAAGCGGCAACATACCTCAGCTCCTAGGCGGACGTACGGCCACGCATCTCTGCATGCTGCCTCATCCCTCAAGGATCAATAATAGAATTAGGGCTGTCAATCTATTAAAAAAAATTAATTACGATTACTTGTGCGATTAAAAAAATTAATCTCAATTAATTGCACTGTTAAACAATAATAGAATACCATTTATTTAAATATTTTGGATGTTTTCTACATTTTCAAATATCTTGATTTTATTTACAACACAGAATACAAAGTGTACAGTAGTTCACTTTATATTTATTTTTGATTAAAAATACTTGCACTGTAAAGAAACAAAAGAAATCTTATTTTTCAATTCGCCTAATAGAAGTACAATAGTGCAATCACTTTATCATGAAAGTTGAACCTACAAATGTAGAATTATGTACAAAAAATAACTGCACTCAAAACCAAAACAATGTAAAACTTGACCCCAGAAGTCCACTCAGTCCTATTTCCTGTTCAGCTAATAGCTCAGACAAACAAGTTTGTTTACATTTGCAGTAGATAATGCTGCCCGCTTCTTGTTTACATTGTCACCTGAAAGTGAGAACAGGTGTTCACATGGCACTATTGTAGCTGGTGTTGCAAGATATTTACATGCCAGATGCACTAAAGATTTATATATCCCTTCATGCGTCATCCATCATTTCAGAGGACATGTGTCCATGCTGATGATGGGTTCTGCTTGATAACAATCCAAGGCAGTGCAGACCAATGCATGTTCATTTTCATCATCTGAGTCAGATGCCACCAGCAGAAGGTTGATTTTCTTTTTTGGTGGTTCAAGTTTTGTAGTTTCTGCATTGGAGTGTTGCTCTTTTAAGACTTCTGAAAGCATGTTCCGCACCTCATCCCTCTCAGATTTTGGAAGGCACTTCAGATTCTTAAACCTTGGGTCGAGTGCTGTAGTTATCTGTAGAAATCTCACATTGGTACCTTCTTTGTTTTTTGTCGAATCTGCAGTGAAAGTGTTCTTAAAATGGACAACATGCTGAGTCATCATCCGAGACTGCTATAACATGAAATGTATGGCAGAATGTGGGTAAAACAGAGCTGGAGACATACAATTCTCCCCCAAGGAGTTCAGTCACAAATTTAATTAACACTTTTATTTTATTTATTTTTTAAACGAGCGTCATCAGCATGGAAGCATGTTCTCTGGAATGGTGGCCGAAGCATGAAGTGGCATATGAATGTTTAGCATATCTGGCATGTAAATACCTTGCAGTGCCGGCCACAAAAGTCCCATGCAAACTTCTGTTTTCACTTTCTAGTGACATTGTAAATGAGAAGTGAGGTAACGTTTTATTTCCAGTAAATGTAAACAAACTTGTTCGTCTTATCAATTGGCTGAACAAGAAGTAGCACTGAGTGGACTTGTAGGTTCTAAAGTTTTGCATTGTTTTGTTTTTGAGTGCAGTTATGTAACAGAGTCTACATTTTGTAAGTTGCACTTTAATGATAGAGCTTGCACTACAGTACTTGTATGAGGTGAATTGAAAAATACTATTTCTTTTTATCCCATTTTTACAGTGCAAATAGTTGTAATAAAAAATATAAAGTGAGCAGTGTACACTTTATATTCTGTGTTGTAATTGAAATCAATATTTGAAAATGTAGAAAAATATTTCATAAATTTCAATTG
Source organism: Platysternon megacephalum (assembly GCA_003942145.1). Taxonomy (NCBI): domain Eukaryota; kingdom Metazoa; phylum Chordata; order Testudines; family Platysternidae; genus Platysternon; species Platysternon megacephalum. Next base: position 87,572 of record QXTE01000045.1, read on the forward strand.
GTATTCTATTGTTTTACAGTGCAATTAACTGATTAATCATGATTAATTTTTTGTAAGTTAATCGCGTGAGTTAACTACGATTAATCGACAGCCCTAAATAGAATACAAAGTTTTCCACTTGTAGTGCATTGGCTCCTATTGATTGTGAACAAAAATTGATTTGTTGTTGATTATTTGTATGGTCCAAAGTGTGTGTTAGGTGCTGATTTGAAGATGACCTACCTGTTGTGAAGAGGTTACAATTTAAACATCAATTCAAACTGGTCATTCAACAGTCTGCATGTAATGAGTTGTATGTAGGCCTCAGGCTAACTCCAAAAGGAAACTGGGCACAAACATACATCTCAGCCTGTGATTTTTGTCTCTTTGAGTCAGGGTGGAAACATGAAATGTGTGGGGAGGAGTGAGGCCATCATGTTGGGAGGAATCTTTCATAGCCACTAGCGATGCTGCAACTAATAGTGGACAAATAGATTATTTCTGTCTACAGAGCTGTTGATCTGGCACTTTTTATCAACATTAAATTCATGCAGAGTCCCAACAAAACCGACAAATTACATTTTTAAGCCCTCCTAGTTTCTTGCACTCATGTATTCAAATAGCAAGTAAAAAAAAAGTCTCGTGTCAAACCCTGTGCCCTTCATAGTCCTGAAGAGATAATGAAGATGTCCTGAGAAAATGAAATCTAAGGGACCCCTCCACTGAAAATGCATGTATATGGACATTTAGTCCCAAAGGATGGGTTTTATTTATGCCAAAGAACAAAGTTCTGCCCCTGCAGCCCTAGTAACCTAGTAACATCTCAGTCTTTAAACTTCTCTGTGCAGACCAGGTTTATATTTGACAAAACTATTCTCTAATTCCCAGTACCTTCCTTTCAAGAACGTTAGATAGGATTTGTAAGTGCTCAGCAGCTCTCAGAATCAATACCATTTGTGTGGACACAAAATGGAATTATGCTAACTTCTTTCTTAACCACAGTCATGTACAACAAAAGCTCTTAAGGGAAAAGAGAACTTTTCAGCTCTTAAGCTTCATGAGAAGCTCTAATGAGGATGCACTTACTGTGGGTACTCCGTCAGATTGTACCTCTGGTTGTTCCTCCTCTTGGGAGAAAATAAATTATGGTCCTTGTCAAGTTGGAGCCAAGTATAAGATTTTAAATAACAGTCTTTCTTGCCTCTTCTGCTGTCCAGTATGAGTGCAAATGTATGACAGGCTTCTAGAACTCCCTTCCCCTGAGGTCAGTGATTAAATACCAGATTGCAGCTAGATGGACATGACCACTATCTGCTATCCAAAGCCATTAGCTGCGCTCTTCCTGCCTTTCACGATCTTAGGTCACCATGCATCATAAATGATGTTCAGTGAATGAAAAGGGGACAGTAGATTGTGGCAATCATGGCCAAAGTCCCTATCTGAATCCAGTCATCAGCAGAAGGAATTTGCAAGTCCTTGTGCTGGAGTAGTTGGAGATTCTAAGAAGTCATTGTAGCCCTCATTCACCAAAGCTTCCACAGTCTTGCAGAACTTTCATGGTAGTGGGCCAGCTAATCAGACCCAACTGCCTTTTTCTGGATAAGCTCTGAGACAAACTAAAAACAGCACAGTCACTTGTGAAAGCCTAGAAATAAGATAAAACCTTGCTCTAAAGGTCACTGAATTCAAGCTCTCTGGGACCCATGTGGGGGAGGAAATTTAAAGAGCTGTGGACCTTGCTTGAACACCCTACTTGACAAACTACGGTGGCAGCTCACAGAGCACCACTTCCTAGCATGATTTCTGACTCAAATTCCCCGCCTCATGAAATCATGAGTTAAACTATTTTTTCCAGCTCAATGGACACAGTACCAGAGAGGAGGAGATAATAGTACTGCCATCAGCCAAAGCTGAGCTGGATGGGTCAGTCTCTCACCTGCAAGTTCTGAAAGCTGTGGTGGCAATCTGTTACCATTTACAACTGAAACCATTGCCCCTCTGATTAGTGAAAAACGCTTGGGAATAATTAGGGCCACTCCTTTAAGAGAGAGTCTATACTGCCCATAAGAAGGTCCATCTATAGGCTTGGCAGAATTAGATTTAATATCAATGTTTATTTTTAAGCATTTTAATAGATTTTATTTATTTAAACTTTCTCAGTTGTAAGAAATTGAGGGGTGTGACAAACAATAGTTGACAGTCAGGGGCGGCTCCGGGCACCAGCGCACCAAGCGCGTGCCTGGGGCGGCAAGCCGCGGGGGGTGGCCTGCTGGTCGCTGTGTGGGTGGCAGTCAGGGAGCCTTTGGCCGCATGCCTGCGGGAGGTCTGCTGGTCCCG
>QXTE01000045.1:98321-230821 GCA_003942145.1 Platysternon megacephalum
GGGGGTACAGCCCAGAGGGCTGGGGGTGTGGGGGAGTTCAGGGGTACAGGGCAGAGGGCTGGGGGTTCAGGGGTGAGGGCTGGGGTGCTCGGGTTGTGGGGGTGCTCCCAGCCCCCTGCCCTGAGCGGCTCAGGGCAGGGGGCTGGAAGGGATATGCCTGTTTCACCCGCTTCCCCAAGGCCCCGTCCCTACCTCTTCTCTCAGTCTCCGGAGCAGCGAGCACGCTGCGGCTCGGCTCCGCCCCCCTTCCCCGGCCATCAGCTGATTGTCGGGAGGGAGGAGGAGGGGCAGGAAAGCTCCAAGCTGGGGGAAGAAGCGGGGGAGGCAGGAGCTTGGCTGCCGCAGGTCCAAGCTTCTGCCTCCTGCCCCCGCAGGGGAGAGCGTTGGGCGGGGGGGGCGAGTGGGGCTGGGACTGGCAGGCAGCGGCGTGCCACAGAAAATCGGCTCGCGTGCCATGTTTGGCACGCGTGCCGTAGGTTGCCGACCCCTGGGCTAAAAGGTAAATTGGTGCTTGTGGTGATAGGTATTGTTTACCATATCTCGTTCTGTTGGCATCTATCCTTAGTGTTTGAACTGTACTAGGACTCCCAACACTGCAGTCAAAGCAAAACCATAATTTACAAAACGTTCTTGAATCAAAAACCCACATAACATTCATACCAAGTTCTTAATTTCATAAAGGCTTTTTGGTTTACGGCCGCCTTGATCAATTTTTTGGGGGGAGGGGTATCAAATTTGTCATGAACTAACTATACAGAAGATATTTACAATGTTGTCATCAACATGGTATATTGCAAACAGCAGAAACTAGATTAATGAGAGCAAATGCATCCATTGCTTTCTGGGGAAACACAATATTGCTACTGGTGCAATACAGATAGAATTCAGTACAATTAGTTGCTGCTATATTGCCCGCTATATTGCCCTCCATCTTGAGTTTCTTCCTGAGACGAGACCATGCTTGCTGCTTTTTCTGTGACATAAACCTACTTACTGATTGATACATCTTCAGGCAATAATTGTAAAACAACCTATTAGGCAAATGGATTTAGTTCCCTTGTTGACCAAAAGGCTTCTTTTAATTGCAGTTTTCATTGTGTTTTAAGTCTGTAAGTTATTATTTCTAACTATGAGCTCTCACTTAAAGAAAGTAAACAAACGAAAGTCAGCTTGGAACAGAATAGTAAATGATCCACCAAAATATTTTGAGAGTTCTTGCTATACTATGCTGGAGAGCTAAAAAAAGGAAGGGGTAGGGTGGGAAATGTAACTTCCATTTTCTAGCAATTCATTGATCCAGTGCTTTCTACATAATTAAACTAAATGGCAATATGTGAAGGTTACATGTCATGTGGGTGTTCTAGCAAGACTAGCACACTTTAATTGTATGTTTTAAGAACAAAGTTTATTTTCTCTGGCAATCTAAAATGAAAGTTAAAGTTACAAAAAGTCTTCATCTGTTATGTGCTACTCCTCTCCAGAGAGTGGACAATTTTCTAGTGTTTGATAAATGTCTGTAACATTTAATACTGATATAGAGTAGGTTAGAGTGCCTTGGGTGTTGTTTGAACCCACTAGAAAGCTAGTGTTTTTAATAAGTTGCTTTATAAGGTACCTTTCACATTGGACTTGGTTTCAAGCAATAGCCAAGACACTAATAGATTCTGTTCTGTAATATAATTTGTCTGTACCACCTGGTCCTCTTGTTCAGTTTTGAGTGTTGAACATGGGGAATAATACTGTACTTGAGGGACATTGGGGGGGGAATGGACTTGATGGCCCATAATTGGTTTCTTTCATCTCTCCATTATCTGATTATATGGCTGAACTATTTAGGAATGGTCCTTATGGGTAAAGTTTGACTCCATTTGGTAATGCAGTTTTGGGAAATTTGCACTGTCGCTTCTTGTGCTGCATGTCTTCTTTTGGGAAGGGGTCTTTAGCTCGTGGGGTTAACAACCCCCATAACCTTTCAAAGTCACTTAATTCACTAAGGAAAGAGAGAATCTGGACAGAACGACTAAATTGTGGATTGAACTCTCAGTGCTGCTCGGTTTTTGATACTCAAATCAAATAAAAAAATTTTTAGCTTGATTTAGCTTTAGACTTCAGCTGGTATATGATACTGCATGCTGTGGCATTTACTGATCTTACTTTAAAAGACCTGAAGAGATTCTGATAATTAATGGAGAGAGGATATTCAGCAGAACAATGTTCTCTCTGGTAACGGCACTGTCATAAATGGTCATTGGTGTTCTGCAGCTGAGCCACTAAAGGGGATTATAGTCAACACTGGTGTTGCTGCCGCAAAGTCATTGGTTAAAATGAAGTTCAGCTTCAGCTATTTGTATTCAGGTGCACAAAAGCTACAGTCTAGATTTTCACTGAGTATTATTCATATATGCATCCTAACTGAAGGCTGCATGAAAGAGTAACATTGATAGTTACTGGCTTTATGAATGTTGCAGATTCTATAGAGGAATAAGTTAAGGGCTCTGTCTAAAGTGGTAATGAATTATGGTTGTGTAGAATTGATAAAAGTCTAGTCTTGCACAAATCACATGCTGGCAAGATATCAAAAGCCTGAATAGATCAACATAAACAAGATGCTAAAATTGAAAGCTAAAAAAGCTGTGTTAAATGTATATTGAACAGGAATAAGCCATAAATTGAAACAGCTGAGTTGAGGAACTCAATAAATCTGTTTCTTTGAAATCTTAAAACTGGGAATCGATGTGACTGATGCTAATGACATATTTTTCCTTAGTTCTTAGATGAAAAATATTTTATTAAGTCAGTGTCTGTAGAACAAAGCTTATACAATTTGATTGTAAATATCTTATTCAGAACCGTTGTTCATTTTTGGTAATTGAGAGACAAACAACAGATTGTAGGTTTTTTTATTTTTTTTATTTTAGGCTTTCACCATCACAAAATGTAACCTCATCTGAGTTATACACAAGTTTTATGTAAAACTGTGATGAGCTTACCAGTTATAAAGCTGTTTATCAAGTCAAATAATGTCTCTCTGTTCGTTTCCTAATTTTAGTCTAGTTAGATGAAACCACAGCAAACTTTATAGCTTCAAATTAGTTACCTAAATTTGTTTCCATTTTTCACAAAAAATGCAATCCTATTCAGTATGAGACCCCCCATTGGGTAGAATGAACTTTTATTTATAAATAAAAAATTTACTGATCACTTGTCAGAAGGGCATGTCTAGCTAAGACACACAGATTACAGATGACCAGGGCTTCAAGCAAGTGCTGTCAGGACAGGAAAGTTGGATTTCTAGTAAGTTGTGGGAGAAGCAACAATGACACTTGGTGAAATCCTATGCAGGGGGAAAAGGTGGCAAGACTGGGAAGATGGTAGTGGTACGCTATGACTCTTTGGGTTCAACCCAGACCGGTAAGGGGTTGTGTTACCACCTGCCCTGCAGTTCTGGGTGCCTTCGATGCTATGTTGCTGCAGCATGCAGCCCTGACACCAACAACCAGCATACAAGCATGTACAGTAACTCCTCACTTAACGTCCTCTCGCTTAACGTTGTTTCGATCTTACGTCCCTGCTCAATTACAGAGCAGGCTCCATTTAAAGTTGTGCAATGCTTTGCTATAACGTCCTTTGGCTGCCTGCTTTGTCCACAGCTGGCAGCCCCCCATCAGCTCCCCTGCGCCGCCCCCCGCACCTCCCGCCTGCCAGCAGACCCAGTGGATTAGCGCCTTCCCCCGCCTCTTGCCTGCGGCAATCAGCTGGCTTGCAGCGTTCAGGAGGGCGGGGGAGAGGAGCGAGGACTAGGCTCCCCCGCCTCCCGAACACCACAAACCAGCTGATTGCCGCGGGCAGGAGGCAGGGGAGGGAGGGGGGAGCCTGCATGCCGAGTCCTCGCTCCCCTCCCCCCTCCTGCCCCCTGAACATCGCAAGCCAGCTGATTGCCGTGGGCAGGAGGGAGGGGAGAGGACGCGGTGCACCTCCCCCCCGCCTCCTACCCGTGGCAATCAGCTGGCTTGCAGTGTTCAGGAGGGAGGGGGAGCCTGCACGCCGTTTCCTCGCTCCTCCTGCCTGCCTCCTGAATGCTGCAAGCCAGCTGATTGCCGTGGGCAGGAGAGAGGGGGGAGGAATGAGGACATGGCATGCGGAGTAAAGGGGGAAGAAGAGGCGGGTTAAGGGTATGGGCTTGGGGGAAGGGGTGGCGTGGGCAGGCCGAGGGTTGAGCCCCCCGCCCCTGGTGCTTGCAGAGTAGGGGAAGCTGCTGCTGCGCAACGTACTTCTCCTAGCCTACAGCACCTTCATCCTCCTTGCCTGCCTCATTGTCTCCAGTTCCAGTGGGCTGTGCCTGTGTGGGGTAAGACGGGAGCACCTCCCAACTATAGTACTGTACTGTATGGGGAAAAAAAATTTCCCTGGAACCTAACCCCCACATTTACACTCATTCTTATGGGGAAATTGGATTCGCTTAACATCGTTTCACTTAAAGTTGCATTTTTCAGGAACATAACTACAACGTTCAGTGAGGAGTTACTGTAGGTCACACCCTGACTTCCACTGCCCAGTAACTTTTTGCAGAGTGACCCCAACAACCTTCCAATCCCAAATTTCCTTTAGATAGACAGTATACTGCAGCTTGTTAATTTAAGTGGGGTTAACAATAACTCTGATTTCAGTCACAGCCCTGAAATGGTTTATATTAAAGTAAAACAAGTTTATTTAACAAAAGGACATAGGATTAAGTGATACCAAGTGTAAGGGAAAAAGATAGAAAGGGTTATAAGCAAACAAAAGTAAAAATATCCTTCCAAGACTAGAACTTATTTTCAGCAAGTTAGTCTTTTGCCTAAGCAGGTTCTCTAAACTTATTTCCCCAGAGACTTCAATCCCCGTGGTTGAAGGATCCAACTTTGTGACTTTTTTAAAAATTATTTTTAAAGAGCTCTGGCCCCTTTAATTCCCCAAGGGATGGATAACTCAAATGTCTTTTTGCGCCTCCCCCTTCCCCCCCCCCTTATGTCACCCTATAGTTCATTGTGTCTGTTAGAAGAGGCAGGAAGTCTTCCTGCTGTTTTTCCCTTCCGGGGGACTTCCCATCCCCTTTCTGACTTGTGTGCAAATGGGGCTTCCATTATTTTGATTCGTAATGTTTAATTTACATTGGAGACAGGGTGGGTAGCTTCTGTTTTTGTCTATGGTTAGTCAGAGACTTTAAAGCATAATCCAGTGAGTATCCATAATTTCTCATATAGTGTTAATGCATACATTTCACAAGGCTATTAATCGCCAGTGTCTCTCAGGCTTTCATAAGACCTTACTCGATACACTTTGATTTATAATACAGTAATATTATATTCAGTTGATTCGGCTGCTTATCATGAGATTCAGACCCCCCTATTTATAGTTAAGAATTATTGCCCTAATTTCCTTAAGCAGAAGGAACTTTGTTCAGATTTCTTTAATGAGACAAAACTCCTACAAGAGTAAATATGGGAGGCAAATGTTCTCTCATCCTGCTTTCTGTGGGCTCTGTGCTTGCACTGCATCTAGTACCCTGAGACCCTAATCCCTGTTGGAGTTTCTGGGGGCTATGGGTTTACAAATGATTAGCAGATTTTTGGCTTGTGCCCAGAAAATTAGGTATTACCATACTTATTGTCCATGAGAGTTTGCAACTTAAGTTCACAGAGCCCATAAAAAGTAGGGTGAGAGAAACATTTGCCTTCCATATTTAGTCCTTGTAGGAGTTTTGTCACATTTAAGAAATCTGAACAAAGTTCCTTCTGATTAAATAAATTAGGACAATAATTCTTTCCCTAGCAGTATAGATCTACTCTTTACCTCAGGAAAATCATGTAATTTTTAAATATAGTTGATATTTTTAGTATCTAGGGAAAATGCCTAGGATTTTTCAGTTGTTCCTCTGCAGGTTCTGGTTTGCATTTCAATTTAATAGTGATATTTTAAAAAATTGTTTTGTTAGTCATTAACTGTGTGACATCTGCACTTCTTATCGCAGTCCTCAGATCTTAGGCTCCAGTTCAGTCAAGCGACCCCATTAAATTCAATATATTGATATAGAAGAAGTCATTGGGGCTTATGAATGTGCTTAAATGCTTTGCTGAGTTGAGGTCTTAATCACGATGCTTGAACTATTCATTGCATTTCATGGATCATAATACTCTTCCAAAGTTTAATCTATTTGTTGATGTAACTTTTCCTCATGCATTACTTGTCCATTTGTCTTTCATTCTGCATAGAAATTAAACCGGTATTTTGGAATGCATTACACTTACAGTTGGCAAGGGAATGTTATTGGCCCAACTAACTGAAAAAACAGTGTCCTGTTGAACTGTACTCGTCTTTTGTTATTTCACAGCATTTTCTCATGTAGAAGAAATGTGTGATATATGGCTTTAAGTATGAGTTGTTGGAATGAGATGCCTGAGATTAACCTCTTCTTTCAGAAAAGACATAAATATATCAAGTCATAAAACTGCTTTTCTGTGTAAATTATGTAGAAATATGGCCTTTAGAAAAGAAAAAAAGGGAGGGGCGGGGGGAAAGGAAACTTCCATCTCTACTTTGTCTAAAATTAAGCTGTTAACAAAGACTTGTCTATGTGATCTGTCAAGGGCAGATCTTGGAAGCAAGTAGATGTCAAAAGAGTGTGGAGTTCTCCCAATAATATTTTTACCTATATATATTTCAGTAGCTACCAAAATAAGGTTATTATTGGGAATGGTCTATGATAGAGTCCTCATGCCTTTGACAGACTTCATAAATTAGCACCTAAATGAGTGGAAAGTGGGGGTTTTTGCTGATGAAATGTCAAAAGTTGATTGGAATGAGAAGGGAGCCTGAAGTAGATGAAGCAGTTAAAAATCTTTGTCATGATGAAATGACAAATAGATAAGGGGAGATTTTCAAAGGCACCAATGGTCATTAGATGCATAACACTCAGTGAGGTGCCTAATTGCCATTTTTTGCCTTTGAAAAACTCCTCTTGATCTATTGTAGATATACTCTCCCATTATAAATAATACTGCTGGTAAAGAATTTTTCAGTCAATCTATCCCTTAGTCTATAGGCAGCAGGAATCTGGATCCAAGTTGCTGTAGTCATTATCTCTATAGAAGACTATTGGAAATGCAGTCTCAATTGAGTAAATAACCAAGGCTCTAGGTTCACAGGAATGGAGAGGCTTTGAGAAGAAAATTAACTGATCAAGGATGTGGTTTCAGTATAGGGATAAGCCTGAACCAATATTCCAAATCAGAACACCGTAAAGCTTGAGTTTGTTCATCTTCAAGATCAAACACTGAGGCTTTGGGACCATGTCTGCTTCAAAATGGGGTGCATAAAGCCAGACTACATTGGGAAACTATCCCATTCCTAACAGTGGTTTTTCAGTGAGAGCTGTTTGAAAATTGTTCCCATTTTTTTTTCCTGCATCTTTTTTGCCAACTTTTGTTTCAGCCACACCACCCTTGAACTGCTGTTAAGAACAGTTGTACTGCTGGAACAGCTCATCCCTTTACAGTATAGTGCAAATGCTAACATCTCTTGTATTAAGCTGTATTATTTTAGCTCATTACTATAGAATACTGTATTGTTTTAGAAGGGCTTTTCAAGAAGACTTAATCCACTTTCTTCCAACTCTTAAAATATATGCACTCCAAAATATATGCACATCCCTGCATCCATTATACAATTCATCTGTACAGTTGCCTGCTGACCTCAGTGGAAGCCACATGCAATGATGAAGCCAGCATAGTGGGAGTAAATTACTCCACATCTGCTTGCTGTGGGGTTCTTACACTTTCCTATGAGGTAGCTGGTGTTGGTTACTCTTAGAGACCGAATACTGAACTAGGCGGACCATAATTCCTATCCACTATGTCTGTTCCTGTGTTCCTATGTCCCTGTAAAGCAAATACTGGCTATGTGCAATTCAACCCTCTGTTGTTTTTGTTGATTTTTATTTATTTTCAGCAATCTGAGCTTTCTTCTGAGGAGCGTCCGGAAAGACTCGGAGCTGCCCAGCAGCACCGAAGGAAAGTGGCATCACTAAACAAGCAAATCTCGCAGAAAACCAAACTTTTGGAAGAGGTAGGCTTGTGTGGGTAACAAAGAAAAAGCGTCGGTAAATGTATTTGACCACAGTGCTTTTGCCATTCAGAAAATATTTGAAAACTACACTCTGTACCAGTAACTTGTCATGCTGAACATTAGTTAAGTATATTTTAATGTCTTGCTTGCACATTTTTTACTAAGACAATTATGCGACTATTATGTTAAAGAATAGGATACCCTTGTGAATGTGATGCTGCATAGAAAAGTTCCTTTCATATCTAAATTGCAAACCTCTAATAGAAATACTTTCTAGTTCTTTATTCTCCTCCTCCGCTGTTGGAGTGTGGTGTTGAAATGGTGACAACCACTATATTCAAGTAATAGTTGTAATGGTCATTCAGAGATGCTTGGTGAATGCTCAGCTTCATGTGTCTCTTCTTCCCAGCCCACATCTGTACATCAGCGTAAGGGTCATCCACAGTCTGGCTCAATAAAATCTCATGGTTGCTTGCTATACATCTTGAAGACTTTTGTATAGGGGGTTCAGCATTTTTTATGGGTAAATCTATGGTAAAGTTATCAATGGAGCATAGTTTTTTGAACATAGCTCAGTTATCTGAATCTAACATTAAACGAACACAAGGTTAGGACTAAGTTATGGAATGAAACCCATACATACGTATATGTATGCATTGACAATTTGAAGTATTAATTAAATTTATCTTAAATTAAATTTACGTTTTTCCTGCTTCCTACTTTCCCCTTCCCAACCAAAAAAAGTTAGATTGAAGCTTTTTGGCTAACTTACAAATTTTTGTAAAGAAAGTTAGGTTATTTTACTTAGAAAACTTTAATATGACAGCTAATTAAAAACGCTAGTAAACGTTAGATTGGATCTCATAATGGAACACACAGAACTGGATTAATTTCTTTTTCTGTCAAAGTTAATGCAGTTCCACATCTTTATTGCCTTCTGGCCTACCCCATCTGTCATAAACTGTTAGCACTTTAATAGATATCCCAGTTTATTTAAAACTAGCACTGTATCTCCACTATAAAAGTCCTATCATTTATTTTCATCATACTTCCTGGATATTCTTATGCTATTCTAACATTTAATGGATCAAGTGTGTGTGTGGTATGTGGGTTTTGTCTGTCTCTTTGTGTATATAATTCATATTGTAGCATGAAAAAGCCATTAACTTTGTCTGCACTTTACTCTCAAAGTAGGAAAAACCGAACAGATGAAATGCTTTTAAAGTGTGTAGCAAAATGTGGGTGCCATAAGTAGCATGAATATAGTATTACTAACCTCCAATGCTCAAAATTCAAAAGTAAGGCCCAAAAAATCATAACATCTTAACCAAAAAAAAAAAGTTTTTGCCATTAGGATACACTCACTTCATGTTTTTCTCCAAAATTATGAGAGCTAGAAACTTCCTCTTTTATTTTTTATTTTTTTAAATGAAAACTGAGATTCTCATGCAATCTCTTGATCCCAGATGGGGCTTTAAGAAATACACCAAAAATCATGACTGCTATCAACAGTGTGTATGTAATGCATATTTAGGGTGACCAGACAGCAAGTGTGAAAAATCGGGACAGGGGTGGGAGGTAATAGGAACCTATATAAGAAAAAGACCCAAAAATCGGGGCTGTCCCTATAAAATTGGGACATCTGGGCACCCTATTCATATTCTTCAGTGTGCCTTACAAACAACCAATCCTCATGAAGCAAGTAAATAAATGACCTCATTTTGGAGACCCAGAGTAAGGCAGAAGGAAGTGAGGCAGAGAGGTGTTTTTGTCCTCAGGCATGGAGGGAATGTGTCCTCCAGTATTAGAACTCAATGGATCCTTGCTGCCAATCATGTGCTAAAGCTATTTAATCGTGCCACAGTGTGTTGTACATACATGAACGTATCAGCTTGTGGGACACTTGCTTCCACTTACTCACATACATGCAAAATGAAGAGTGAGATAAGGAGAGCTGCAGTTTCAAAGGCAGAGACAGATCAGAACACCAGACCCCTTTCCTAATCCACAGGCAAGGGCGAGAGGATCATCTCAAGCTGATTTTTGAGGGGGCGAGGGGAAAGGACGAGTCATGTGCTCCAGCATAAGTTGAAATGGTCTTGGGATTTCTCTAACCTACTTCTGCTGACACTGGCCCAAGACACTATGTGACTGCTGGAGCACACTGTGCTCTAGCCCTGCTGCTTCTCTGTCCTCTCTCTACTAGGTATAGCTGAGCAGAGGGGAAGCTGCCCCAGGTGCTGGATCTGTGCCAGCTGAGCACACCCTACGCTAAGGGAATTCTCAGCTGGACAGATTTGGTAGCTTTGCAGCCCCTGTGCTGCTCCAGTGGCACATGGACTGGAAAGCAGGAGAGTCTGGCTCTGTATTTTTCTCCTTCCTCCTCCTGCCCTTTAAAAAAATAGTTTTTTGTTAATTAAATGTTTAAGTGTTAAACGTGTGTCTGTCACTTGCTCCTGTGCCAATAAGCGTGAGCACGATATTCAGAAGAATCCTACTGGAACAGATGGTCCATTTCTTCCACAGTACTAAACGCTAGTGTGAGCATTGGACCAGTAGTACAGAAATAGTTCTTTCATCTGGTGTACATTAAATGTGTTGACTTTTCTCCCTTTACTATCATTTCTGAGCCATTCCCCTGTCAGTTCCCCTTGTTGTGTGAAAGACCTACACAAACAACAACAGGGAAGAGGAAAAACAATTTTAAAAAATATGAAAATGTGTTTGTGAACGAGTAATGCCACTTTGCAGAACTTTATATCCCTAATGTTACGCTTTTGCATAGTCTGGAGTAATACTATTGACTCTCTAGTTTGTAAGATAGTTTCCTTATAAGCCCAAATATAGCCCCTTTTTTAACTTTACAGTAAAGCTCTTTTCTTAAATTTTTTTGTTAACTCTGGCCAGAGGAGAATTTTGTTTTGACTTGGGAGGTTTGAGTGGGAAGAGGCTTTAAAGTTAATTGGTTGCAGTGTTTTTGAGAGATGGCTTTTAGGTTTCGCGTTTTGAAGTCTTAGGTCCCGATACTGCAATAAGCTTGGTTCATAGTTCAAAAACTGCTTGGTTTAAAAAATATATAAATTTGTTTTATATGTTAATCCTTAGTGAGAACTGGCAAACAGGATTAAAGGTTAAATTCTAATTTTTGGAGTTTTTGAAACTCTTAATTCTGAATCCTCAGGAACACCATGAAAGACTTCGCTAATATTTATAAATTCTATATGAAGTCTTGCAAAAATTACGAGTTGAGTTAATGGAGTGTTTAGATCCACAACTTTAGTTTGAGCAGCAAACCAAACTCGAGAGAGGAAAAAAAGAGAGAGCAGAATTCTTTAGATTCATCAATAACTAACAAAGGCAACTATGTGATCTTTTTGTTGCATCATTTGTCCTCCCATCTTCTGACCCCAATTCCGTTTCTGCTGTCGCTATTTGTAGTGTTATGTGTAAACAGAGATTTTATGGAATAGATTTTTTTTTTTTAAAGGTATTAGAGCACCTAACTCCCATTGAAATCAGTGGGAATTAGGCACCTGAATTCCTCTAAAAAACTGGGCCTAAAGGCAAGGACCTTCTTATTATTTACCTGTAAAGTACTATATATCTCTGTTGTTTCATATGTTATCAGAGGAGCTTGTAAAGTCTGTGTGACAAGGTGAAATAGTCAGAGTTTTCCTCACTGCTGTCATCTTAGACTTTTGTCATATGTTTACTGTTAATAATTACGACATAGGTTGATGCATATTAAGAAAATACCCTGCTGCTGCGAAAATCTTCTTTCCTCCTGACTGTTACTTGAAGTAATTAGTGACAATGATCAGAACAATAATGTACAACACAGTGTCTCCCAAATGTACCAAATTGTCTGGAAGAGTAGAGGTAGCTTCCAGTCTAGCTATGAAATTTAAGGTAACTGGTCTAGATTATTGTTAAAACCTCTTTGGAGTTCCACAGCACAAAGATTCCATCCTGTAAGTCACCAGTCCATTGACAACTATTTGTTTTAAGGCTAATGTGTCTGGAGAGTTCATCAGTAAATGTCTGACATGTTTGTTGGAATTTTTCAGCCAAAATTCATGTAACAGAATGTAGACTAAGAATCTGACCGGGAAAGACTGTGATTCTGACAGCTTTCCTATTGTGTAGAAGACAGCCATTGTGAACCTCAATGTAATAAATAACTCAATAGCTCAAATATTGCCATTCTCCATTACAGGTGTAATTAGTGTGAATGTGGAATCAAACTCTTATTTTTCTTTGATAATAGTTGCAAGCTAAATGTGCTGACCTGCAAGCAGGCTGTAGTGAAGCAAAGAAGAAATTAACTGAGGTAAGCTTTCTTTTTCTTCCCCCTCTGTAAAATGTAACATTTTTTCTGCTTCCCTTTTCAGGGAACATATCATGCATATAGAAGGATGAAAAGAACAAATTTAGAATGTGTGCATGTCTGATAGTAGTGGTAATATCAAACTATAACACTACTTTTCTCATCCTTTGTTTTATGAAGTTAACATGTAATATTAGACAGACACAAGTTGTATTTCTTTGAAACTGGTATTAACCAGCTAGATCCCTGCTTTATTTTATTGCTGCATAGACAAAATATACATGAAGGGTGGGATTTTGAAAAGCTTTCAGCGTTGGCCTACCTCTGCTCCCACTGAGAAAAGTTTAGAAAATCAAATCAGAGAGTCCTAATAGTATAAAGGGGATTTTTTTTCTGATCATATTTGGGACACTGAGGAGAGTACTTCTGGTGGAGTGTGAAGTGGGACCAGGATATAGGCAGAATGTACAGAAACTACTGGAGTTGTAGCTCATGAAACTAACTCATCTCATTCTATTGAAACTGTGGGTGTAGCTAATTTGCTGATGCCAGTCTGTTAGTTCGCTGCATGATTTTTGGGGAGATAAAACAGTGGATGGTCATAAATTCAGGTTAGATTGTAATCTCCTCTCAATTCCATCAAAAATAAACACGTGGGGTTTTTTTGGTTTTTTTTTTTAAATGAATTTTGCTGGGCTGGCTGCCTCTCTGGATTAGTAATAGAATATACAGAATCTTTCATCTCTTGGTCATCGTTTTGAATTTTAGCCCAGTTTGGTCAAGACTAAAGATTGTTTCCATCTGATAGCTGTTTGATATCTAATTTGACATGCATTCCAAATAAATGGGTAGCCACGTCCCCATCCCCAATGACTAACTCAGCAGTAAGACTAAGAATTAAATGGGTAGAGAAATTAACTGTTACCATAGAGATGATCCTTCCCCAGCAGCATTGAAGCATGTTGGTGGAGAGGAAAACTGGTATTTTTGCGGGGTGGTTCTGCAACCAGTGCATTGGATTTGGAATACTTAGATTTGATAGAACCGCTAGTACAGTACCATGCTCGCTCAGCTAGTCACTTAATCCAATGCTGTTTAATCTAAATACTAGAGCTGGTCAGAACATTTTCAATGAAATTTCATTTTGTAAAATATGCTGTTTTGTTGAATCCAGAACGTTTTGATGAAGTTTTCATTGGGACAGATTTCTTGATTCAGGGGCTCTCGGGTAACCTGAGGCTTTCATCTCTCGAAAACCTACATTCAAAAGGCTTCGGTTTCATTCCCATGTGGAACAAAAACAAATTTTGAAAGCTGCCGCAAAATGGTGGTGTCATCGTCCTCTGGACAGCTCTGTAAATACCATGCAGTTTACTGGGCATAGGTGTTTTGGATAGGATCCCTAAAACAGAGGTCTTGTCTGTTCTGTGTGGTCATTAAAGATCCCATAGTGTGTTTTGTATGATAAATGGCTGGCCCCATGGCACTGACCATACTCCCCTTCATGTATGGGCTAATTGGATTTCACCCTTGGGATTACTGCTTTTCAATGCTTTTTCATATAAATAGAGAGAGATATAGATAGTATATGAAATATTGTGTCCTTTCAGGACAGAAGATGCTATGCATATATAAGTACTCATAATCTCGTCCGTAGGGACTCCTCCCTCCACGACAGTCAGTGGGTATGTCTGCACTGCACACTAAGCCCAGGTCTGTGGGACTCTGAATCCAAGCCCGTGCTTGAGCATACTGAATTGTAAACTTAGGTTTACAATTGGTGGACCCCAAGGTGTCTCAGCCATGCTGACATGTTCATGCTGCACTACGCAGACCTTCTGATTTGGGTATGCAGCTTATGCTACATCCACCTTGCAAAGTAACAGCGTTTGGTCCTGAATCTCAGTAGGACTTGGGTTCTGACCCACCTTAGTAGCAGGGTCCCTAAAATCTGGTCCTGAGTATTACTGACCTGAGTCTGGGTGATTTCTGTGTGGACATAAGGCGGGGCTTGGGCTCAGACCTGAGTTAGAGCCCAGGCTTCGTGTGCAGGGTAGACGTACCCATTTGACATCTGTGAAAGTTAGATTCGCCAATAGGGAGAGGGAAGAGAACTGTTGTCAGAAAATCTCTGTAGAAGGCCATTAAATCAGAAGAACAAAAGCAGGATGATCTATCTGATTTTTAAGATTTACATGCAGTGCAGTTTTAGAAATGGTCAATATTTAACAGTTGGCATTTGGATCTGTAGCGTTGATTTCATAATCTGGTATAAATTTGCTGTAATATAGAGAGCCTATTCATTTTGTATATAAATCCATACATATCAACATCAGGTTACCAAGGAAATGAACAGAAATGTAATTGCAACACCATATTAAATGTAGGGAACAAAGAAAGAAAGTCTGTGATGCCATGGAAACACAGTAAAAATGTGATTAGATGTTAACTGTACAGTTTTTTTAATGTCTTTCCTGAACCTTTCTACATGTAGTTCATTCTGACTTTAAAGTATGTTTACATTTAAAATGTTAGGAAACTTAGTTTTATTTTGAAGTCTTGGATCATTGTAGTGAACTAATTGAAGGTCTCTGTCATGATGTCAGAGTAATGTGGTTTTCTATACCACCTGTGACTGTAGTATCAAAGCTAATGGGGTTCATTTCAGTAGAAGAGATTACAGTTTTAGCTAAGGGGTTGGAATATATAGCCAGAAACAGGTTATTGAAGTAGGTATGTCACTTGTGTGATTCAATATGTCAGTTTGTGTTCCTTCTTTTTTTGCCACTCATGGGGTACAGAATCTCCAAGTGCACTTGTGTCCTTTTGTTTAACAGTTTGCATGTTTTCAGGTTCAAGTTTTATTTTCAAGACTTCCTAGTATTCAGCTCTTGCTACAATCATTGCTGACATGCTGGGTCTTTATGATATTAGTAGTATTCTGGTAGTGCCTAATCTAAGGTTCGAGGGGCGCTGGAATACTCACCCTTCCTTAGAGTGCCAGTAGTGATCACCACCAACACTCAACACCTCCCAGCACCTGTAGAACCTCAGTGAGTGGAAATGGACAGAACTCAATCAGAGGTATTTGGCACTTTCAGACATGGATCTGGTGCCAACAGTGCAGCCATTAGCATCTGAATCTGAGCAGTTGTATTCTCAAAGAAAGCCTGAACCCTTGCTGCAACAGAAGATAAGTCCACTGTCTGTCCATAAAACTGCATCTTGGAATCTTATGAGTTGTTTACTTTTAACAAAAGCTTTGTGGTTCACCTTTAAGGTTCATCTCTACTCAAGCTGTTCTTTGATGAAACTGTACCACATGTCGTGCATGAATCCCTGCCAGTGCCATGGAGAATCCATCCCTAGTTTATCATCTTTATAGGTTTCCTTGGTCTTGGGGCATTCACCACCTTAGCAGGGACAAAGTGATCTTTATTTATAGTTTGTAAGCCCATCTATGTTGCTAAAACATATAGGGATAAAGGTAATATAAAAAAAATTTTCCTCTTCAGTTTCTGTTCCCATGAGAAATAGAACTGTATTGTAAAATTACACAATATGGGGGAATCTGTCCATAAACCATGCATGTAAAATTCATATTAACAGCAGAAAATCTTTAATATTTAACATCCAGTCCCTTTGTGTCTCTCACCACTGTACAAGAATGTAGCACATTTACGACTAGATTGTTGTCTTGAAGCACAACTCTGCACATGCACAAGGGGTAGCAAATAAACTGCACCACTCACAAGTAGCCCTGGGAGGTGGTGTGAGTCGGAGAGACCTCTCTGAGGTCTTCTCTAGGTTAGATATAAAAGCTGGAACGTGTGCATTGTTGTTAATTAGTCCATTCTAATTAATACCTTCCAGTGCTCTAGTCCAGACCAAGCTGTTGTACTTNCTAACCCCCACATTTACATTCATTCTTATGGGGAAATTGGATTCGCTTAACATCGTTTCACTTAAAGTTGCATTTTTCAGGAACATAACTACAACGTTCAGTGAGGAGTTACTGTAGGTCACACCCTGACTTCCACTGCCCAGTAACTTTTTGCAGAGTGACCCCAACAACCTTCCAATCCCAAATTTCCTTTAGATAGACAGTATACTGCAGCTTGTTAATTTAAGTGGGGTTAACAATAACTCTGATTTCAGTCACAGCCCTGAAATGGTTTATATTAAAGTAAAACAAGTTTATTTAACAAAAGGACATAGGATTAAGTGATACCAAGTGTAAGGGAAAAAGATAGAAAGGGTTATAAGCAAACAAAAGTAAAAATATCCTTCCAAGACTAGAACTTATTTTCAGCAAGTTAGTCTTTTGCCTAAGCAGGTTCTCTAAACTTATTTCCCCAGAGACTTCAATCCCCGTGGTTGAAGGATCCAACTTTGTGACTTTTTTAAAAATTATTTTTAAAGAGCTCTGGCCCCTTTAATTCCCCAAGGGATGGATAACTCAAATGTCTTTTTGCGCCTCCCCCTTCCCCCCCCCCTTATGTCACCCTATAGTTCATTGTGTCTGTTAGAAGAGGCAGGAAGTCTTCCTGCTGTTTTTCCCTTCCGGGGGACTTCCCATCCCCTTTCTGACTTGTGTGCAAATGGGGCTTCCATTATTTTGATTCGTAATGTTTAATTTACATTGGAGACAGGGTGGGTAGCTTCTGTTTTTGTCTATGGTTAGTCAGAGACTTTAAAGCATAATCCAGTGAGTATCCATAATTTCTCATATAGTGTTAATGCATACATTTCACAAGGCTATTAATCGCCAGTGTCTCTCAGGCTTTCATAAGACCTTACTCGATACACTTTGATTTATAATACAGTAATATTATATTCAGTTGATTCGGCTGCTTATCATGAGATTCAGACCCCCCTATTTATAGTTAAGAATTATTGCCCTAATTTCCTTAAGCAGAAGGAACTTTGTTCAGATTTCTTTAATGAGACAAAACTCCTACAAGAGTAAATATGGGAGGCAAATGTTCTCTCATCCTGCTTTCTGTGGGCTCTGTGCTTGCACTGCATCTAGTACCCTGAGACCCTAATCCCTGTTGGAGTTTCTGGGGGCTATGGGTTTACAAATGATTAGCAGATTTTTGGCTTGTGCCCAGAAAATTAGGTATTACCATACTTATTGTCCATGAGAGTTTGCAACTTAAGTTCACAGAGCCCATAAAAAGTAGGGTGAGAGAAACATTTGCCTTCCATATTTAGTCCTTGTAGGAGTTTTGTCACATTTAAGAAATCTGAACAAAGTTCCTTCTGATTAAATAAATTAGGACAATAATTCTTTCCCTAGCAGTATAGATCTACTCTTTACCTCAGGAAAATCATGTAATTTTTAAATATAGTTGATATTTTTAGTATCTAGGGAAAATGCCTAGGATTTTTCAGTTGTTCCTCTGCAGGTTCTGGTTTGCATTTCAATTTAATAGTGATATTTTAAAAAATTGTTTTGTTAGTCATTAACTGTGTGACATCTGCACTTCTTATCGCAGTCCTCAGATCTTAGGCTCCAGTTCAGTCAAGCGACCCCATTAAATTCAATATATTGATATAGAAGAAGTCATTGGGGCTTATGAATGTGCTTAAATGCTTTGCTGAGTTGAGGTCTTAATCACGATGCTTGAACTATTCATTGCATTTCATGGATCATAATACTCTTCCAAAGTTTAATCTATTTGTTGATGTAACTTTTCCTCATGCATTACTTGTCCATTTGTCTTTCATTCTGCATAGAAATTAAACCGGTATTTTGGAATGCATTACACTTACAGTTGGCAAGGGAATGTTATTGGCCCAACTAACTGAAAAAACAGTGTCCTGTTGAACTGTACTCGTCTTTTGTTATTTCACAGCATTTTCTCATGTAGAAGAAATGTGTGATATATGGCTTTAAGTATGAGTTGTTGGAATGAGATGCCTGAGATTAACCTCTTCTTTCAGAAAAGACATAAATATATCAAGTCATAAAACTGCTTTTCTGTGTAAATTATGTAGAAATATGGCCTTTAGAAAAGAAAAAAAGGGAGGGGCGGGGGGAAAGGAAACTTCCATCTCTACTTTGTCTAAAATTAAGCTGTTAACAAAGACTTGTCTATGTGATCTGTCAAGGGCAGATCTTGGAAGCAAGTAGATGTCAAAAGAGTGTGGAGTTCTCCCAATAATATTTTTACCTATATATATTTCAGTAGCTACCAAAATAAGGTTATTATTGGGAATGGTCTATGATAGAGTCCTCATGCCTTTGACAGACTTCATAAATTAGCACCTAAATGAGTGGAAAGTGGGGTTTTTTGCTGATGAAATGTCAAAAGTTGATTGGAATGAGAAGGGAGCCTGAAGTAGATGAAGCAGTTAAAAATCTTTGTCATGATGAAATGACAAATAGATAAGGGGAGATTTTCAAAGGCACCAATGGTCATTAGATGCATAACACTCAGTGAGGTGCCTAATTGCCATTTTTTGCCTTTGAAAAACTCCTCTTGATCTATTGTAGATATACTCTCCCATTATAAATAATACTGCTGGTAAAGAATTTTTCAGTCAATCTATCCCTTAGTCTATAGGCAGCAGGAATCTGGATCCAAGTTGCTGTAGTCATTATCTCTATAGAAGACTATTGGAAATGCAGTCTCAATTGAGTAAATAACCAAGGCTCTAGGTTCACAGGAATGGAGAGGCTTTGAGAAGAAAATTAACTGATCAAGGATGTGGTTTCAGTATAGGGATAAGCCTGAACCAATATTCCAAATCAGAACACCGTAAAGCTTGAGTTTGTTCATCTTCAAGATCAAACACTGAGGCTTTGGGACCATGTCTGCTTCAAAATGGGGTGCATAAAGCCAGACTACATTGGGAAACTATCCCATTCCTAACAGTGGTTTTTCAGTGAGAGCTGTTTGAAAATTGTTCCCATTTTTTTTTCCTGCATCTTTTTTGCCAACTTTTGTTTCAGCCACACCACCCTTGAACTGCTGTTAAGAACAGTTGTACTGCTGGAACAGCTCATCCCTTTACAGTATAGTGCAAATGCTAACATCTCTTGTATTAAGCTGTATTATTTTAGCTCATTACTATAGAATACTGTATTGTTTTAGAAGGGCTTTTCAAGAAGACTTAATCCACTTTCTTCCAACTCTTAAAATATATGCACTCCAAAATATATGCACATCCCTGCATCCATTATACAATTCATCTGTACAGTTGCCTGCTGACCTCAGTGGAAGCCACATGCAATGATGAAGCCAGCATAGTGGGAGTAAATTACTCCACATCTGCTTGCTGTGGGGTTCTTACACTTTCCTATGAGGTAGCTGGTGTTGGTTACTCTTAGAGACCGAATACTGAACTAGGCGGACCATAATTCCTATCCACTATGTCTGTTCCTGTGTTCCTATGTCCCTGTAAAGCAAATACTGGCTATGTGCAATTCAACCCTCTGTTGTTTTTGTTGATTTTTATTTATTTTCAGCAATCTGAGCTTTCTTCTGAGGAGCGTCCGGAAAGACTCGGAGCTGCCCAGCAGCACCGAAGGAAAGTGGCATCACTAAACAAGCAAATCTCGCAGAAAACCAAACTTTTGGAAGAGGTAGGCTTGTGTGGGTAACAAAGAAAAAGCGTCGGTAAATGTATTTGACCACAGTGCTTTTGCCATTCAGAAAATATTTGAAAACTACACTCTGTACCAGTAACTTGTCATGCTGAACATTAGTTAAGTATATTTTAATGTCTTGCTTGCACATTTTTTACTAAGACAATTATGCGACTATTATGTTAAAGAATAGGATACCCTTGTGAATGTGATGCTGCATAGAAAAGTTCCTTTCATATCTAAATTGCAAACCTCTAATAGAAATACTTTCTAGTTCTTTATTCTCCTCCTCCGCTGTTGGAGTGTGGTGTTGAAATGGTGACAACCACTATATTCAAGTAATAGTTGTAATGGTCATTCAGAGATGCTTGGTGAATGCTCAGCTTCATGTGTCTCTTCTTCCCAGCCCACATCTGTACATCAGCGTAAGGGTCATCCACAGTCTGGCTCAATAAAATCTCATGGTTGCTTGCTATACATCTTGAAGACTTTTGTATAGGGGGTTCAGCATTTTTTATGGGTAAATCTATGGTAAAGTTATCAATGGAGCATAGTTTTTTGAACATAGCTCAGTTATCTGAATCTAACATTAAACGAACACAAGGTTAGGACTAAGTTATGGAATGAAACCCATACATACGTATATGTATGCATTGACAATTTGAAGTATTAATTAAATTTATCTTAAATTAAATTTACGTTTTTCCTGCTTCCTACTTTCCCCTTCCCAACCAAAAAAAGTTAGATTGAAGCTTTTTGGCTAACTTACAAATTTTTGTAAAGAAAGTTAGGTTATTTTACTTAGAAAACTTTAATATGACAGCTAATTAAAAACGCTAGTAAACGTTAGATTGGATCTCATAATGGAACACACAGAACTGGATTAATTTCTTTTTCTGTCAAAGTTAATGCAGTTCCACATCTTTATTGCCTTCTGGCCTACCCCATCTGTCATAAACTGTTAGCACTTTAATAGATATCCCAGTTTATTTAAAACTAGCACTGTATCTCCACTATAAAAGTCCTATCATTTATTTTCATCATACTTCCTGGATATTCTTATGCTATTCTAACATTTAATGGATCAAGTGTGTGTGTGGTATGTGGGTTTTGTCTGTCTCTTTGTGTATATAATTCATATTGTAGCATGAAAAAGCCATTAACTTTGTCTGCACTTTACTCTCAAAGTAGGAAAAACCGAACAGATGAAATGCTTTTAAAGTGTGTAGCAAAATGTGGGTGCCATAAGTAGCATGAATATAGTATTACTAACCTCCAATGCTCAAAATTCAAAAGTAAGGCCCAAAAAATCATAACATCTTAACCAAAAAAAAAAAGTTTTTGCCATTAGGATACACTCACTTCATGTTTTTCTCCAAAATTATGAGAGCTAGAAACTTCCTCTTTTATTTTTTATTTTTTTAAATGAAAACTGAGATTCTCATGCAATCTCTTGATCCCAGATGGGGCTTTAAGAAATACACCAAAAATCATGACTGCTATCAACTGTGTGTATGTAATGCATATTTAGGGTGACCAGACAGCAAGTGTGAAAAATCGGGACAGGGGTGGGAGGTAATAGGAACCTATATAAGAAAAAGACCCAAAAATCGGGGCTGTCCCTATAAAATTGGGACATCTGGGCACCCTATTCATATTCTTCAGTGTGCCTTACAAACAACCAATCCTCATGAAGCAAGTAAATAAATGACCTCATTTTGGAGACCCAGAGTAAGGCAGAAGGAAGTGAGGCAGAGAGGTGTTTTTGTCCTCAGGCATGGAGGGAATGTGTCCTCCAGTATTAGAACTCAATGGATCCTTGCTGCCAATCATGTGCTAAAGCTATTTAATCGTGCCACAGTGTGTTGTACATACATGAACGTATCAGCTTGTGGGACACTTGCTTCCACTTACTCACATACATGCAAAATGAAGAGTGAGATAAGGAGAGCTGCAGTTTCAAAGGCAGAGACAGATCAGAACACCAGACCCCTTTCCTAATCCACAGGCAAGGGCGAGAGGATCATCTCAAGCTGATTTTTGAGGGGGCGAGGGGAAAGGACGAGTCATGTGCTCCAGCATAAGTTGAAATGGTCTTGGGATTTCTCTAACCTACTTCTGCTGACACTGGCCCAAGACACTATGTGACTGCTGGAGCACACTGTGCTCTAGCCCTGCTGCTTCTCTGTCCTCTCTCTACTAGGTATAGCTGAGCAGAGGGGAAGCTGCCCCAGGTGCTGGATCTGTGCCAGCTGAGCACACCCTACGCTAAGGGAATTCTCAGCTGGACAGATTTGGTAGCTTTGCAGCCCCTGTGCTGCTCCAGTGGCACATGGACTGGAAAGCAGGAGAGTCTGGCTCTGTATTTTTCTCCTTCCTCCTCCTGCCCTTTAAAAAAATAGTTTTTTGTTAATTAAATGTTTAAGTGTTAAACGTGTGTCTGTCACTTGCTCCTGTGCCAATAAGCGTGAGCACGATATTCAGAAGAATCCTACTGGAACAGATGGTCCATTTCTTCCACAGTACTAAACGCTAGTGTGAGCATTGGACCAGTAGTACAGAAATAGTTCTTTCATCTGGTGTACATTAAATGTGTTGACTTTTCTCCCTTTACTATCATTTCTGAGCCATTCCCCTGTCAGTTCCCCTTGTTGTGTGAAAGACCTACACAAACAACAACAGGGAAGAGGAAAAACAATTTTAAAAAATATGAAAATGTGTTTGTGAACGAGTAATGCCACTTTGCAGAACTTTATATCCCTAATGTTACGCTTTTGCATAGTCTGGAGTAATACTATTGACTCTCTAGTTTGTAAGATAGTTTCCTTATAAGCCCAAATATAGCCCCTTTTTTAACTTTACAGTAAAGCTCTTTTCTTAAATTTTTTTGTTAACTCTGGCCAGAGGAGAATTTTGTTTTGACTTGGGAGGTTTGAGTGGGAAGAGGCTTTAAAGTTAATTGGTTGCAGTGTTTTTGAGAGATGGCTTTTAGGTTTCGCGTTTTGAAGTCTTAGGTCCCGATACTGCAATAAGCTTGGTTCATAGTTCAAAAACTGCTTGGTTTAAAAAATATATAAATTTGTTTTATATGTTAATCCTTAGTGAGAACTGGCAAACAGGATTAAAGGTTAAATTCTAATTTTTGGAGTTTTTGAAACTCTTAATTCTGAATCCTCAGGAACACCATGAAAGACTTCGCTAATATTTATAAATTCTATATGAAGTCTTGCAAAAATTACGAGTTGAGTTAATGGAGTGTTTAGATCCACAACTTTAGTTTGAGCAGCAAACCAAACTCGAGAGAGGAAAAAAAGAGAGAGCAGAATTCTTTAGATTCATCAATAACTAACAAAGGCAACTATGTGATCTTTTTGTTGCATCATTTGTCCTCCCATCTTCTGACCCCAATTCCGTTTCTGCTGTCGCTATTTGTAGTGTTATGTGTAAACAGAGATTTTATGGAATAGATTTTTTTTTTTTAAAGGTATTAGAGCACCTAACTCCCATTGAAATCAGTGGGAATTAGGCACCTGAATTCCTCTAAAAAACTGGGCCTAAAGGCAAGGACCTTCTTATTATTTACCTGTAAAGTACTATATATCTCTGTTGTTTCATATGTTATCAGAGGAGCTTGTAAAGTCTGTGTGACAAGGTGAAATAGTCAGAGTTTTCCTCACTGCTGTCATCTTAGACTTTTGTCATATGTTTACTGTTAATAATTACGACATAGGTTGATGCATATTAAGAAAATACCCTGCTGCTGCGAAAATCTTCTTTCCTCCTGACTGTTACTTGAAGTAATTAGTGACAATGATCAGAACAATAATGTACAACACAGTGTCTCCCAAATGTACCAAATTGTCTGGAAGAGTAGAGGTAGCTTCCAGTCTAGCTATGAAATTTAAGGTAACTGGTCTAGATTATTGTTAAAACCTCTTTGGAGTTCCACAGCACAAAGATTCCATCCTGTAAGTCACCAGTCCATTGACAACTATTTGTTTTAAGGCTAATGTGTCTGGAGAGTTCATCAGTAAATGTCTGACATGTTTGTTGGAATTTTTCAGCCAAAATTCATGTAACAGAATGTAGACTAAGAATCTGACCGGGAAAGACTGTGATTCTGACAGCTTTCCTATTGTGTAGAAGACAGCCATTGTGAACCTCAATGTAATAAATAACTCAATAGCTCAAATATTGCCATTCTCCATTACAGGTGTAATTAGTGTGAATGTGGAATCAAACTCTTATTTTTCTTTGATAATAGTTGCAAGCTAAATGTGCTGACCTGCAAGCAGGCTGTAGTGAAGCAAAGAAGAAATTAACTGAGGTAAGCTTTCTTTTTCTTCCCCCTCTGTAAAATGTAACATTTTTTCTGCTTCCCTTTTCAGGGAACATATCATGCATATAGAAGGATGAAAAGAACAAATTTAGAATGTGTGCATGTCTGATAGTAGTGGTAATATCAAACTATAACACTACTTTTCTCATCCTTTGTTTTATGAAGTTAACATGTAATATTAGACAGACACAAGTTGTATTTCTTTGAAACTGGTATTAACCAGCTAGATCCCTGCTTTATTTTATTGCTGCATAGACAAAATATACATGAAGGGTGGGATTTTGAAAAGCTTTCAGCGTTGGCCTACCTCTGCTCCCACTGAGAAAAGTTTAGAAAATCAAATCAGAGAGTCCTAATAGTATAAAGGGGATTTTTTTTCTGATCATATTTGGGACACTGAGGAGAGTACTTCTGGTGGAGTGTGAAGTGGGACCAGGATATAGGCAGAATGTACAGAAACTACTGGAGTTGTGGCTCATGAAACTAACTCATCTCATTCTATTGAAACTGTGGGTGTAGCTAATTTGCTGATGCCAGTCTGTTAGTTCGCTGCATGATTTTTGGGGAGATAAAACAGTGGATGGTCATAAATTCAGGTTAGATTGTAATCTCCTCTCAATTCCATCAAAAATAAACACGTGGGGTTTTTTTGGTTTTTTTTTTTAAATGAATTTTGCTGGGCTGGCTGCCTCTCTGGATTAGTAATAGAATATACAGAATCTTTCATCTCTTGGTCATCGTTTTGAATTTTAGCCCAGTTTGGTCAAGACTAAAGATTGTTTCCATCTGATAGCTGTTTGATATCTAATTTGACATGCATTCCAAATAAATGGGTAGCCACGTCCCCATCCCCAATGACTAACTCAGCAGTAAGACTAAGAATTAAATGGGTAGAGAAATTAACTGTTACCATAGAGATGATCCTTCCCCAGCAGCATTGAAGCATGTTGGTGGAGAGGAAAACTGGTATTTTTGCGGGGTGGTTCTGCAACCAGTGCATTGGATTTGGAATACTTAGATTTGATAGAACCGCTAGTACAGTACCATGCTCGCTCAGCTAGTCACTTAATCCAATGCTGTTTAATCTAAATACTAGAGCTGGTCAGAACATTTTCAATGAAATTTCATTTTGTAAAATATGCTGTTTTGTTGAATCCAGAACGTTTTGATGAAGTTTTCATTGGGACAGATTTCTTGATTCAGGGGCTCTCGGGTAACCTGAGGCTTTCATCTCTCGAAAACCTACATTCAAAAGGCTTCGGTTTCATTCCCATGTGGAACAAAAACAAATTTTGAAAGCTGCCGCAAAATGGTGGTGTCATCGTCCTCTGGACAGCTCTGTAAATACCATGCAGTTTACTGGGCATAGGTGTTTTGGATAGGATCCCTAAAACAGAGGTCTTGTCTGTTCTGTGTGGTCATTAAAGATCCCATAGTGTGTTTTGTATGATAAATGGCTGGCCCCATGGCACTGACCATACTCCCCTTCACGTATGGGCTAATTGGATTTCACCCTTGGGATTACTGCTTTTCAATGCTTTTTCATATAAATAGAGAGAGATATAGATAGTATATGAAATATTGTGTCCTTTCAGGACAGAAGATGCTATGCATATATAAGTACTCATAATCTCGTCCGTAGGGACTCCTCCCTCCACGACAGTCAGTGGGTATGTCTGCACTGCACACTAAGCCCAGGTCTGTGGGACTCTGAATCCAAGCCCGTGCTTGAGCATACTGAATTGTAAACTTAGGTTTACAATTGGTGGACCCCAAGGTGTCTCAGCCATGCTGACATGTTCATGCTGCACTACGCAGACCTTCTGATTTGGGTATGCAGCTTATGCTACATCCACCTTGCAAAGTAACAGCGTTTGGTCCTGAATCTCAGTAGGACTTGGGTTCTGACCCACCTTAGTAGCAGGGTCCCTAAAATCTGGTCCTGAGTATTACTGACCTGAGTCTGGGTGATTTCTGTGTGGACATAAGGCGGGGCTTGGGCTCAGACCTGAGTTAGAGCCCAGGCTTCGTGTGCAGGGTAGACGTACCCATTTGACATCTGTGAAAGTTAGATTCGCCAATAGGGAGAGGGAAGAGAACTGTTGTCAGAAAATCTCTGTAGAAGGCCATTAAATCAGAAGAACAAAAGCAGGATGATCTATCTGATTTTTAAGATTTACATGCAGTGCAGTTTTAGAAATGGTCAATATTTAACAGTTGGCATTTGGATCTGTAGCGTTGATTTCATAATCTGGTATAAATTTGCTGTAATATAGAGAGCCTATTCATTTTGTATATAAATCCATACATATCAACATCAGGTTACCAAGGAAATGAACAGAAATGTAATTGCAACACCATATTAAATGTAGGGAACAAAGAAAGAAAGTCTGTGATGCCATGGAAACACAGTAAAAATGTGATTAGATGTTAACTGTACAGTTTTTTTAATGTCTTTCCTGAACCTTTCTACATGTAGTTCATTCTGACTTTAAAGTATGTTTACATTTAAAATGTTAGGAAACTTAGTTTTATTTTGAAGTCTTGGATCATTGTAGTGAACTAATTGAAGGTCTCTGTCATGATGTCAGAGTAATGTGGTTTTCTATACCACCTGTGACTGTAGTATCAAAGCTAATGGGGTTCATTTCAGTAGAAGAGATTACAGTTTTAGCTAAGGGGTTGGAATATATAGCCAGAAACAGGTTATTGAAGTAGGTATGTCACTTGTGTGATTCAATATGTCAGTTTGTGTTCCTTCTTTTTTTGCCACTCATGGGGTACAGAATCTCCAAGTGCACTTGTGTCCTTTTGTTTAACAGTTTGCATGTTTTCAGGTTCAAGTTTTATTTTCAAGACTTCCTAGTATTCAGCTCTTGCTACAATCATTGCTGACATGCTGGGTCTTTATGATATTAGTAGTATTCTGGTAGTGCCTAATCTAAGGTTCGAGGGGCGCTGGAATACTCACCCTTCCTTAGAGTGCCAGTAGTGATCACCACCAACACTCAACACCTCCCAGCACCTGTAGAACCTCAGTGAGTGGAAATGGACAGAACTCAATCAGAGGTATTTGGCACTTTCAGACATGGATCTGGTGCCAACAGTGCAGCCATTAGCATCTGAATCTGAGCAGTTGTATTCTCAAAGAAAGCCTGAACCCTTGCTGCAACAGAAGATAAGTCCACTGTCTGTCCATAAAACTGCATCTTGGAATCTTATGAGTTGTTTACTTTTAACAAAAGCTTTGTGGTTCACCTTTAAGGTTCATCTCTACTCAAGCTGTTCTTTGATGAAACTGTACCACATGTCGTGCATGAATCCCTGCCAGTGCCATGGAGAATCCATCCCTAGTTTATCATCTTTATAGGTTTCCTTGGTCTTGGGGCATTCACCACCTTAGCAGGGACAAAGTGATCTTTATTTATAGTTTGTAAGCCCATCTATGTTGCTAAAACATATAGGGATAAAGGTAATATAAAAAAAATTTTCCTCTTCAGTTTCTGTTCCCATGAGAAATAGAACTGTATTGTAAAATTACACAATATGGGGGAATCTGTCCATAAACCATGCATGTAAAATTCATATTAACAGCAGAAAATCTTTAATATTTAACATCCAGTCCCTTTGTGTCTCTCACCACTGTACAAGAATGTAGCACATTTACGACTAGATTGTTGTCTTGAAGCACAACTCTGCACATGCACAAGGGGTAGCAAATAAACTGCACCACTCACAAGTAGCCCTGGGAGGTGGTGTGAGTCGGAGAGACCTCTCTGAGGTCTTCTCTAGGTTAGATATAAAAGCTGGAACGTGTGCATTGTTGTTAATTAGTCCATTCTAATTAATACCTTCCAGTGCTCTAGTCCAGACCAAGCTGTTGTACCGGTACTTCAGCCTGTGCTCAGCTTGGTTGAGCTAAAGCCTTGGCTCCCTTCTGAGCTTTAAGCTGATCAGTATAGTTTGTACCAGTGGTCATACATCCCCCTCCTTCCTCGTTGCTACCTGGGGATAGTAGTTTACTGCTGGCCTCTACTAGCAGCGAAGTACAACTCCCCCACACTGGTTCAACTTCTTGGACCAATAAGAACAGGAAGTGTAGCAAAGACTCCCCCATTCCTCTGCTCCTCCCTGTCCACACACTGCAGGGAGGGAATAAGCACATTATTAGCTCTGCTTAGTCCTATGTCCCTGCACTGGAGGTCCAGGCAGCCCATATAGGTGTGTAAGGCAGATTCCGATTTCCCTGTGTAGGTATATAGTCTGAATCACAGTTTTATGCTTAGATGGTGGGCTACAAAAGTTCATTGGAAGAAGAAAGAGCACAGAAGTCTTGAATCAGTCAGTTAGAATGTTTCTTTTCTACAACCCCAATCTGATTTTAATTTTACATAAGATTTTTTTTAAACATGATCTGTTGACCTTTCACATTTTGTTCCAAGGCAAGGTTTTTATGACTGACTCATACAGCCCTGAAAAAAATGAAATATGACAGTTTTGCTCGTATGTAGATAGGTTCCTGAATTAAGAGAGACAGGAGCATTTGGTAGTCTTATGCAATGTAGAATTCATTTATCCATCTTGCTGTGGAACAGGGATTCTACGTATTGATTTGAGAGGGCAAGGTATAGGGCAAGTGCAATGGTCAGTAAATTCGTCATGTTTGCAGTACTCATACCTGGTAAGGGAATTCTGCTAACCTTGGAAAGAAATCTTACTTGTTAATGATGGCTAAGAAATAGAGCCAAAGATTCTAGGGAATTCTCTAAAGCTTTTATTTGGAGAAAGCTCATCTCCTTGGCTTCATTGTGTGGGAAGGCAGAGAAACATGAATCATTCTATGTGTGCAGATGTATTTACATGTTTTATTAATTGCATCCCTTAGGTTAAGAGTTACAGTGATAAATTGGACAAGGAGCTGGCAGCCTTAGAAACGGTGGAATCCCAAGCAGATTCTAGGTATATTTTCTTCATTTATGTGACTTATAATCATTGGAAACTGCTGGCTTTGGCAATGTAGCATTCAGTGCTTATTTCTTATTCAGCCTAAATGTATAATTAACATATGACTGTGAGGAGTCTGTTTTCAGCTTAGTGGACAGCAGTGTGACGGGACCCTCGGGGTGCAGCCTGGGACTGTGGGACCGCTGTGCCCCCTTATCTCTCTCCAGCCTGGGCTGTCTCTCTCAGTGCCATGCTAGTGACCAGCAGCAAACCACTCCAGGTGCTGTTAGCACTCAGCACAACCGCATGTGGAGGCCCACACCCAGCTAGATTGCATGAATGCTCCCAGAGCCACTCATGAATCACACAGAGAAAGGCATCCGAGCCAAATCCTCCCAGCAGTGTACCTCAGGAATTATACCATCTTGCACTGCTCAAGACGAGCAGTGCGAATTTATTAATCGGTTCACCACTTCATCAATGGAAAGTGGATATACACTAGCTTTTGCAAACCTGAGCAGTTTTGCCACACACTTCAGGCAAACTCATTGGTAAAGATAAACAGTTAAACAAATTTATTGACTACAAAAGATAGATTTAAGTGATAGGCAAAAAGTCAGAGTTAGTTACCAAAAGAAAATAAAAGATAAGCACATAGTCTAAACTCTCAACCCTCTTAGACTGGGCAACATCTAAATTAAGCAGTTTTTCTCACCCCACTGGATATTGCGGTCCTTAATATACAAGTTTGTCCCTTAAACCTAGGCCAGCTTCCTCTTTTGGAGTCTTCAGTCTTCTTCTGAATGTCTTGGTTGCTTGCAGCATAGGTGGGGATAGGAGAAAGGCCAAGCATGGGGCCCCTATGTTCTGTATTATACTCTGTCCCATGTGCTTGGGGAACACAAGTCCAGGCGTGTCTGGTGGGCATTGCTGAATCTCCAGGCAAAGTTGAGCAATTCCCCTGGTGTGGCCTCGCCTCATGCAGGTGAGTCATTGAATTGTAGCTTCCTTGCTGGACAATAGCTGTTGATGGGTTGAACGTTGGTTACTTTCCTTGCTGTTGCCTCTGGGGAGCTAATATCTGGCTGATTCCCAAACTTACAGCATGTTTTAGTGACAACCATACCACATGATTCATAACTTCATATGCATTAATGATATACATATATGGATAGAGGAATGCCTTTCAGCAGATCATAACCTTTCCCCTGATACCTTACATGGCCTGCTTTATATGCAATATCACAATTATATACAGATGAGGAATATGGGGGTTACAAGATGCTCCTCCAAGGTATAGAACGTCACAAGCAGTTTTACAGTTAATTAGACAAAAAGAAAAGCACCCAAATTATTACTACAATAGACTTAAATTTTGTATTTTTTTTTGTTCTGCAAAATGTTAGCATAGTTAATTGACAATAGCCAGTTTTAGAATGTCAAACAAATCTCATAATCTTAAATGAAGAATACAATTCCTGAATGAACAGCAGAATGAGTTGGGTATCACAAACTATTAAATTTCCAATTGCTTGATTTGTTTTAAATGTGGCTGGCTTGTTTATTTTATCTTTAATACTCTTTACCTTTTAATAAATAAATGGCTCATGTTCCTCCCTTTCTCTGGGACAACCTGGAATTTCAGAAGTCAAGAAGATGTAGGATAAGTTACACAAGGGGGAGAAATTTTTTCAAAGGCATAAATAGAAGTTAAGACCCCAGCTCCAATTGAAAGTTAGTAGAAGTTAGAAACTCCTATTTGAGCCTTTAAAATTTCACCCAATATGACCATAATCAGTTAAAAATGAAACTCTTCCTTTATTGGAGAAGTTTAGATATGTACTGCAACCAGAGGGGCCCAAGGCCGATATGACAAGAGGATATAGCCTCCCTTTCCATTTCCCCCCCTACTTAAAGTCCATGTCTTGAAAAAAACTACACTATATATCAGATGGGAGGCGCTCCCAGAACTTTTTATAGGTAACAGAGGACTGGAGGGAAGCATCATGAAAGCATTCTAATCTGTGCAGTACTAAATCTTAATTATTTTCCATGGCACCATAATGATATTTGTGTTTGTTTAGTTTAGCTCAGTGGCAGGAAAACTTGTTTAAAATTAACCTTGTTCTAACAGCTTAATTTTTCTTGTGCGTAAATTTAGAAACTGAAAGAATTAATGTAGTTTGCTGTGTCTTCTAATTTAGCATATTGCAGAACCTTCGAGCACTGGTGGCTATGAATGAAAATCTCAAAAGTCAAGAGCAAGAGTTCAGAGCTCATTGTAGGGTAAGTGTCTCTCTATCTTGCCACATGAAGATTGATCAAAAATTGGTAAATGTAATTGCCCACCTCCACCTGCCCTGTACTAGGTTTGTTTATTGGCATTTACTGGTAATGTCAGATCCATTTTGAATAATTCCAACCCGGTCCATGACAGAATTGTGGAGAATCACCTAGGTCTGTCATCTAACGTATCTCTGAAACTAGGCTGGACAACCCTGCAGGTCCAGCTCTGGATTAGCCAGTAGTGCTTGCCATTGGTCTTTAGACACCCTTTGCAAGGACACAAAATCAACCACCTATTCATTTGTATCTAAACTGTGGCATCCCTCAAGGTTCTGTCTTGTGTTACATGTCATTCAGCTTGCGTAGTACAGAAGAGGCCTCTTGGAAGGATCATTTCTAAATGTAGGTAATAGTGTCATCAGTATGTTGATGCACGGTTACGTGTCTTCTTACTCCATGAACCATGCTACAAATAACACCACTGAAAAGCCTATTCAGTGTTGGGCCTAGCTACATTAGATACCCATCTATCTTATTCACTGAGACAGCTTGGTCTCCTCTTGGACAGTGCAGCTAACAGTGCCCAGGACCTACTTCTTGGTCAAGGGCCACTGGCTTTGGAAAACCCACCAGAAGAGAGAAGCCCAAGATCAAGTCTTACTACTTTCAGTGTTTCAATTTCAGTGCATAATTGTGTTTTCTGCTCGGTTCGCTGCTATGGTGATGCACACCCTGGAAATATGATAAAAAAGATCAAAGAGAGAATTGTTTTCCTTCTCTAGTTCCTATTTCAACAACAGCTGAAGAGATTTTGTTTAAACATAATGAAAAAGAAGAAATGTCATCCCTCAGCACAGACTAAGCATGGAACATTTTAGCCCCAAAGATGAATAATTTGAAAAGTTGTGAAAACAGAGGGTTATAATGGAAATAATTTTGCAGCCTTTAACTTGTCTTGGGTGCAGTTGTGGTGATGGTGACTACATACGGCAGACCAGTGTCAGAGTGCTGGTATTTTAACATTCCTACATTTCTCCAGTCCTGCTTTCCATATTATGTGTTAGTTGCTTAAGATGCATCCAAAGTATATATTCCACAAGAAAGAAATGTGGCTATTTCTACTTGAAAAACAAGGTATGCAGTTTAACATAATGAAGAACATTCACCTCCTTCTCCCCTTAGCGCAGAATGCTATTTAATGTTCCCAATAAATGTACATCATGGAGTACTATCTAATGCAGAAGTTATTAAAATACAGATTTGGGCTTTTTTTCCTTTATTTTTTCTTGAGAAGATAACTATGATGATTTTTGTTGCTTTTAAAGGAAGAGATGGCACGCCTACAGCAAAATATTGAGAGTTTGAAAGCCGAAGCAGAGGAAAATGGGGAAGAAAAGGTAAACAGCAAATGTCAAAAGGCTGATTTTTTTCATTAGTATTTAAAAATATTCATTGGGTAATTTTATTCCTTTTTACACCTGTTGTATTAAAAAAAAAATCCACCACCAATTGGAATTTGAGACATACAGCCACCAACCATGCATAACAGATTGACTATCTATCATGCAGGTTACTTGGGTTCAGGAATAGCCTGAACACTCTTGATCTGCTAACTAGCAAACATTAAAAGCAAATAGATAGATAGATATTGAGATACCTAGTGTCCCCAATCAAACTAGCTGCTGTACACACATAATGAAAAAAGATAGTCCCACCACAAGGAGTAAATCTAAGTAAAAAAAAATAAACAGGTGTATACAACAATGGAGCATGAGATTACAGTGAAACACTTATTAGTTTAACAAGTAGCAGTCACTGTGAAACTTTGCTACCATGCATATTTGCTAGGGTGACCAGACAGCAAATGTGAAAAATTGGGACGGGGGTGGGGGGTAATAGGAGCCTATATAAGAAAAAGACCCAAAAATCGGGACTGTTCCTATAAAATTGGGACATATAGTCACCCTAATCTTTGCTAATAGGAGGGAAGGGAGTTACAGTGGAGAAAAGTGGAGGCTCAGGTTTAGTTATTTTGTATACCTTGAGATGACTAGAGCGGCCTTTATACACTTCTTCCAGAATCGAGTGGGTGGCAGCTCGCGTAACTTTATCCCCCACCTACGGAACACAACATGCATGGAGAGGAATTGAAACTTCAGACTTCTAGGTTAAAGTTTCACATGAAAGATCTGATTTGGAAATCCACAAAAGCAGGGAAATGCAGAACAAATACCAGCCCTGCACCAAATTTATCTCTGTAACGTCACTTATTCAATGAAGTTAAAGTAAATGGTTTAAGGAGATGAGAACAGAATGATCTTAAATGCCTGGTGCGTGTGCTGTACCTCAATATTGCAGACAATAGTAAAAATAACAGAAATGCTTTTTAACTAGTCATTTTAGGATCTGAAACAGTTTAAGAACAAAACTTCCACCTGTCTGCCCCCACCGAAAGCCTGAACAAACCCTTGTGTGTGGTTTGCAGCAACTGATGCTGTGTGAGCACTAGGGTGGAGTGAGACGAGGGAGGGAGAATAAAGGGGATCTTATGCATGGATAATATAGGGCTAACATGGCATGGGGGAATCTTGTACAGGCCCCGTCCCAGCGGGTGAATTGCACCTAGATATGATTATAATTGATGTAGCTATCATTATTGTTACGATTATTGGTGTCATGGTCACTATTATTGTGGTGATCACTGCTTAAGTGCCTACTTGTGCACTTGGCACCATACAAGCCCTAGATAGTCCCTGGCCTACAAAGCTGAAAGATGAACAGAAACCTAAGGACAACACAATGGGAGAATCAAAGGAAGATGGTGATGACTTGGGGCCCCCATCCTGTATAGAATAATGCATGTGCTTCGCTTAACACTGATGAGTAGTCTCATAGAAGTCCTTGATCACAAATGTATTGTCAGTGGAGTTACTCCAGTTTTACACTTGTGGTAACTGAGAACATAATCTGATTTACAACTTTTATGTTTTAACTGCATGTTACTGTACTTTGCGATTGTCTTTTTGGAGGAGGTGTTCTCAGTGAAAAGGCTACTTAGCAATCTAAAATAAATAAATAAATCTCAAAGGCCTAAAAGCTAGTAAAATATGCAATTATTTATGTAGTGTAAATGACATTGAGAACTTTAAATTTTGTTTTTCATTCAGCTTCGTTGACCTACTCTCCTTAAAATAATATAAAAATGTTGGCAATATTTTGGATATCCTTAAAGGTGAACAAAATAAAGAATCCAATATGTGTTTTTTATGATTGCTGACCAAAAGCCTCTCTTTTTTAAGACAGTGCTTAAATTCTATTGCTTTGCCTGTTAATCAGAGATTATCTTTGGTTTCTCAAATTTTAGGAACCTAATAAGATTATAGACCAGCAATACAAAACTGAAAAAGATAAGCTTCAAAAGATCAGACTATTACTGGTGAGTACAAAGTGATTTTGTTTGTTTGTTTTTTGGCAAACTTACTAGGGCAGAATTTTTGAAGTTCTCTTAGCTAAGCACTTAAATGTATTTCTGTAAATTTCTTCAACATTTATAAGTGTAAGCAAGTACCTTTATAATTAGTGTTGTGAAATAAATCTTGAGGCTTAACAAAATTTACCGGATATATTAACTCTTCTTTGTGCAGGTATTTTTTTATTAGCTTATTTAGCAGGTTATTTCTAAATCTTGCTATCTTTTATCCATTTAAAATGAGAGCTGGGCCTTTTTTTCTCCCTTCCTTTCACTCAGGCCCGAAGAAATAGAGAGATAGCTATTTTACAACGCAAGATTGATGAGGTACCCAGCAGAGCGGAGTTAACTCAGTATCAGAAGAGATTTATCGAACTTTATGGTCAGGGTACGTATATCAAACAGAAATGTACTCCTGAAGGCTAACCAGTGGAAGGAGCGTAATCACATTATAGGCTTATGGTGCATGACAACAGCACCTGCTAATTCTGCTCTATTTAAGGGTCATTGGACATTCACATTGTATACCCCTCTTTTCAAGGTTTTATAAACTGGCTATAAAAATTCCCTTGAGGCTGAAACTTGATGCACGAGATCTCTGGAGTAATTGTTCTTTTGTTTGCAGTAGGTTCAGTCTCTTGGATCAATGATTAGTGTTTAGAAAGCCCTTAATCCACCGTTTACAGGGAAAGTCTCTACATCTGACTCATGTTTTATTAATCACAGTTAACGTTGGTTTACCATTTTTGTATGACGTTTGTGTTTGTGTCTGTGTGTCTGTGTGTGTGTGTTTTCTTTATAAGTATGTGGTTCTGACCCAAACAATGTCAAGAAACCGTAATTAAGGCCGGCTCTCTTAAACACCTCATGTCCCATTTATTGCTGCAGGTTAGAAGAGTTAAAACAGAAAATTGTCAGGTTTTACAAATGTGCTGCGATATCTAGGCAGAAGAAGAGTGTGAGTCTTGTCTCTCAATTTCTTCCCTACCAATCTTTAATTCAGATATTATGGCCCAAATTTTTAGAAGTGCCTGTGCCCCCAGATAATAAAATTGGGCATGCAAATTGACCATTCTGTATATATGCTTCTAAATTTATTCCTGTAATCATGATGTCGGGAAAGGAGGAACGCATACTATGCATCTGTTGGTATGTATATACTATATGTACTTTGTGTGTGTTGTATGTACAGTCGTGAACAGTGCATAGTCAGACGTATACACAGAGTATTTAATGTTACACGCACACAAACTATTTTAAAAGAATATTAAGGTTGCTTTGTCAAGAACTCAAAAGTTAGGAAATGCCGGATTTAAGGTTGCCAATGCAATTTTAATTGGCTCCCTTGTGCATATGCATTGTAATAGTCTTTAATTACATGATCGTATACTTTTTTTTTTTTTTTTTTTTTTGGCACAGCAACCCAGGTTTATTCAGTGCACAGAATGGACAATGCTCGTTTAGTTAGCAGCTATTCAATATTTTGTTTTCGCTTTCAATGTGTGGCCCCAGGACCTATTTGTTGCACACTATTCAAATCCTGCTCTATAGACAGAGACTATTAGTTTCCTTATGGGATTTTCTAGGGTGCTCATCTTTGTGGTATCTGAGAGCTTGACAAATATTCATGAATTTATTTTCACAACACCCCTGTGAAATGAGAAGGTGGTATCCCCATTTTACATTTTATGGATGGGTGCTGAGGCACAGAGATATTAAGGTCAGAAGTATCCACTAATTTTGGGTGCACAATTTGAGACCCCCCAAAACCTGAATTTTCAGAATGCATATAATTCTATAGTACACAATATGTTCAAACCTGGGCTGGAGCATGATCATTGTGGATGGAATCTTTGGGGAATTAAGCAGTGAAGTGCACTAAATGGTCAGAGGGTTCTCTTCATGCACAGTAAGAGTGCATACAGGGAATTAGTGTGGAGTAGGTAGTGTGTCTTAAATTCACATCCTAACTTACTGCACATTAACTTCCCCATGTAGACAAGTTCTTTGTCTTCTTAAAACAGCTAATCAGGCAGAATGCTGTACCCCTTCAGCACTGGCATTAATTCAAACTCCTCCCAACCCTTTTTTGAGAAGATTATAAAAAAGACTGTTCAGTTCTGCACTCTGATTCTCATGAAATCCTATGATACAACAGTCTTTGGGTTGTTAGCACTGTATGGGAATACTGAAATGCAGAAAGACTGTTGCACTGAGGATTTTAAAATTTCATGAAAACATTTTTATTAAATAAATCCCCCTAAACATATTGGAGGGGGCAGTGCCTCGTATGCTTTTTCATTGCTCTGTTTTTCTTTTGTTTTTAGTGTCAGCAACTCACAAAGAAACCAAGCAGTTCTTTACCCTCTATAATACATTGGATGATAAGAAGGTATATTTGGAAAAAGAGGTAAGAATGTGTTTTTAAATGTTTAGCCCATGATAGGAAAATAGGATACTGCTGAGTTTCTCTGTAATAGACACTGGACTAGGTCTTGTCTATGCAAGGTACAGGTAATTATCTCAAAAGGTCAGAGCTGAGAAGAAATTGGCTTGGGTCTAAAACTCTGTTTACAGAACGTTTGTGGAAATCTTTGTTTGGTTTAATTCTGTTTAGGAAAATTTCTGCTTGTGTATTTTGTGTGTATATGTGTGTTTTGTTTTAACAGAAGGGCCAACAGCAGAAATAGATATCTGAATTATTCAATTTAGGCTCAAAAGGTGAATAAAATTAGTATTCTGACACACACCACTTAAATTTTGGCTTCACAAAATCAGATTAACCTGAGGGTTAGCTATCCAGTGTCTGCATTAGTTTAGGGACCAATGCTACAGCCAGTGACTTCAGTTACCAAAGTAAATTGACACCAATGACAGCAGGGTCAGGTTCTTAGGGTCTGATTCTGTTCCCCTTGAATTCAGTGACAGAACCTTCATTGACTTCAAGGGGGCAGGACCAAGCCCTTACTTATCATGAAAACAGGCTCTTCATTAAAGAGTTCTTCTGCTCCTACTGCCTATTTCTCCTCCTTCCCCCATCCAGAATTTAGAGCCAAATTCCTCTCTGGGGTAACACACAATTGAAGTCAGTGGACTTATGTCAACAATGAATTTTACCCTTCTGTGATGTTACAGATAGACTAGACTTCAGTGAGGACTGGAGGAATAAGCAGGAGCAGCAAATAAATTTCTGATAAAGATCTTGACTCCACATGACTGTTTTTTCATAATAAAGGATTTACTGGCATTTCAAAGTTTGTAAAACATCAGCAATGCTTTACTGGTTACTTTTAAGTAACAGAAGATGCTTTGGTGCCATGAATCCTACATCAGTAAATAGAACAACATCTTAATCAGTAAAGATTGTTTTAACAGTTCACATGGGTTTTTGTAAACAGTTCTAGTGATGTTATGGTGAGATGAAAATATACATTTCTTTCTTCAGTAAAATACGTGATAGCACAACAAGAATTGCATTAGCTGGTAAACGTAGAGTCTGACACTGCATGCTTCTCATTGCATTTTAATGAAACAAGAACAGAACATTGTTTAAACACCTTTACAAAGGCAGCCATTAATTGCTTTGAGTACTAGATGGTACATATACAGTACCATTAAGTAAGCACAGTCTCTGCCTTCTAAGAGTAGGGGTGGCATAGAGAGCTGCAATCTAAAAATCCATCATCTTTTTCCTGAATAGTAGATTCTGACAAATATACTAGATATGAGTATTTGAATCAGCTGAGAGCATCAGGAATTCAATTTCCCTTTGAGGAAACAGTTGATCCTGGCTGTCTCTTGCCATGAAAATCATCTGAAAAAAACAGATTAAAAAGTCAAGAACTCAGATATATGTGTATGTGTATATTATGCACGTAACATGCTCCAAAATGCAAGACCTGTTTCGTCCTTTCACAGTTCCTTTAGTTAGTGTACAGTGACCTAAGACCTGCCCATGACAGCCCTGGAAAGTTACTCAGTAGGAAAGAATGAGTTATCAGTTAGTGATGGACAAGTGTCTAAAGGTTTGGAAATTTGGTTTCTGATAAGCATCCAAAGTTCAGAAGTGAAATCATCATTCTGTTGAAGTCAATAGGAAAACTCATTGACTTCAGTAGGGCCAGGATTTTGCTATATGCAAAGTTCATTCAGCATTATCAATACTTCCTTGAACTGGCAATCCTGCAAGACTGGGCTTTACACAGCTTTACTGAAGTTCTTTGTTTCAGTCAGTGTGGGGAAAGCCACCAAAACAACCTTCTGATGGTGCTATAATGAATTAAGACTCGACACATTTACCTTTGTTTAAGAGATGGCTGCAGTACTGAGGTATGCCCTGCCCATGGAGAGTGTTCTATTGTAATGCAAATGTTGTAGCTTAGATTCTGACATTGGGATAACTTCTGTGAAGTTCCAGTTCAGCAAAGCACATAAGGAAGTATGCCTAAATACTGTGCTGAATCAAGCAATACAGCTGAGAATGTTGTTGTTTTTTTAATTAGGCCAATGATAATCAAAATAGGACATCCTGCTGTTTTCTAGCTTACCTGTATTGATAATTAGGACATGATCTAGGAATGTCATTTTATGGAGGATATCTACAGTGCATTTATCATTCAATATTTTTCTGTTTTTCTCAGATGTATTCAACATGTCATTTATATAAGATCAGCAAGACAAAATTATCACTGCAGCATAGATGTAGCTTATCTCTTGGTCTGATAAAATTGTCACTAAGCTTTTGTCTTCCTCAAAAGCTTTTAAAAATTATCTCCTGGTGAGATCTGATGCTGAATTTTACTAGACAAAGAATTGAGTCAGCTGTATATATTCAGGTTTACACTTAAATCTGTGTTTATATGTTACATGTGGAATTTATCGGCAAAACATTTGAACATTGATCCCATGATATGAGAATTATGAGACTAGTGCCAACTGTTAGAGATTTAATCTGTGTAAAGGGGGGCGGGGGAGAGAGGGAAATAATATTACACCAGTAATGCTGGGCTATAAATATTTATCTAATAAATTCTAGAAAAAGATATTACCAAATGCCTTGCTTTATCTGTTTGCATTATATCCATTTTATTTGCCTGAATGATTATTGTGTTGTGCACTATTCTAAATGAACAGACAATTTGCAGATCACATATTCTTTATTTTGCATGGCACATTAAGTAGCAACTATGGAACTCATGATATTGCTTTAATGTCTTCTGTGGATTAGACTTTACTGCAGATTTTTATAACATTTACTGAGGGTACAGGCGTACAAACTAATCTCTTTTCACTGATTGCTTCTGAAATAGAAATGAACCTATTAAAGACAGAGGTGACAGATTTTAGACCAGAAGTGCTTGATTGTTAAATAATGTATATCAAGGCTAATAGTCTCTTTCTTTTGTAAATATATTGAAAAGAAACCTGGAGTAGTTTTGCCCAAAGTAACTCAATTCTTATTTAAGTACAAACTGTGTGAAGAGTTTTATTTTTACCTAACTGTATACTTATGAATGCAATTTTAAAAGGCAGCCATAACATACATCAAGGGTTTCCAATAGATTATGCTAATCTCAAGAGATGTCTGAGTGGTTTAGATGTCAAGAATGTACAATATGGTTTCAGTTTTTTTGTTGATTTTACTTTAGAAAAAAGGCTTCAATGAACATATTTTGTATTAGTATCATATAAACCAGGGGTGGCCAACCTGAGCCTGAGAAGGAGCCAGAATTTACAAAGGTACATTGCCAAAGAGCAGCCCCGCCATCAGCGCCTCCCCCTCCCTCCCCATGCCTCCTGCCCACCACAATCAGCTGTTTCACGGTGTGCAGGAGACTCTGGGGGGGAAAGGGGGAAGAGCGAGGGCACGGCAGGCTCGGGGGAAGGGGCAGGAGCCTTGGGGGAACGGGTGGAGTGGGGTCAGGACCTGGGGCAGAGCCGGGGGTTGAGCAGTGAGCACCCCGGCACATTGAAAAGTTTGCGCCTGTAGCTCCAGCCTCAGAGTCGGCACCTATGCAAGGAGCCGCATATTGACTTCCGAAGAGCAGATGCGGCTCCGGAGCCACAGGTTGGCCTCCCCTGATATAAACCAAATGTCCCTTTACCCTTTCGGGTCTTGGTTTT
The DNA here is from genome assembly GCA_003942145.1 of Platysternon megacephalum. Taxonomy (NCBI): domain Eukaryota; kingdom Metazoa; phylum Chordata; order Testudines; family Platysternidae; genus Platysternon; species Platysternon megacephalum. The sequence goes on from QXTE01000045.1 coordinate 139,510, forward strand.
CTTAAGATTCTTTGGAAGGTATTTCTTATTACAAAAAATAAAACAAAAAACCTTGAAGTATTCTGTGTATAGAGTGATTTCAAAATAGTAATGGAATAACTCATTGCTAGGCGTGGAATTGTGACATTAAAGGTATCTATGCTCATACAGTTGATTTTTACAAAATTTGCATAGCATTACTTTTTAAAATGCTGTGACTGTTGGGAACCCACTTTCAAATTGTCATATTTTTCCACTGACTTTGTAGATATGAAATGTTTCCCTATAGCTCTCTGACATGGTCACAAAATACTGCTTTTTCATTCACTAGATATTTTGCAGGATACATTAATGTAAGTTATGTAACAACATCGCCCATCGTTAAGGATGTCCTGTTCGTTAGTATTGACAGAAGTAAGCAGAGGTGGACTTTTTAGCTTTTTTCCAAAGTTGGATAGAATATGCAATTTTAGTTATTGTATCAGAGAGGGAGAAAATTTACACAATGAAAATGAAGTAGAATTGGGTGGGAAATGGCTTTTTTTTCTCCTGTTCTACACTGGGAGAAAAATGACATTTTGAAGTTTTTCAACAAAAAAATGAGAGAGAGAGAGACACACACACACACACACACAGAATCTCTCTCTCTTTCTCAATAGCCTGGTTATTAAGGCATTCATGTGGGAGATTTGAACCGGCATCTCCCACATCGCAGGTGACTGCCCTAACCACCAGGCTATTTGCTATTTTAGGGTGGTCTCTTGGTCTGGTTTTGACCAGAAATTCTATCCTGGACCTGAGAAACCTTTCCCAACAAAAGTTTTGTTGAAACTGGCATATTCTTGCAGAAAGTTGTTGTTGTTTTTGTGTTTGGTGTGTTTGTTTTTGTTTTGTTTTTGGTCAGAAAACATCCGTTGGTCAAAACAAAAATTTTGTAAAAAAATTTCTGACCTCTAGTAGTATTCTTAACCTCTAAGTAGTAAGAACCGGATTTCTGCATGCTAATAATACTCTTTGAAATCATTGATTTAAATCTCTTAGGGTTGGGGCTTGATTCGGCAAACTCTAACATGCAGTGTGCTTATCGCTCTACCATTGGGAATATGCACATTAGTAAACGCTAAGTATAGTATTATTTGCAGAATTGGATTCTTGCAGTACAGATGGCACATTTTCAAACATTCGTCATCAAAAGGCAAAAATCGTACCTTGGAAAACCTCACTACTTGTCCACTGGAGACTAATATGAACTATTCAAAGCTATGTTAAAGCATCCCATCAACCATTCCTCTGATTTTCTTTTTCTCTAAATGTGTTGGAGAGAATAATAAGATTCCCCAGCAAGTCTGTTTTCATTTTGTATGAAAGAGTCGTTCCATATGCTGTTAGGTACAAGCTTGCAAAGTGCCTTTAAATGTGTATTAATAAAGCAAGTAATTATGGAGGAAGTTTTCAAAGGCACAAATCACGGGTGCCTAACTCTGATTGAAAGTTAATGTGTCTAAAGTGTCATTTGTGCCAACCAGTTGCTTGGTTTGCATGTCCAAGTGAAGTTTTTTCCACAAGGAAATTTTTTAACAGATCTTTTGCATTCAGTTTTTTCATTCAGGCCCTGCATTGTGGAATCCCATATTTAATGGTTTACCTGTCGAATGTGCCTAGTTTACTACTAAAGATGTTTGTTCTACTTCAAGGCCTGCAAACACGGTTTGGCCTCCATGAGTCAAGCAGGGTCCTTTCATGTATCCCATTATTTTCAGTGATATAAGTTCTGCAGGCCACATGGTGCCCCTTACTACACCTGTTCACCTTAATTGTGTTATACATTCAACCCTCATTGACATTTGTACAACCCTCAAGTGGTTTGGTTTGGGAAGTCTGCCCATATAGCAGAATTTTCACTAGTGTCGTTGTATCGATATAGTTAAGCTATAACAGAGATGTGCTGCATTTATGATGTAAGCTCTGCTTTACATTGGTTGAGCTTCTCCACCAGTGCAGATTTTTCTAAATAAATAGGCCTTTAACCCCACACTAGTTAACAGGAGTGAAAAGCAGTAAAACTGTTTTTGTTGCTAACGTAAGCTGATTGTAACTCTCTCAGTACATGCAGACAGCCTCGTGTAATGCTCTGCAAAACAAGAAGATGGCATTTTTATGCAGTTGACTTTTTTCTGAGATGAATCACATTTTAAAGAAACTGAAAATCTATGTTGGTGTTGGAGAGGAGGATGTACATTTTCAACTATGTGTTTTTGTCTTCACCAGGTTAACTTACTGAACTCAATTCATGATAATTTCCAGCAGTAAGTAACTTGAGTCATTAGCTCTTGGTATCTACTCATACATCTATAGTTGGTTGGCAAAATCAGGGTGGAAATTGTTCAAAAATGCTTGCAAAACTTTCTGATTCTTATTTAAACTTTATACTTTCTGAAATTTAATGGCCAGTTCTGAGTAAGATCCAGTACATGTTTTGTAATTTTTGATAGCCACATGCTACAGCTTGGCACAAATGAAGTAATATAATTACTTAAGAACACATGTGGAATGTACATGTTAATACTTTGCTCTTGGTATTGTATTGTGTTAAATTATGCTCAAATTGCTCAGAACACTTTTTTCATACTTCTAACTTACTGGCACTTTTAAAAACCTTGTTTGATATATTTGTCAAGTTGGGCTTGTGTTATATGAAAATAACTACAGACGCCACACGTTTCTTAACTATAACTTAGGCATATGTTTGTCATAGCCTAGAGTTGCTATGATAAACCTCTTTTTAAAAAATGATGGTTGGATCACAGAAGTCTCGGAGTGAAATCTTGGCCATTGACTTCAGTGTGGCCAGGGTTTCACCCTTGGCCTTTACAGCCTGTTGAGCAATACTCCAACGTGAATTTTTACAAATGTACTTCTATCTTTGTCCAGTAAAGTGGAGAATGGGAGAGAAACTAGGGTGTTAAATAGTTCTGAACTATTATTCTGTTATTAAATAGCTTGATATTTTAGTGCATGACCGATTTTGCTCATCATAATGCAATCATGACTTTTTAAATTTTCCTATGAATTTGTACCCTTTGCTTTTGTTATCCTGATAAAGCCTTGTATTGACTCTGACCATTTTTTTGCCATGACAAGCAACCACCCCAACTATAACAAACATTTTTAATTTGTTAATTGTAACAAACTAAATATATTGGATAAATTCCACTACAGTACAGAGATCTGCTGTGTTCAGTGATGAGATCTCCGTTGTTGTACTCTCTAGTCAATGGGAAGTTATACTCTTGACGGTTCACTTGGGCAGTTTATACTTAGATAACCACTTTATCTTTAAAATTACCACAGTTTTATAGTTAAGTATGGAATAGAATAACATTTGTTGTACTTTACACCAAAATAATTATTAAATCAAAAATGTAAATTATAACCACTAAAACAAAACTCTGCTTAAAGTTCTTACTGACATGCAAGTCCTCTAATCCATTCCTGCTTTTCACATAAGCTATTATTTTTAAACACTTACTTTGAAACCATGCTTTTGGTCCCATCAATTGCTATTATCACTGCACAAACACTAGCAAAGGGAACAATCCTGCACAAGGCAGGGAGATGAACTGGGTGATCTAATAGAGTTGGTGATACACCTCTACCCCGATATAACGTGACCTGATATAACACGGTAAAGCAGTGCTCTGGGTGGGCAGGGCTGCGCACTCCGGCGGATCAAAGCAAGTTCAATACAGGTCTGTCTCATCTTAAGCTGGAGTTACGTTCCACGGTCAGCGCGTAAAGCGAAAACCGCGTATAGTCAAAATTACATTGAGTGTAATGGCGGGCAGAATCGCCCGCACTACAGAAACAGTATTTAAATTGTTATTTTTCTCTTTTTGGGTTTTTTTTTCTTGTTTTTGCCGACCGCGTAAAGCTGAAATCGCACATGTTAAATGCGCCTAAGATGCGACAGACCTGTATAACGCGATTTCACCTATAACGCAGTAAGATTTTTTTGGCTCCCAAGAACAGCGTTATATCGAGGTAGAGGTATATATCCCAGTGGACCTATGACAGTTTACACCAGCTGATGATCTGTCCCTTTATCTTTTATCTTGGATTGTCTGAATCTGCTTTTTATCCCTTTACACTCTGCAGAAAGAACAGCTGTAGTTTTAAGCCCAAATATTCATATTGCTTAGGTCTATTTTGAAAGTTCTACATGCAGGATAGATAAAAATTGTAGAGGAAATTCTTTTTTTGTCCAACTCCCTCCCCTCTCAATTAGTATCCATTTTTCTTCCAGAGCAATGGCCTCTTCTGGTGCTCGTGAGCAGTTTCTGCGGCAGATGGAACAGATTGTAGAAGGAATTAAACAGAATCGAATGAAGGTTAGACTGTTCCTTCTCGTTTTCTTTGGCAGAAGCTTGGAATTATTTCAGACAAGCCTGGATGGTTAAAAAAATTTGTGTGATGAGATGCAAACTAATTAAACACCTGACAAGTCTCATCATTTCTATTTTGTACTCTTCCCTAATAAGAGCCTGTAACTAAAATGTTAGTGAATAGACCAGAACTGCGTCTTTATACCAGCACTTCTCTCACTCCAGACAGGTTGCAGCATTTGAGTTAGATTCTGGTATTACAATATGGATCAGTCATAGGGACTCATAGCCTGATTCAACACCACTGAAGTTGGGAGTTTGGCCTTTGTTTGTCCATGGCAGTGGGGTCTGGCCCTCAATGGACTGCTCTTGTGCACATTTCTCCAGTCCCTTTAAGGCTGTTCTTCAGTGGCAGCAGTAGCAAAGCTGAAACTGAAGAGACCATAGGCATTCTTGTGCACTGGAGGATGGTCCCCAGTACGTTTTGAAGTTGCTTGTTCCTTTGTAAATATAATGTAATTATTGCCATTTGGATGGCTTTGTTTTTTTATTTTACTTTCTTTTCTTTATTCCTTTCACCTAAAAAAGTATTCTTGATTCCCCCAAATAATGTTATAACACTTGTGAGTCTTAGCCTAGTTAATTACACCATGTCAACCGGTTCTAGTGGATGAACCCACTGAGATTCCCTATTCTTAAGAACTAAGAATCATGTGTGACATTAGGATTTTTATAATTATGTTCTTTATTAATTTGAAATCTCAAGCATGACAGAGTATCGGGGAAGACACTAGACCAGAAGTCACATATTGAGAGTTACAGACTCTCCATGCTGTTTCTTTGTTATTGGGATAAATAGCTACACAAGGACTTCCAGATATTAATATGATGAAATCTATGTATAGAGAACATGGATACAGTAGAATTCAGTTTAGCATGAAGCTCTTCTGTAAAAATGGAGAATTTATTATTAGCCACTGTCCTGGAGGAGATAGATGTTTCAGTACTTTAAAATTTGCAGTGAATTGTCTCTAATTGTTTGGGCAGTTGTTTTTTAATAGAATGGACAAATTCTGCATGGCATAAACAGTAGTGAAGTTGGTTATTTGCTTTGGTCGATTTTCCATTAGCAAACCCATTGAGATCATTTGATTTTGAGGCACTTATTGAGATTATGGAAATATTTCAGAGCAGCATATTTTTTACTCATGAAGATGGCAATAATTATGCCTGTTTGTTCTGGAAGGCTGACAAACTCTTTAATTACACTTAATTGCTGCAGCAACAACCCCAGCAAACTCCAAAAATGTCAACAGTTGTTCAAAGTTGTTCTTCCTCCTCCCCCTCTGCTACTCCACAAATTGTTTAATTGTTGACAGCTGAGAAAATCAAAGGGATTTTGTGGGGGAGTGAGGGAAGAGGAGCCTTATTGATATCTCTTGTACTCCTTCCTTCATCTATTATGAATTGACCCCTGGCCTCCTAAGACCAGGCAAGCCCCCACTGCTCTCCTGTTTGATTCCACTTAAGAAAACAAAAGTTCAGCCATTTACTTATCCAGAAAAAAAGATGTAGAGTCCGATGACTTTCATTGGTTGGTGACAATACAGCATCTGCAACTGCTATGTGAGAGAAGGCTGTGAGGTCTGTCCTGCTGCATTGAAGACAGAGGTAGTGTTGCCATTGAAGCCATTGTGAGTAGGATAAGGCCCTGAGAGAGCTCATTCTTTCTCCTTAGGTCCCCATGGTGGCTGCCTCCTACCCATCAGATGTCTAATGGAAAAAAGCAAACATGGAGGGTTCTGGGAGAGTATGGTTTAGCTGGAGTAAATGATGGATTCTCTGTAACTTGAAGTCTTTAAATCATGATTTGAGGACTTCAGTAACTCAGCCATAGGTTATGGACCTATTAAGGAATGGGTGGGTGACATTCTGTGGTCTGCGATGTGCAGGAGGGAAGACTAGAGGATCACAATAGTCCCTTCTGGCTGTGAGAACTGAAATTGTCTGGGGAGAGAGACAAAAATGGCTTATTGTTCAAAGAATAGTTTAGTGGGTACAGAACAATGGCCAATCTTCTCACTGCCACTGTAGGCATTGATAGATATTGGGCATGGTAAAGGGTCATTGCCCCTGGAAATGGCTTGGCAGGCCTGTCTCCCCACCTTCAACTCCTCCATGCCCTCCTGCCAAGCCAGTGTGGGAATTTGCAGGTTCTTCGAGTAGTGTCCCTATGGGTGCTCCACTATAGGTGTATCTGTGCCCTTGCACCACTGATTGAAGATTTTAGGTAGCAGTGTCCATTTGTCACGCACATGCGCTCGCTCTGCCTTGAGGCTGTCTAGCGTTGCATGGGCAAACCACACTTAGTTCCTTCTCAACCGCCCTTGGCCTGAGATGGAGCGAGTAGCAGTCCAGTTTGCTTACCTCATTTTCATTATAATTGATAGTGTTTAGTTTTATAGCTTCTTATAGAGTTTCCATTTATTTTTGTAGTATTTCTAGAGCTTCTCTTTTAAGTTCCCCCCCCAAAAAAATGGTTTTCTTTCTCCCTCTTCTCCCCCCACTTTTTTTGCCCAGCTCTTCTGGTTTAAACTGTGCCTCTCCTGTAGGGAGGCAATACCGGTTACGGACAGACACTCCCGCTGCATCTGGTGCCTCAGAGAGGCTCACATCCCACAGAAGTGCACCTTCTGCCAGCAATTGAACTTTAGATCCCGAATGAACCAGGAGTTAAAGTTGAAACTCCTCCTCATAGAGGGTGCTTTTAAACCAGCGTCCGACTCCGGTCCTGAATCCTCTCCATGGCGGAGATCATCCCTGGAGCCTTCAACTTGTAGGGAGGGAGAGCTAGAGAAAACCTTCTGACTCCCCTCACAAAGCCTCCAAAAAGAGAGCTGCAAGCCCTCAAACTGACCACCTGACCAGCCAGAGGAGATCCCTGGTGCGATTGGTCACCTTGGCACCGGCAGCTCCAAAACACTGTATTAAGAAGACAAGTTCTGCCTCAGGGCCTAAAGACCTGAAGGGCACAGTCTCTGAAGCAGTGGCACTGCTGCCGAAGATGAGAGCAGAGACCTTACTGGTACTGACGGAGAAGTCCTCAGCACCGACCGCCTCAAAGCAACTCTCTTCAGACCATGCATCCCATAAAACATTGTTGGTACTGACAAATCAGCACTGACAACCTCTGATGGTACCGATCACCATGACGGTACCGCAGGAATTTCGCTTTTCTAGGGACCTTATGATTGTGAAGACAGCAGTCTCTGCTATTCAGTACAAGGGCTCCAAAGACTGATGCATCACTTCGCACTCTAAAGGATTCCAGAGCCACACTGCTCTCTAGGAATCTACACGCCGGGGCAGAAAAGAAAATTTAGTTCACAACCATCTTACAGATCCTGACCACGCCAGTTCCTCCCACCACAGCGATACTACGAGCCACAATGAAAGAGACTTAAGATGCAAAAGCAGAAACAGTCAGTCTCCCAATGTTCAACATCTCAGCCCTTGACCTCAAAACACCAGTTTTGACACCTCAGTCGAGGCCCCAAGCAACCACTCCTTACAACAACGGCTGCAACACACAGACTTTCCACATCCCTTGGGGTGTCGCCTAGCTCTTTCTCCACAATTGGGAAAACATCACTTCTGACAAATGAGTCTTGGAAATAATTTCCAAGGGTTACTTTATCCACTTCAGCTCCCTCTCTCCCTGTTCCTTTTCAGGGACCTTTCTCACGAGAGACTGTTATGTCAGGAAATAAATCACCTGCTGTGCCTAGGGGCGATAGAACCAGTCCCTGTTCACCTCAGAGGCAGAGACTTTTATTCCAAATATTTCCTGATCCCCAAAAGACAAGGAGGCTGGAGACCCATATTAGATCAAAGAGCACTAAACAGGTGCAAAGATTCAGGATAACACTAGCAGCAATTATTCCATCCTTAGATCAGGGAGATTGGTTCTCGGCCCTTGACCTACAGGATGCCTTCCTCCACATCTCAATCCTACCATTCCACAGAAGATTCCTCCAAAATACTTTTGGGCAGGACCACTACCAGTATAGAGTACTTCCATTCCGCTTCTCATCTGCACCCACAATATTTTCTAAAGTTCTTTCTGTAGTAGTAGCACATCTACGAACATTAAGTATCATCATTTACCCATATCTGGAGAATGCCTTCTCAAGGTTCGTTCCTTCAAAGATGCCCTACACGCCACCCAAAGGGCTATGCGCATATTTGTGCAAACTGGGTCTAAAACTCAATATCCAGAAATCGACCTTAACTCCAGTACAGTGTTTCAAGTTGAACTCGATGCAGTGCAAGTGAGAGCGTTCCTCCTGATGTACAGATTCAACACCCTGACGGGTATCAGAGACAGTTCAGGACAGCCCACAAACATCAGCCAGAAATTGCCTTTAGCTTCTCAGGCACATGGCAGCATGCACGTTTGTGACATCTCACGCCCGATGAGAACATGAGGTGTATACAGACATGGCTCAGCTCTGTTTACATGCCAAACAAGGACAGGCTAAGCAAGCCATTGTGGATACCCTCCAGGCCAAACATTCCCTGGAATGGTGGAAAGACCCATCCAGTGTCTGTGTAGGGATCCCATTCACCCCACTCCCACCAGCACTGATGATAACAGATGCGTCTCTGATAAGATGGGAAGCCCATCTAAACAGCCTCAGAGTTCAGGGTAAATGGTCCCCCATGGAAGCTGTACTGCATATCAACCTTCTGGAATTAAGAGCCATCAGAAATGCCTGTGCACTTTCTTCCATTCATCAGAAGGTTTCATGTAGGGCTAGCAATCTAGAAACCATTTTCGCCGGGTACTTCTTCTTCTGCATATTTTAAAAAGCGTGAAAGAATTAGCAGCAACAGGTGCTTCTCATCCATCCTCTGCAAAGGGGATTATATCTTTAGAACAGTGTGTTACTTTAGGATGGTAGTGTGTGTGCTCAAGAGCAGCATTGGGTCTTTGGCTCATGACTCCATTACAGATTGTCATGCTGAATGGCCTCCTCTAGAATAAAATAACTGTGCAGGTGTTCCGAGGATTAGCAAGCCTGTAGGTCGATAACAAACATCTCTTTGAACAAGAATTAATTCAGACTACAGCGGTTCTGAGATGGCAAAACACTAGTATAAAATACTCATATTCTTCATCTCTTGGTTTTTATATTGATCCCTCACCTAGCAGAAGCTTCTTGCCTTACTCCTTTGAACAGGCAGATTAGCTGCACATGGAAGGGTGTTCTCGTTCTCTCTCTCTCTCTCTCTCTCAAACCAGTTTCAGCAGATTTTCCTGCCCCCTGAACTTTTTTACCACTTCATCCACAGTCAGTCTTTCCCAAGAGACTGAACTTAGATTTTCCCCATCTCTACCTTGAAATAAAAGATTCTTAACTTAAATGTGTTGGGCCTGATTCTTGCTGATGCTAAAGCCACTTTAGCATCAGATACAGGTGCCTTAAAATGGGTATAAATATAATCTTATTCCTATTTTAAGGAGTGTTTACATTGCCAAGAGCAGTTTTAAAGGGGCCTTAATGTAAATGAAAATCTCACTTGTTTCTTTGTTGATCACCAAAAATGTGCTTGCTATACAGACCATGCATTAGTACATATTTGTTAATGAGCAGTTGTATGTAATGCCTTAAGGTTATCGTCCTGAGACCCTACAGGTACAGTCCCTACCCTGAAGAGTCAAGTTTAGATTTGACATGACCAGCCACAAGGAGAGGTATTAGGCAAAGGAGGGATGATGGAGGTTTAACTTTGTTCATATCGTATTAGTTTCTCATTGTTTTCATTAATAAATGAAATCAATTTTTAAAATTATTTTACATTAAGTGTTCAAGGTTTGATGAGGGGAGTGCAAGTCCTTGCTGGCAAGATTGAGGAAGGTTATGAGGGATTTGAGCAGGAGAGGGATAGTCAATGCAGCAGGGTTTTTCACTTGACTAGATATTCTTTGCCCTTCTCTTTGCTAAGAGATGTACTTCAGAAGACAAGCAGCAGACTGCTCCATTGTGCTAAAGGCAGGAGGAGTGTTTTGTCTCCCTCCAGTAGCACTCCCAGCATTGCCTGTCTGCTCTTGTTTATGTACACCAAGTGCCAAGCCACTAGTACTGATCCTCTTCACTCTGCCTTAGGTGCTGGGAACTCAGAGTGCAGCTTTTCAATATGAACTACCGGTGTGTTTGATAGGGTCTCTCTTCAGGGAGCATCCTGGTTCTTTGTTTGGAATAACAATAGCACAAATTGCAGGTGCTTCCCAAACAGCTCACATTAACGTTTTATAGCAGTAGAAAGAGCCTCTGTGATGAACCTCTCTAAATGGGTATTCTCCATTTATAGGCCCAGTTCTCCACTGCCTGGAATCTTGTGTGATCCCTTGCCTCTGTGCAAACTGCTACCAAATCAGAATGACAGCACTGCACACCCTCTTTGAACAGGAGTATATGACTACATAAGGCAGTGGAGAATCAGCCCCAGTGTCTCTCACAGGAACAGACAAGATAGAAATAATATATGCAGGCTATATCTGGAACATGAAGAATGTTATATTTTTAAATGTGGGTTCATTTTTTACTTACAACACACCATCTGGAGTCATTGGCTGGAGACAGAAAGCATCAAGTAATAAAATACTTGCATTAAAAATGTTAGAGTACTTGTCTAAAACTTTTTGTTCCTGACCCTTAGATTGAGAGTAATTGAATTTTTCTACTAAATTTGCCAGATTAGTGTATGATTTTTCCAAAGTTAATAGATGATGGAGACAACCACCTTAGATGCCAAATCAAGCCTTCGCTACTGCATCAATAACTTTTTGTTGTAAAAATATTTTGCGTGTTCTTATCACCTGTAATTTTAATTTCAATAAATTGTTTGCCATATTTGAATGCTAGTCTGTAAATAAGGTCCTGATCTCACAAAGACATATGCATGCTCAACATGTCCACTGTAAGTAATTCCATTGACTCAGAGTAAGTCTTTGCAAGATCTAGGCCTAAATATTTGTTTCATTGAAGGAATCAGCTGAGTCCATTATGTGTCTTTTGTGAAGCATCTTTCTCTAATGTCTACTTGGAAATGTATTTGAATTTTCTGGTACTTATACAGAACATGGTCTTTCATTCTTTGTGCACATTAAAAACAGATAGAAAAGAAGAAACAAGAAAACAAAATGCGAAGAGACCAGTTAAATGATGAATACCTGGAACTGCTAGAGAAACAGAGGCTTTACTTTAAAACGGTGAAAGAATTTAAAGAGGTAAGAGCATTTTTGTTTGTATTGGGTAGAGAGAATTTGAGCCAGTAAAACAACTGGTGAGTTTAAGAATAATCTTAAAAGCCATCCTGCTCAAAGACGGTCACTTTGAGATGGATCACAAATATTCCGATTGTTAACAGGCAAATGTCTAGATGTATTGGCTTGCCAAGAAATACTTTCACGTCAGATAACTTTCACAAGCCTCCTTTGGGTTATCTACCTCTTGAGTCAAACCAAAGGAGAGGGTTAAGCTCTCAGGAAACCCCCAGTCATCTTTCCAATTCACTTCCTATTATTGTAGATAACTGGTCTTTATTACTGGAAGTCCCACAGTAGGGGTGGAGCTAAAGATCTTTCATTGGCCTATAAATTGTGATTTTTGAAAAGTTTATTATTCAGCTCATTAAAATCTCATTGATTTGCCATTGAGAAGAACCCTGGTACAGGGATGCAAATTGGTTTCCAATTTAAAATATTTTAATTAGGTATTAGAACAGGCCTGATTTGCTTGTAAGTTAAAGGCAGTCTTCCTCGCTAGTTGGAGGTAGTGAGATTTTCAAAAGCACTCGTTGGCCTAATCTGCTCCCCTTAAAGTCAATGGTGTTTTTACCATTGACTTCAATGGGAGCAGAATTAGGACAACACTTACTTTTTGAAAATCCCAGCATGAAGAGTTAAGTTTTAATGGTCTACTTTTTTTTTTTTTTAGACATGTGCATGTCATAGTGGCTCAGTTAAGGGTTTGTTTTTAACATACAGTAACAATACCTGTTCCTTAAAATAATGAGGATTGCTTCACTATTTATCTTGTCTTCCTCCATAGAAAAAGATATTTTGTATCCATCTATTGTATCATTCTATGTGTAGATTGTTGTCTCATCCTATGCATTGATTGTAAATTCTTTGGGTGCTGATCCTGGATGATATGCTGGAAAGACTTGTCAGATACACAGGAATGGATGCTGGGAGGCATGGCATGTTTGAGGAAGTAGATTAGTGAGTCTTCCATGTAGCACTGACAGTGGACTACGGTATAGGTTTGCTCCAGCACTTAACCCTTCTGTAAAATGGGTATACTATTTAGCTAGTCCACTGAGCTGTTGTACTTTGAGATCCTTGCATGGAAGCTACTATAGACCAGTGAATGTGATTTCTCTATAATGGAATTAACGTGGAAATTGTAATTTATGAAAACTGAGGGTGAGGCAATTCAACGTTTAAATTTGCATTCTCTTGCATGTCATAATTTATGATTTCTCAGTTTACATAACGTTTTGGCAGTGGGACATGCCATGATTATCTGTACCAGATATGTTCAGTGTTTCATAGTTGACAAAGATAGGGCATCCTGACCTTCTAAATGTTCTTGGACTTGGGGATTTCTTTCATAGTTGATAAGGATTATCTATAATACAGAAGATGATTTGGAGTGTATTTCAAATACTAAGCAATTCTTTAACCATTCAGGTAACAGTACAAGACATTTTAATTATGGACTGATATCAAAGCTTTTGAATAGATTGCACTTGTCTAATGGAATCTTTTTTGGAAACCCATGAAAGGGACTCTAATTAGTGCAGCATGGAGGTGATGAAGATGTGTGCAAGGAGCTCTCTTTGTATGAAGGGCACAAGTCTGGTCCGTGTTTCCTGGTGGCAGTTGTTAAATTAATAGAATAGAAATATTAACATATAGCCTTTTGTGGCATGAGAATCTGTCTTTTGAAGGAAAGGGGGGAAGAGTAGTAGGTTTTTATAGTGGTTCTGATACTGCAATTTATGTAGAGGTTCTTAAATTGTGTGATACTGTCTACACTGTGTATATTTTTTTCTCTAGTAAAATAATAGAGGAAATGCACAGGCTTGTCATCTAAGCATTGCAAAAGTACTGTTAATATTTCATTGATTTAGCCTTCCCAGTGCTTCTATTAATTATTCTCTTTGAGAGCGAATGCCAAAATAGCACTGCTGTGCAAAAGATCTTTGGGGTTTGCATGTTAGAAACAGCTGTTTTCTCTAATCTGTCGTGGTTTGCTGGGTTATTTTCTCCTGCCTTGCATCACATATCTCTGGGAGACTGACAAGCTGCTTAGCCACTTTATGACTATGGTAGGAGTTCCCATCCTCTCTAGCAATTAAGCTTCCGTGGAGAGTGAAAAAATCCCTCCTCATCGGTTGTCTTCTGAGGGAATTTCCATACCATGGCATGTCTCCTGTTTTGTCTCCTGGAAGATGATGGTAACCTTATTGGGAACAGAAAACTTGTTCATAATTCTTGGCCTTGCTGTAGTAGTTCTCTGAAAATAGACTGTGCAAAATGGCATTGCAGGATTCCAGATCAGGTATCAATGACCTTCATTTCAAATTAGTTCAGTTTATAAGGAAAAAGATGGATTTCATAACTACCAGCAACATAAACTCAATTTGGGACTGACCATAAAGCTAGATTCTTTCTGCCTTGCGCATCATCGCCTATAATAATGATCCTGCCATTGGAACCAAGTTAACAATTCCGTTGATTTCATGAATCAAAAAAACTCCAGCTTACTCTGCGTTGCCTTGGATTGCAGAGCAGGCAGGCACGAAAACTAGTAAAATAATTTTTGTCACTAAAGTAAGAAGGCTTAAATCACTAGTTAGATGATGTCACTGTCACTTAGTCACTTCATAATCATACGTTGGGCTCCACCCTGACCTATGTTATCACCTTTTTGTGTCACCAAAGGAGCACGAAAGAACCATAAAGTTGCCCTAAAGAGACAAATGGAGATTCCTTTTGCATTCCTCCTTGTCAGCTCTCACAATGTAGAAGGCTTTGTCTTGATGATGTGAATATAGGTACCATAACTATTATAGTTAACATTTAAAAATCTATTTACTTTTATCAACAGGAGTGCCGTAAGAATGAAATGCTGCTATCCAAGCTGAAAGCCAGTTCTTCCTGAGGAACTCCTCTAGCCAGTGAATTTTATAATTGATTGTTCGGTCCATAAATTGAATACTTTCTGTGGTAACAGTGATAACTGCAATGCCTAGATACATGTATATTGCTATATAAGTCTTTATTTTTCAATCTGTATTCCGTTCTACATTACTTTGTCCAGTGGCTGTTTATTCCTGATCACCTCCATTACATAGTAAAGAGTTAATGCAGTACAGTAAATTAGGAATGTTGTCTAATTTTATTTATTTGTTTTTCACAATGAGGAAGATAGGATTATTTTGTACTTTGGATTTAATACTGCACTAGTTCTAACTTCAGGACAAAATATATATGTATTGTAATTTTGTAACATACTTGAAAAAATAAATCCAGACACCATGAAGAGAGAGAGTAGTAAATAAGCAGTGATTTGATAAATTTAGCCAAAAGTGAAACAGAAAATTTGTTTTCATTTTTTTTCACCTGCTAAGAAGCCAGATTTTACTTCAGTTTTACATTTTAGCCATAGATAAGATTTCAGACAATAAGAAATGTGAATCCTGGTGGTTAAGACTCAAGCAAATGGAATCTTAACTTGCATAATTCTCTAGTGTAAGATTATAGACTTCTATATTTTTATTACAGCAAGTGTAGCTGTTGTATACCACTTTCTTTGAAACTTCAGCATTATGTAGAGGGGGATTGCTATTAAATAACTAGTTCCAGACAAATTAGATTTTAATCACTAAGATCTTCAAGTATCACTGGTTGGGTTGAAAAATACATCTGTCAACACAAATTCTCTGTCAGCTGCAATTTGGAAAGATTAAGCCCCAGATCTTCTGCTGGTGTAAACTGGTGTAGCTCCTTTGCAGTCAATGAAGCTCTGCTAATTTACATCAGAAGGATTTGGCCCTGAAAATTTAGAAAACTTGTTGAACCCCCTTGTGAATTTTTATAGAACATCTGAATACAGTCTTTTATAGTTCGGACAGCTTGTACACAACAGCAAGTTGTTTGGACTAGACGTGCTAATGTACAACACATCCTCTTTTGGTAAAAAAAAACCCAAGTTCTTCATTGTGTTGAGTAACATGGACGACAGTGCTATTAAATTACTGTCTATGGCAGGTGAATGTGAAATAAAAATGTTCGGAATCCAATGATCTGCAGCTGTTATATTTAAGTGTCTCTTCTTTAGAAGCCTTAATAGATTTTTGATAAAGAATGCATAACAGCATTCACTGACTTGTATAAATGTTTATTCTTAATATCTCACATACTGATGGGTATATATTATTCCAGTGTGCCACTTCTGCACATTAACCACCTGAGCTGCCACCTTTGTGTTTTGTTTTGAGTTTTTTTCCTCTCTATGGAATTTGTAAAAATAATAAAGCTCCACAGTATATGTAAAAAAGGCCCATATCAGGGTAGATTGCCTTTTGTGATCATCAGTGCAGGATGCAGAATTGTGTATCGGTCTCACTGAAAGGAATACTTATAAAGGCATCACCATAGAAGGCCTGATCCAACTCCCGTTGAAGTCAGTAGCAGGATTTGACCTTAGAACCTATGGCCACTGCAGTGCATTTCAAGTGAGAAATCTGTGTAACTTGGGGTGAGAAGTGGAAGCTTGTGTAGCAAGGTCATGGAAATTCTGTCTGGTAAATTGTTCTAAGCTCTTTCAAAACATAGGATACTATGTTCAGTATCACATATTGGCCCATTAACAGGCTCCTGAATGGGTCTATCGGTCCATCTTGAAAATGTATGCACAGTAAATCAATGTCTTCTACATTATTCCTAATGGCATAAGAATCTTAACAGATGAACATTAAAAATCTGATCAATCAGAAAGCTCAGCAGCAGAACCAGTTTTCAGACATAAAGATTTGTAAAATCTATTAAAACTTCCTAAATAAATCATTAGCTTTTTGTAAAAAAAAAAAAAAAAAAAAAAAAATTTGAATCCATTATTCTGGCAAGGACCTCTTTTTGAAGAACGTGTAAACATATTGGAAAATACTCTGATCTAGCAATGTAAAGGTGTAGTAAAGTGGTCATAAGGTTAACTGGGTTACCCTGAGTATTATGGGATGAAGCCATGCTCCACCCTTCTTGCCCTTCTTGTTTTGTAAGTGGGAGTTCCCATCCCCTTCGCCCCCAACACACACACACGCTTTCTGTGGGATCCAGTTGAACAAAGCAACAAGTTCCCAGCCTGTAGACCTGTGAGTAAAGTGTTGTTTTTGTTGAACTGAACAGTCCCTTTGCAAAAAGAGCCCTTCAAGAGAGCAGAAACAGACCCTTGGGAATAACCCCTATGTTGAGCAGCTTTCTCTAAAGTAGAGATGCCAGAGCCGCCATACGCTAGCCCTGCTCTCAGCCCCTGATGTTAGAGGGTAGTGAAGGGAGGTGTGGTTCCAACTATTCTTTGCTTCCTATAGCCAATGGGCAAAGTAGAGCATTTGTTAGAGAAATCCTGAGTCTTCTCTGATGCTGGGGGCCATGATGGACCCATAAAGGGACCAGAACACGAGCACTTGAAAGCACTTTTGGTTGCCAGCCTTGGTTTCTTCTTGCACTCAGCATAAGACAGACTAATAAGGGTCAGGACACTGTGTGCTCACTCGCTGGTTCTGAAGGAACACACACTTCTAAATGCTGTGCTGCCATAACGAGGATGCAAATGTGTAACCTAAGGCCTTGATCCTGCCAACTCTTACACCCTGGAGCTACGCCGGTGCATAAAATTTGCATGATTGTGACTGAAGATGCTTTGGTATTATGCCGTGTTATATAAATTGGAGAGAATGTTTAAAAACAGCCACATTATTTTCACCTTCCTTGAAAGCAACAGCTCATTTGCCAAACTGAAGGGCAAAGTCAGTAAAGAAATAGTCTTCTAAGTGGCTTCTTCAAACAAGGAAGGGTCATAAATAAATGGTTGACAGTTTCCTTTGAAACAATGAATTTCAATTTAGACCTTGCCTGTGCTAGAAATTAAAATGTTAAAATCACTTTACACAATGATGTATTACTATTTCATCGATGGAATAAGGAAAAGTAAATCAAGAAAGCACTGGGCAGTAGGCTGGGTATTGGGACCTGCTTAAGCTAATGAAGTGCTGGCATATAGAACTCTTCAGTTTTGTGTGTGTGCAATGATTTGGGGAGTACTTGAAATTTTGTTACCCCCAGCTTAAATTCCCATGACAGCAATCTGTAATTGCAGAGGCTCTGATTGCATGTTTGCATTTTCTACTCAATGAGAAGAATGAACTGTTTCAGTGCATGCCAGGATGAGCGTGGCCATAGAGCATGGCCAGAGGGCTGAGTGCCCTTTGCTCCCATTGATTTAATAGAAATTGAGAGTTGATCCTCACCTTTCTGAATTGGGCACACAATCCAATTGAAAAACTCTGACTTCAGTGGCTGCAGGATCAGGCCCATAATTATTACATCAGGTGGGAATAACCAGTTCAGTAAATGCATACACCTGTGACTAAATTTCACCAGTGTAGTGGGGAGGCCAGGTGCAGGTTTACATACTCCACCTACTGTCCAGTGGTGTAATTGCAGTGGTAAGGTATCAGATGTACATTCCCCAGTTTGTCTAGGTGAATTAAAGACATTTTTGTCCCAATCTAATCTCAAAAGTTACTGTTTTATTATTGATATACCATAGTGTGTGTCCTTTACTCATGTAAGGGAAATCCTCTTTGGAGTGTCATGGCAAGATGGTGGACTAAACAACAACAGCAGTATTGTGTTTGTTTCTGGGATCCAGGGTTGAGGAAGATAATAGGGAAGTCAGACTGTACAAAGGACAACCAAACTGATAGGAGTGGTGAGAGTAAGGGAGGTAAATTATATTGTAGGCTTTAAAAGAGAAGATCTGGGGAGATGTGATCAGTCTATAAATACCTCAGAGGTTACAAAATAAATGAAAGAATGAAATATTTTTAGTCTCTGGAAACTGTAGGAAAAGGAGCAATGGTTTGAAGCTAAGGAAGGCAAAGTTTGATTAGACGTTAAAGAAAAGATCTGAACCGAAAGATCAATTGAACAGTCAAGCAGACTCCCAAGGGAAATGGAACCATTACTTCAAAACTCAAAATCGGATTAGATAAGACTCTTGCAAGCTTCAAGAAGCAGTTCTGCAAAATGCAAGTCTGAATTAGATCTTCCAAGTGGTTAACCAGGATGAGTAAAATCTGACCCTATGTGGAGATAGATAATCTCACATCTGCTGAACTCCTAGACCTTTCTCTGGCCACTGTCAGAGGCAGGATGCTGGGCTAAATGGACCTTTGAACCAGTATGCCAATTCCCCTATGTTGTTTGATATATTTTTTTGTACATCTAAAATGGATGATAGTAAGGTAAATTTATATAGAAATACAAATGAGAATTGTAATAACACACTGAATCAGAATCAATTTCTACTTTGTAAAATATTTCCTATCTAAACTTTGGGTCCACATTTTGTCATCAGGAAAAGTCAATTAAAAATTCCATTCTCAAAAGTACAAGCTCATGGGAGGGAGGGGGGTGTGTGTGTGTGAGAGAGAGAGAGAAATCTTAACTCAACTAGCTGCTGGGGATTGTGGAGCCAATTTCTTAACACTTTGCCCCATCATTCATGCTGAAGATTAATTCAACAGTTTAAAAAATAAAAACCTGCCACTGGATTGTGAAGTAAGACTTAAAAGATTTCTAGCAAATCTATTGTATACTAGTAGATTCCTCTAGGGGTGTCATTCACAATTCAGTAAACCTAATTAGTTTGGCCCACTAATATATGCGTTGCATATATAAAAGGATAACAGTTTGCCTGATTTGTCTTATAACAGGCTTATTCAAAGTGATACAAGCTATGAAAGTGAAATCTTGGAAGAGTGTTGCTGTTTTCATAATGTAATAATACTGTGATAAATAATTATAGCATGTGTAATAAGCATGTTATAAAAACAAATTTTATATTTCCAAGATCACTACTTTTATCATTTATATTCAGGTAAAGGAGAAAATCCCTGGAAATACTCATTTTTAAGAGGGGGTTTGTGAGACGACATTTAAGTAAAAGGGGTTCACAGGTTGTTAAAGTTTGGGAACCACTGCTTTAGAGTAGCTGTTTTAACCTATTTAGATATACATGCTGGGAGCTGTGCTGCTAAACATTTTTTAATCCATCCTGGAGCTAAGGGTAACAACAGTAGTAATTTTTAAGATATGAATTCTATGCAACACTTGAAGTGGAGGAGAGGGGAAACAATTGTATGCTTCATCTTCTTCTCCCTTTTCTTTCAATTGAAATAAAGATGCAAATGTGGGTAACTAATAACTGGAACAGATCACCAAGAGATGGGGTAAATTAGCCACCAGTTGGAATCTTTCAATCAAGACTAGAGGGCTCTCTAATGATACTCTAGTTCTACCATGTTATGGGCTCAATGCCTGAATTACTGGGTGAAACTCTGTGGCCTGTATTCTGCAGGAAGTCAACTGAAGATGAGGGCTTTAAAAATCTATAAAACTGATGGTGAGAAGCAGGGCTATGTCATATATAACATATATGTTAACATAAGCCCCATATAACACAACCCCTTTGCTCTCAGCTCAGATTCTATTGGATGGCTGATTTAATAAATGAATTAAAAAGTCTTAAACATCTGTTCTCCAAGTCCGGACATGTGCTGTTCTTCTAAACACAGGCACCAGTACAAAGCAAAAAGAACTACACTGAGTTATACACCAATGTAAATCTGGTGCAAGTGAGAGCAGAAGCGTCAAGTCCCTGCACCACCCCAGACTTCCTGTGTGAGTCTGGGCAAGTTGCTTAGGACTAGATTTTTAAAGATATTTTAGCATTTAAGATGGAGATAGGTGCTTTTGAAAATCCTATTAGGCACCTATCTGCATCCTTGAGTGCCTAGATATCTTTTAAAATCTGGCCCTTAGTCCCTCTGTGCCTCAATTGCCATCTGTAAAATGGGATTAATAATCCCTTTCTCCCACCCTTTGTCAATTTTATCTATGTAGATTGCAAGATCTTCTGGCCAGGGACTGTCTCTTATGTATATGTACAGCACCCAGCAAAATGGGGTCCCAGTCTCAGATGAGGTCCCTAGGCCACTACCATTATATAAAAACAACTCTGGATTTATATAGTACAGTGCAGCTCTTTCAAGCCTCCCAATACTCCTGATATAATTATATCAGTTCAATAAGATGGTAAACTGAGGCACAGAAAAGTTAGGTGGCTGTCTCAGGTCATAAGAAAGTTGCTTTCAGAGCAAGGAATAGAACCTACATGACTGGCTCCTGGCCCTTTGCTCTAACACTTAAAAACTGTCTCCAATCCTTTCTTCCTTGTAGATACCAACTACAGCTCATGAGGAAAAGTTACCTGTTAGTAGATAATGGAGCCTAAAGATTGTCATGCCTTTAAATGAAGGAGGGAAGGAAATACTCATGTGAACTATCACTTGTTAGGATCTTTCTTTAAACAACATGCCTTGTGTAAATACACCTCTACTCCGATATAACACTGTCCTCGGGAGCCAAAAAATCTTACCGTGTTATAGGTGAAACCGCGTTATATCGAACTTGCTTTGATCTGCCGGCGCACGCAGTTCCCCCCCCCCCCCTCGGAGCGCTGCTTTACCGCGTTATATCGGAATTTGTGTTATATCGGGTCGCATTATATCAGGGTAGACGTGTATTTGACTTTTAATGAGAGAATCCAGTAATTCCCTTTAGTAGGAGCTGTCAGAGTGCAAATGATCACAAAGAGTTTCATTGTTTTTTTTTTAATTTATAAAATGTGTTGATCAGAAAACTATCAGTGCATATACAATTAAAAAAATACATCAGTTACATGGCTCTATGTAGTGGCACAACACCAACTGAAGAACTGTGGGCCTCAGCTGGTGTACATGGGCACAGCTCCACTGATTTCAGTGATGCAACATTGATTTACACCAGCTGAGGATCTAGCCCCAGCTCTCCTTTTCCCCCACTCTTGGCAGAAAGCGGAATCTCAATTTCTTACCAAAAATCCCCACACTCTTTGGGGAGAAAATCTGTAAAAAAGAGAAACTTTCCAGTGTGCCTTGAAAGTCAGCAGACTTGGAGCCGCAATGTGGCCTGAAAATGTTCTATTAACAGCCCCTTGCATTTAAATTGACAGGCCAGCAGACCATAACTACCCAAGGCATCACAAGAGGAAAGGGAAGATTGTTGGTGGACTTACGCTCTTCAACTCCCATCTGTGGTCCTTGTGCATAATTCTTCTGCTTCTCTTCCCATCTACTATAGATCTAAATATCAGCTAGAGCAGAAAGGCCACAAGAGACTTGTCTTCCTTTCTCTTGTAATGCTCAAAGTTAACTCCTAAGTGGTTATGGCGGTAAAAAGATTTAAAAAGTACTACAGAGAACAAGGAAAGCATTCTGCTGGAGGTTTGTTTATACTTGGATTCTAGTTAGCGTCCTGAGGTCTCTCCCTGGACCTGCCTAGTACGCTCTGAGTTTGGTGTTGCAAGCCAGAGCCACTATCCCAGAACTTCATGAAACACCAGTCTTCCAATGAGGAGTGTGTGCTTCCGTCAAGTTCAAGAGGGGCATATATAAGTCCCTCTGAAGTTCTGTGCTGCACTAGGGTGGAGTACTGTGGTATCCTAGCTGCCCATGGCCTGCATGGGGGTGAGATGACTACAATACCCCTATAACCACTCTGGCTGAACTCACCCAGTGTTGAGCTGTGAGCTTGGGCAATGTTTCCTCTGACCTTCCCAAAGAGTGGTGTACAAAAGAGAGAACAAATCTCTAGTTCTGTACATTCTCTGAAAAGCAGAGCACCCCATTCCAATTTTAATTCTATGAAAGTTAAGTCTCCGATGAGAAGGGAGAGGTCATCTTGGCTTCCCCTCAGCGCTATGAAACCTTTTCAGGTACACTACAATGAGCTTTGTTAAAAGCAAAGTAAAACAAGTCATGGCTGATCACAAATTCGGCATCATTTTTTTTTCGTTGTCAGAACCTCCTCTACAGACATTTAATAATGCTGCTGTGGTGAGACGGAAAGACTTAATTGTGAATCCCTCCTAATAAAACCAAACGTGGAATCCAATCCTTTAGAAAAATGGTGCTAGAATACTGTGGCTTTGTGCAGTGTGACGGTAGAAGCCATGCAATCAGCACCCTGATAGATATGCTCATTAGCTTGATGATGGCCAGAGAACAGACTGTGTGGTGCACTGCAGCGACACAGAAAAATAGATAAGTGGCACATGTGTTTCTGCCAAGCCTGTTTACAGGAGTGAATGTACCTTGCTAGTGCTATAAAAAAATAATACATGTAAACCCCAATTGTACAAAGGTACCAGGGGACATCCCAAACCTGGAGCTCATCATGGGTGCAGAAAACTGGGAGTGGCAGCCCTGCAGAGCTTAAGAGAACTGCATGGATAAAACCTCAGGGCCAACTCCTCAGCTGGTATAAATTGACTTTATTGGAATGGTGCAGATTTACACCAATTGGGGATCTGGCCCTAAAACTCCACTCCTGTAACCTAAGGGGACATAATTGACCTTCAGTTTCAGTTAACTCAGGGTTCACCTTTAATTATAATTTATAGGAGTGGACCAATGCTTGCTAGCATGAGTGCTGTGCCCTTGGTTCACCTCAGGCTGCGTTCTTGCTCTAGTAGGGCTGCTTAACTTAGTCCAATTTATTTTATTCACATATTACCAAAAATGATATCAAAGTGCATTTGTCTTTTTTTCCCCCCAAGACGTTCCTAACATTTAACTAGCATCAGGACCGTGCACCAGTCAATCAGAGCTATTGCTTAACTGGCAGAGTTTCCATTGATGCCTGTGCTCATTAAGAAGATTCTACTACCTGGCAGCAATAGTTGGCTGGATAGGGTTAGTCAGGTTAGATTGGATTAGTGTGATGCTAGATGTTTTTAATTAACTTCTTCCAGAATTTAGCACAAATCGATTCAAATCCTAGAGAAGGGAAACATTCACCCCTTCAGTCTTCTATCATCGTCTTTCTTCAGTACAGCTCAGTGTACATGCATTTCAGTGGGAGACTGTACAGGGTAAGTAGGTCTATGTCCCAACACACAGGTGTTCAGTGTAGTTCTTCACTGCTGCAAAATCCCTTTAGATAGCGGCTGCTCTTTACAATCAGACATTTCACAGGCACATATTTCCTCCACTAAGTCAGTGTATTACATGGTAATGTAACCATCCCTCTTTTATCTCTGCCTTACAAAAAGGTTTTTGAAGGCATTGTTGTAATTTTTGTTAAATGCTGTATAAATAAGAGGATTAAAGAAAGAATTGGAGTAGCCCAGCCAGAGAAAGATGCTTTTCCAGACCGGTGGAATGTTGCAGGAACAGAGGGGGCTTATTAATTCTGTGATAAAGAAAGGTATCCAGCAAAGTACAAAAACTCCAATTAAAATGCCAACCATCAAAGCTGCCTTTTTCTCTTTCTGTTCCCTCCATGTTTCTCCATCTGTCTGGAAAGTGATAGTCGCGTGGCGAGTTGTAAACACCATCTGTGGTTCATGGGAAGCTTCTTTCACCTCAAAACAAAAGCAAACATGGATTCTTACCAAAACAGTTTGTTTGAGTCAAATTATTATTTCTTAAATGACAGCATAACATCTGTGCGCTTACAACAAACGGCCCAGGCACCAGTCTTTGCATGCTAAAAGAAAATGCCATGAAGTGCTAAAGCTACTGGGCTTCTAATCATGTTGGAAAGGTAAGTGCTACAGAGGAGCATAGGTATACTGGTCTTTCCTCTCTTTTGATGCATAGTACTTTGGCACTTGTTCTTTGGATAGGTTGGCACCTAGACTTTGTTTGGTTTGTTATAAGAAAAGAAGATTGAAATAATTTAATAAATAAATAAATAAATAAATAAATAACAATGGCCCAGGAATTCTGGAAGCTGTTTTTTTTTCTGTTTCTTTTCATCAGTGTATTGATATGAGGGAGAGTGCTGTAACCATGGGTTACAAAGATACAGTAGACACTTGGATGTACTGTCACAAAATGGGACTCTCTCAGTGTAACAAAGAGAAAAGCCTGTCTTTGGAGTATCTGTGGAATGGATCCCTGCTGGATTTCATGCCATGAAGCTGCTGTGCATATCTGATGGGCCAATCAATACTTTTGAGGTAGTTGCACAAGTGTTATTGTAACCCATTGGTGAGGGGGACCTATGGCTTCTACAACTAGGGCCACTCAAATCAGCCCAGCTGCTCAGAGGCAGAGTGGAAGATAACACTGCCAATTATTATTGTGTCCCTCAGATCTGGGAGGGAGCCATCTTCTCTTGGTTATCCGTCAAGCAAGGGGAGGGACTTTCAGAGGCCATAAGCCCCTTAGACTGCATTCCTGCCAGACCACCCAATGGCAGGTTGGGCGCAGGTGGGAAAGGGGAGAAGACAATACTCCCCATTACAGCGAGTTGAAAATTTTTCCATCAAACTTCTTTTTTGCTGGAAATTTGGGTTTTTGATTTTTACAAGAAAAATGTCTGCTTTCTGTGGAAAAGTTCAATATTTCATCAAAAACCCAAATGCCTAAAAACTGGAGGGGTTTTGATTTTCAACACAAAACTGAAATATTTTTATTCAAAATGTCATTGTGGTGTCTCATCTGAATTGTTGTTCAAGTGCCTTATGCTTCAATTCTCCTCTATGGGTTCTCAGGTGGGACTACATCTCCCATTGTGCACCACATCCAGGGACTCCTATCATGCACCCTCTCCCTGCACCAAGACGGGAGGAAATGGTGCATCATGGGACAAGTAGTCTGGCCAGAGAGGCCAGTCCATAGAGGAGAATGGGAGCATAATGCACCCCAACTACAACTCCCATGAAGCACCACAATTTTGAATTAAAGCATTTCGGTTTTCAAAGTTGACTTCACACAGGGGGAAAAGAACTATTTTCCAACCAGCTCTACTCCCAACCTCACAAACTATATCAATTTTATTTAGTGGGAGACACCAATTCAAGACCCCTTCAATCCATGCCCTCTACCCCTCAGCAGTTCCACAAGGTGTGTAGAAACTTCAGCGGTTCCAGAGCAGGTGAAAAAGAGAGCCAAAAGAAACACCAAGAGCTGTTTGGAAGGGCGAGGAATGGTTTCACTTGCAGAGGGAATGCAGATTGGTTTGTGTGACAATGAGAATTAATGTGTGCCTTACTATCATGCAGCATGGGCCCAGCTTTTACCCACAGAAAATACACCTCTGTGACTTTTCTGTCACAATTAAAGCATCCATACGTTTTTGGCTCTGCTAGGCAATACGATTGAGGACAGCACAATAAAACACACACAGTTTAGGGCCTAAGCCCCTAAAACTCCCATAAAAGTGAAAATTTAATAGGAGTTGTGAGGACTTGGCACCTCTCAGGAGATGGCCCCTCGTTCAGAAATTAGCTATGTGTTCTACATACGTATTCCTCCTGTGTGTGTAAACTTTATAATAGCAATTGACCCTCTGTTTAATATGAGGACAGTAGCAGCCAAGAGACTGAAATGTTTGCAAATGCTAAACTATCACTCATCAAGATGGATATCCCTATCTTCACCCAGAGACTTGAGACATGACTGCAGAATGTAAGAGCCAGGTGATTAGGGCTGCTGGGGAAGGAGAAGAGGAAAATGAAATGCATCACATTTGTTCCAAAAATGTAAATAGGATGGCACTGCTGTAGCAGGGGTCACATCATTTGTCTGCAGGAGGGCTAGCTCTGCATATCTTTAATCATGGTCTGCAAAAAGGGCTCAAAACACATTATGCGAATGCAAATTAGTGACAGACATTGGACAATTACTACTTCCGCATGCTTGTTAGGAAGAGCTGGATGAGGGAATCTATTGCTTGTTTACTATACTTAAACTTTCCTTGTGAGATAGAGCCAGAGGTCAGCTGTCTATCAGTTCATGGCATTTTCTTTCCTATACTACAGTTAAGGTTTCTGGAAGCTTTATATGTGGAGTGTAGAAACTGTGTATAGGATGAGGCATGCAGAAACTCTGGCACTGATACTCCACTGACTTGTGTGGTCATTTACATTGCTCGAGCAGGGATTTGAACCTCATGCTACCGCATCCCAGGGGTGTCCTAACAAGTGGGCTACAGCGAGTTGCTCACGTTCTCTCTCTCTAGCCCAATGAAAAAGTTATTTATACACATTGCAACAGCAGAGATGGAGAGACACCAACCACAGAATACCCAATGCCCTGACAGTGAGGCTATGGCTATGGCTCCTGGGCTATGGGAGATCTGGGTTCAAGGCCCCACTCCAGATCAGTCAGAACAGGGATTTGCAAACAGGTCTCCCATGTTTCAGGAGATTGGCCTAACTGCTGTTGGATAGAATTGGGTAGGATGGACCCTCGCCCTCCCTGAGAAATAACCGACCTAGTTTAGGTGCCTAAATCCAGAAGAGGGGTCACAGTGATGAATCCCGAGTAGAGCTGGGGTCCTTACTACCTTTGAGGGGCAGCCCAAGGTTTGCCCCTCTCCTTGGCACTTCCCCCTGCTCAGCTTGCTGGTTTCTGTGAATCCCTTTCTTAGGCACCTAACTCAGGGCTATGGATTTTGCTTTGCCTAAGCATAAGACACTGCAATGGCTACATCACCTTTGTGGATCTAGCCTCAGGCAATTTTCAAGCTATCACCTGATCCCTGGCCTCACAGCATCAGCTGGGAGACAGCTGATTAGTCACAGGTGGGGCTATGCCCAATTTCTCTTAAAGGGGCCAGCCACTGCATGACAGGTGGCCTTTTACACCCACTTTGCACAGGTGTACTTCATTACACAAGATGTAGGGCAAAGAAGAATCAGGCCCTTGTGTGTATGCCAGACGCAGAAGCCAGTTCACTGTTGTACGACTTGGGAGGAGGCTGGTATAACCTGCTGGAGTAATGCAGCAGAGATCAAGCATTGAGAGCATCAGAAATATTTGTAAGCATAAATAAAGGAGGCCTGAGTACTAAGTTAGAACCAAGTGTTCACACTGAATTCCCTGGCTGTTTTGGTCTGTGTCACAAGTCACATTAAGGCTAGTAGATCAGTGTCTTTTTCCAGGTTGGTTTGCTCGGTTTTAAGCACAGTTATTAGTTTCCATCATTTTTGATTACCTGCTAGAACATCCATCCAGTTAGATACACAGACACAGGCTGGGGCACTTTTTAAAATAGTCTGCAGCAATCAATTTCATTCCACAAATCAAGGTTTTAAATGTTTGTCTATATGGTAATAAATGCACTCTTCACACTTTGCATGAATCATCTCTTTCTCTGGGAAGCACACGGCTGGTGAAACACATCCAAAATTGATTATTTCCCCCCTTCCCCAAGATTCTGTGGAGGGAGAAAGGATGATTTCACCCACTGTTTAAATTTTGCCTACAGCACAACATACTTCAGATGCTTTGCTGCTAATGCAATATGCATCTGGAGCCTGATCCAGATCATATTGAAATCAAAATTCTCCCATTGATTTAGGCTTAATTATTCTAATATTTCTTTGGATTTAAATAATTTATACTTCCCATGGCTACTGTCCATGGTTCACCAATGAATTTTTTGGGCCCCAATGTTGCTTTGGGGGTCTCTGAGCACTGTTCTTCCAATATGAATATTAAATAATAAAAGTACAAATTGCAGTCTATTGCTTATGCAAACAATGGCATTGTGTCTTATTCAGTGGCTGCGATGTGTCTGAAAGGTCCACATTTCTGAGGAATGTTCTGTACTGTTGCATGAACTCCAGCAGACTGGAGGTATTTAAATATGATTTGCCCCAGTTTAGCACAACAGCTTTTCAACAGATTCATCTTCAAATGAGCCTGAGGTGAGCAGAGAGAGGAATATATTGCTCCATAATGTCATCAAATCACCAAAAGTTTCTTTAAGAATCAGAGATCTCTCACATGCAATTTGCACTTATAGGCCTTCTATGAATATTTAACATTCTCTCAAAAAGGAAATTAAGGCCCTGATTCAGCAAAGTGCTTGAACGTGGAAGTTAAGCATGTGCTTTTCTCAACTGGGGNGCACTTCCCCCTGCTCAGCTTGCTGGTTTCTGTGAATCCCTTTCTTAGGCACCTAACTCAGGGCTATGGATTTTGCTTTGCCTAAGCATAAGACACTGCAATGGCTACATCACCTTTGTGGATCTAGCCTCAGGCAATTTTCAAGCTATCACCTGATCCCTGGCCTCACAGCATCAGCTGGGAGACAGCTGATTAGTCACAGGTGGGGCTATGCCCAATTTCTCTTAAAGGGGCCAGCCACTGCATGACAGGTGGCCTTTTACACCCACTTTGCACAGGCGTACTTCATTACACAAGATGTAGGGCAAAGAAGAATCAGGCCCTTGTGTGTATGCCAGACGCAGAAGCCAGTTCACTGTTGTACGACTTGGGAGGAGGCTGGTATAACCTGCTGGAGTAATGCAGCAGAGATCAAGCATTGAGAGCATCAGAAATATTTGTAAGCATAAATAAAGGAGGCCTGAGTACTAAGTTAGAACCAAGTGTTCACACTGAATTCCCTGGCTGTTTTGGTCTGTGTCACAAGTCACATTAAGGCTAGTAGATCAGTGTCTTTTTCCAGGTTGGTTTGCTCGGTTTTAAGCACAGTTATTAGTTTCCATCATTTTTGATTACCTGCTAGAACATCCATCCAGTTAGATACACAGACACAGGCTGGGGCACTTTTTAAAATAGTCTGCAGCAATCAATTTCATTCCACAAATCAAGGTTTTAAATGTTTGTCTATATGGTAATAAATGCACTCTTCACACTTTGCATGAATCATCTCTTTCTCTGGGAAGCACACGGCTGGTGAAACACATCCAAAATTGATTATTTCCCCCCTTCCCCAAGATTCTGTGGAGGGAGAAAGGATGATTTCACCCACTGTTTAAATTTTGCCTACAGCACAACATACTTCAGATGCTTTGCTGCTAATGCAATATGCATCTGGAGCCTGATCCAGATCATATTGAAATCAAAATTCTCCCATTGATTTAGGCTTAATTATTCTAATATTTCTTTGGATTTAAATAATTTATACTTCCCATGGCTACTGTTCGTGGTTCACCAATGAATTTTTTGGGCCCCAATGTTGCTTTGGGGTCTCTGAGCACTGTTCTTCCAATATGAATATTAAATAATAAAAGTACAAATTGCAGTCTATTGCTTATGCAAACAATGGCATTGTGTCTTATTCAGTGGCTGCGATGTGTCTGAAAGGTCCACATTTCTGAGGAATGTTCTGTACTGTTGCATGAACTCCAGCAGACTGGAGGTATTTAAATATGATTTGCCCCAGTTTAGCACAACAGCTTTTCAACAGATTCATCTTCAAATGAGCCTGAGGTGAGCAGAGAGAGGAATATATTGCTCCATAATGTCATCAAATCACCAAAAGTTTCTTTAAGAATCAGAGATCTCTCACATGCAATTTGCACTTATAGGCCTTCTATGAATATTTAACATTCTCTCAAAAAGGAAATTAAGGCCCTGATTCAGCAAAGTGCTTGAACGTGGAAGTTAAGCATGTGCTTTTCTCAACTGGGGCCTAATGGAGTTGCATGAAAAGTGGAAGATAACTTTCCATCATTCTAACTCTTATCACCCTACATACTTGATATCTTCCAGCTGATTTCTAGCTGGCCTGGGGCGTTTTCCTAGGCAGCTCCATTCTTACACTTGATACAACAAAATGTTGGCCCTGAGCCTTGACTGTTGAGGCTCCTCTATGCTACCTCATGAGCACAGAGGCTTTAAAGCCAAAGTAACTGGCCACAAGGTGATTATTGCAGTATAAGGAGATCCTGGGTGGCATAGATGGCTGAAGGGAGAAGATCCAGACATGGAGCATCGCCTCTGCAAACAGATCAGGGAGATGTTATATCTCCCACAGTTTCTGCAATGCCTGGGTGGGGGTGCAGGCCAAAACAATGTTTTAGCTCCTTTCAGCCCTAACAATTGTTATATTCCTTCTTAAGGGTCTGATCCAACTCCCATAAGTAATGTCAATGGAAAGTGGATCAAACCCTACATCCCGTTTGCAACCTCATCTCCAATTCTGGAGTGGATTCTGTGCCATCCCAGTTCCCAGAGTAGTTCAGAGCAGCTTCAGAGCTACCTTACACTAAAGGAATCCTCCCCCAGGTTTAAATTGCTGGGGACACTGGCAAAAAGTAGAATTAGTGGAGCCCAAAATGATTGCAGTCAATAGAACTACTTGCAAAAGGATTATTCAAGCTCAGAGAGGGGAGGAGAAGAGAGGGGCAGAGGACCCAGAGCAGCTCCAAGAGGAAGACCCACACCGCCCTGACTGATTATGTCATACAGGGAGGCTGAACCAGCTACAAAGCGGAATATACTGCATAACTCAGTAGAGTCGAGAGCTCTGAATGCAAGTCCTGATCCAAAGCCCATTGATGTCAATGGAAAGACACTCATTAACCTTTTGAGCTTTGGATCAGTGTACAAAGATGTAAGCTTTGTATGTACATTATAAAAAAATAGTATTAACAGAAGCTGGCCGAGATCCTGAAAGATAGTCACCCAACTCCCATTAAAGATCAATAAAGTTAGACTCCTAAATGCCTTTGAGGATCTGGGCCCTTGTGTCTAGCTCTTCATGTTTAACCTGGGGCCTGATCCTGCAACACTTTCTCAGGCAAGTAACTAATCCTTATGGGCCAGATTCTGCCATTCTTGCTCACCCTGAGCAATACTTTACTTCACAAGGAGTCCCACTGATTTTAATGGCACTCTTAAAAGTATCTGGCTCTGAGAGTAATCTCATTTATTTCAACATGCCTCTTCCCAAAGATAAGGTATTTCTCACTGTGAAAAAGCATGTCACAGACTGTGGCTCTATGCGACAAGAACCATGAGATTAATCATGTAAGTAAAGGACCAGACATATGAGTAAAGGTTAGAGAATCAAGTCTTTGGTTGTTATAAAAGAAATTATATCTAAAAGGACTAGTCTAATTTCAGGATCTGATTCTGCAGTCTTTGCAAAGACAAAGCTCCCATTGGCTTCAGTGGGAAATAAGAAATAAGTATCTGTGTGTTTAAAAAAAGAAAAAGAAAACCCTGAATTTTTGCATATTCTTCATTACGTGAAAGAAGGGTCTCAGACATTTCGTTTTCCTTCCTCTTAAAAAAAACACAAAACGATTTAATAGTGTTTTTTAAAACTCCTTGGTTTGGATTTTAGTCAAAATTCTGCTCACAACTACACTGGATTAACTACACTCAGATCAGCTGAGTTATTCTGGATTTACACCGTTGTAACTAAGCGTAGGAATTGGCCCTAGGTATGCCAAGTCTCAGCCTGGAGACAATTATCCTTATCCTATATATAATTATATGCACACTGACAGTTTGTAAAGCACCTTGGGGTCTGGTTCTGGTGGCTGAAAGGCACTATACAGAAGGAAGGTATAATTATAATAATTCTTCCATCTGGAGCATCAGTTTCTTCAGGCAATTTTGATGGCATTTAACTCCTGTGGCTTCAAATCTGTTCCTCCTTAATCTCAGTTGCTAGAAAAATGCCAACTAGGCTACCAGGGTTTCAAGGTGTGGGTTGCAACCGTGGCAGGCAGTTCTAATGCAGTGTCACAATATGTAATCCTCCTGGCACAGCATGGCACGCTCTCCCCACAGGCATCACTATCACTACTCATCTTCAGTTTGAGCACTACCAGCCTTTGACGTCTATTGCTGATAGCATTTCTAGTGTTAGTCATTAGAACTGCTGCATTACAGCACTGAATGCTAGAAATGCTGGGGGACAGAGTGGCCAGGGGTGTACAGAAGGAGTTAAGGAGTGAGGCTGGATGTTGCAGGGTAGGGTAAGAGGAGACTGGGAAGGGGAAGAAGAAAGTGAAATGAGGGATAGAAGTGAAAAGAGAAATGGAGAAAAGACAGAAAACAGGAGAGTTAGTGGACACAAGAAAAGGGAGACAGAGTCAAGACGGGCTTCAACCACAAAACTACCATCAATTGGACCTGGACGTGGAAGGAGCAAGAAGGAATAGCTGGATCACCTGACTTAAGGGGGAAAGAGATACACCCCTTATTATTCCAGAAATGCTGATCCCTATTTTTTTGTGTTCCACTTTGACAAATTCTCTGCTATATCCCAATTTTATGCAAACTTAAAAAAAAAATCTAGGCATTTCAGCTCTTCCTGTGGAATGACAGTGATGTTTTGGGAAGAAGGCTCAGATCTACATCCCCTTTGTTTTTCCGTAAACTCTCCACAATCTGGTATTTTTCCAGTGGTATTGTGGACTTGATCCTGCTCCCACTGAAGCCAATGGAAAAACTCCCATTGACTTCAGTGTGATCAGGACCAAGCTTTTTATGAGTGCATCACGATCTCTTACATCAGGAATAAACTATGCAAAAAAAAACCCAAACCATGATTTTTCTTCCTTCTCCACAGGTTAATTTCTGAGCAGTCTTCTTTGCCTACCAAGTTTCTAGAGCAATAAGTGCTCAGAGCATTGCCTCAGGCGTTTAGCTCTTGCACCAGGTGGTAAAGGTTTCCCTGGGCATTAGGATGGTGCTTTTTAAACCTGCAAATGAAGCTTAATATTTTTCAGCCACAGTGTAAAGTCCTCACTATCTACTATACTATCACTATCATGGATTCAACATATATTTAAAAACAAACAAACAAAACCCCAGGAATTAATTTTGTTTAAATTACTGAAAAAGATGAGAGAGTTGCAGAATCTTAGTAGTATTGTCTCAATTAAATTAGTTTTCCAAAGTAATAGCCCATAAAGTTTTCTACTGCATGAGTGTCTGTGGGAGAGCAAATGCATTGTACGTATTCAGTTTGGTTTTTGTCTTTGGGAAGGTTGTAGATAAATCCCAAGCAACGTATTTGTCATATTTGTAATTAGAGAAGTAAACTTGGCAGGAAATCTGGTGCAAAAGGGTGGGAGGGGAGGAATGCATTTCCAAAGGCTTGAGGCACTCATCTTTTCTAACACATTTTCTGACTTAGTGCAGGCGATAGCTCTGGAATGATTGTTTCGTCTATAAGCCAATTTAAACCATATGCATCTATTTTAAGACATAAGGTCCCAGTCCTGTGTGGTGCCAAGTGCCTCTTACAAGCTGCTGATGCTGTCACTACTCACTAGAGTGAATGCAAACCTTCACACGTGTCCATTGTAACAAGATATGTACCACTGACTTCAATCTGAAGTTGAAGTCAATGCAACTATTTCTAGGACAGGCCAGAAAACAATTCCATTCCACCAAACATTCAAGGTTTTGAAATTTGTTTTTGTTTTGATGCCGAATGAAAACGAGACCTTTCAAAAAATGTTCACAAGAGAACTATCAACCCACCCACCCCAGAATAGCCAGTAGCCCTGTGATCAGAGTACTCACCTGGGATAGGGTGGTTCTGAATCAGAACCAGGACTGGAACGTGGGTCTCCCACGTCCCAGCTGAGTGCCCTAACCACCAGCTTACTGGCTGTTCTGGGGAGGCTGCTCTCTCCCCACTGGGACCCAAGAAATCTTCAAAAGACATTTCCATGAAAACATTTTGGGGTTTTGACAAAATGGCATTTTTAAATGGAAAAAAAGTTTTATTTAAGTTTTTCCACTGGCTCTACTGCTTTTCTATGAGTGAGGTTTGACAGGGCCGTGCCCAGTGGGGGAGATGGTGCTGAGCACCTCACCATACTTATTTTGTAACATTCAGTCAGTCCGCATTTGGTTAGATCAACTTTTTAAAAAAATATATATAGTGTGAAAATACTTGGTCAGGAAGGGGGAAAACAAACCATCAGGAATTATGCTGTAGTTTCAGAACAGAGTAGGGAGGAGGACGGGTGTGTATCAGGAGACTGAGTGATTGTAGAAAGAGAGGAAAGTAGACATGAACATAGATGAATTAATTTAGAACTCAATCCACTATCCTTTCTCTCCGTCATGTTGAGTAGTACCTCACTGCACAGGCAGCCCCATTGAAATGATTTGGGCTTATTGGTGCAGTGAGTAAGGGGACAGAACTGGGCTCTTAGAGGCCCATGTTTTAATGGACCTCAAGGCTCCTAATCCTGCAAACTCTTCCTCAGGAGAATAGTTCTTACTTACAGGAGTAGTATTGAAATCAATGAGACTACTCACCCAAGTAGGTGTTTTCAGGACCAGGATCAACATTTGGGATAACTTAAAGGAGAGAATATGAACTTTTTAAACAGCTGGCAGTAATTACATGATAAATGGATCATTTACTAGTATTGTGGAATAAGTATTATATTCCCATTTTTCTCTTTTGTGTTCCGCTTGATTCCATAATTTTAAGTATATACTTTTTAAAATAAAATGAAAGGAGTGAACAAATTATGTATGTAGACGGTGAGAGACATACAACAGAGTGTGTACAGATTAAACACATACCCTAACCAGCACATACTGTACAGCTCTATTTCTATCTTTATCTGAACAATTTTCCTGAAAGAGAAACCCAGGAACACTGGATTCATATTTAGGACTTTTTAAATGGACCATGATATTGCAATTATCTAATCTACATATATATATATATATATATATACACACACATATACACACACATTTAAGAACACTGAAACAAAAGAAAATGAGAAAAATGTGAATAACTTTTATCCCATAACAATGGTAAATGGTCCATTGATAGTCGATTATTAGCCACTGTTTAAAAGGTTACCATCTTCACTTTAGCATCTGTTTATATTTATATACACTCTAAGTCTAAGAGAAACACATGTGCATGACTATATTATTTCCTCTATACTTGGGCATGAAGGCAGAATTCAGTTAAAGGGCGTTACATTTTAGATCAGAAGCACAAGAGGAATGGGAGAGGAGTTTATGTTGAGAGAGAGAGATAACTTTAGTTTAGATAGTCATTGCAGACTGCCAGCCCAGCTGTACCTCCCTGCCCCCCTCCCCGTGCAGCCCAGCTGTGCCTGTCCCCCTCCTCCCACCCCTCCCCGTGCAGCCCAGCTGTGCCTGTCCCCCTTCTCACACCCCTCCCAGTGCAGCCGAGCGGCGCGGTGCCCGCCCGCCGCGGCTCTTTACCGGGCCCCTCTCCGGCAGCGGCAGGACCGCGTTCCTCCGGCGCCCGCCGATCCGGAACCGGGCCGCCTTGTAGATCTTCCAGTAGACGAAGAGCACGACGCAGAGCGGCAGGTAGAAGGCGCCGCAGGTGGAGAAGACGGTGTAGGAGGGCTCCTGGCTGACCTGGCAGCGCTGCTGCGCCGGGCTGTAGGTCTCGCCCCAGCCGGAGAGGGGCGCCAGGGAGATGACGGCGGAGAGCGCCCAGGTGAGGCCGATCATGGCGTTGGAGATGCGGCGGCGGGCGCGCAGGGTGTACTCCAGGTGGCGGGTGATGGACCAGTAGCGGTCCAGGGCGATGGCCGTCACGTTCCAGATGCTGGCCGTGCAGCACAGCACGTCGAAGGAGATCCACACGTGGCACAGCGCCCGGCCCAGCCGCCAGCGCCGCCCGGCCGACAGCTCCTTCACCAGGCTCAGGGGCATGACCAGCGCCGCCACCAGCACGTCGGACACGGCGGTGGAGGCCACCAGGTTGTGGGGCACCCGGTGGAAGGTCTTGACCCGCAGGATGGTCACCAGCACCAGCAGGTTCCAGAGGAAGGTGGCGATGGTCAGGAGGACCAGCAGGGTGAGGATGAGGATGCTGAAGATGGAGAAGGGCTCCCGGCTCCTCCAGGCGCCGCCCCCCAGCTCCGCGGTGGCGTTGCCCCCCGCCGGGGCGGAGGACGCATTGATGTCCATGGCTGGCTGGCCGGGGAGTCTGGACGCCCATGGCGCTGGGCTCTGGGCCATCCCCGGCAGCGGGCGGGGAGCAGCGCTGGGCTAGGCGGGTTGCGCGCTCTGTTTGCGCGCCCAGGGGGAAGCCAGCGCGGGTCCGTTCTTCCCGGCGCGGGGTGCAAACCGCCGGAGAGACGCGCTCCCGGGAGCTCCGGAGCCTGCCCCTCGCTCCCGGCTAAAAGCCCCGCGGCCGAGCGCGCAGTCTGGGCGCTGGGAAGCGAAGTGAGTCTAGGCAAGAGCCACGCTAGGGCTGCCTCCCTTCAGCGGCTGCTCCCTGCAGTTGCCATGTGCTCCCGTCTGCCTCCCTGGCAGGGAGAGGGGCGCTGTGCCGGTGCAGTGTATTACACCGGCCAGGCGGCACCGGCTCCCCGCTCGCCCCCCGGTCCGTGGCACAGGCTCCCGCTGCAGGAAAGGGCGAAGGGAAAGAGAGGCTCGCTGGGGTCCATCTGCTGGGGGGCTTCGGGCGCTGGGAGGAGCAGGCGGCGCTTCTGCGGGCGGCAACCGGACGGCGGCGGGACTGGAGAAAAGCCTTTGCCACCCCTTGTCCTGCCCCCTCTCCCCGCAGGCAGGTGCCCGCCAGACACAACGAGCGCCAAACCCAAGGCTCTCAGCAATGACCCCCCGCCACCTGTAGCAGCCAGAGCACCCTACCGCAACCAACCAACCCCTCTGTAACTGCCAGAGCACCCCCACGTGTAACAGCAAGAACACCCTACCACAACCACCCACCCCCCCCCCCTCTAACAGCCAGAGCACCCTACCGCAACCAACCAACCCCCCTGTAACTGCCAGAGCACCCCCCCGCGTAACAGCCAGACCACCCTACCACAACCAACCAACCCACCCCTCCCTAACAGCCAGAGCACCCCCACCTGTAACAGCCAGAGCACCCTACCACAACCAACCAACCCACCCCTCTCCTGTAACAACCAGAGCACCCTCCCACCCCTCTGTAACAGCCAGAGCACCCTACTCCCCACCAACCCACCCCCACCCCCCACTCAGCCTCTCATCTCTGTAACAACCAGAGAACCCCACCCCCATCTAAACATTTAGAACACCCTACTCCACCAGGGTGCAACCAGATAGGTCCTAAGGAGGGGACTCAGGGAAAGGACCCCTCTCCAGTAGGACACATGTCCTGAGTCAGAGAAGAATGAAGGGCTAAGGGTGACCCTCAAGCATAGCTTGCAGAGGACAGAGCCAGCTGCAGGCAGGTTTGCGGGGCTGTAGCCAGCATAGGAAGCATCCGCCCTCCTGCCTCCTCCCCAACCCCCCCAGTGCCAGGGCAGGGCCTAGCCTAGAGAGCACAGGGGGAGGTGCTGTACATTCCTGTGGACCCCTGCGGCCCCACTTCCCATGGAGAAACCCTGCATCTGGACTGTAGCCCCCCTCCCCGCTGATCCCCTGCTTGGGGCTGGGGGAAGTGCTAGGGCCTCCCCTCCCAGCCCACAGCACCAGGACTTGGCCCGTTGGGCAAGGGTACAGGTAGCACAGTCCATTACCTCCTCTGTGGGCAATGGACTGCTCCCTCCTCTGTACCAGCACTCCTACCCCTCCCTCCTGTCTAACAGTCAGGACACCCCTTCCCTCCTAGCAAATAACTACCCCACTGCCTCCTCTGTCAGAGCCAGAGCACCCTGATCCTTCCCTCCTCCCTGCCCGCTCCTCCTATATCACAGCCAGGGCATTCACTCCTCCTAAACCGATGAATAGATCTTAAGGCCAGAAGGGATCATTATAATCATCTAGTTTGACTTTTATTTACAAGCCACAGAACCTCACCCATTAATTTTTGCAGCAGGCCCGTAACTCCTGTTTGAGCTATTGCACGTGGTTTAGAAAGAAATCAAGACTGGATGCAAAGACTTCAAGTGACAGAGACTCCACCACATCCCTAGGTAAGTTGTTCCAATGGTTAATTACGCTGACTGTTAAAAATGTGCACCTTATTTCTAGATTGAATTGCTCTAGTTCCAGCTTCCAAACATGACATCTTGTTACATCGTCTTCTATAGATTAAATAGCCATCCACTATCAACACATGATTTTCCAAAAATGGAAGAGTAGGCTTATGCCTAGAGTAGCGCAGTGGTACTTGGACCTGACTGAGGGAGAAGTCAGGGAAATAATAGCTTTTAACTGTAGAGACCAATTAAATGAATTTGAAGAAATTTGGACCCATTTTGAGATATATTTGGATAAAAAAAGTTGAGATGGCTGAAAAAATGCCAGACCTCCATTTCTCTGAACCCCTTCTCTTTTTTCCTCCTCTCCCTACCTAGATATGTCTTCTCTTTTATTACTGTTACCCCCATCCTAACATTGTCTATGTAGTAGTACTCTGTGGTCCTGCAGTTTTGACAGGTTGTAAAATTGCATAATTCCATTGGAGCTCCTGTGAAGCACATGTATTTGGAAACAAATGAGCTGTAAGTCGTTTACCTTTTTGTGCCTTTCATTGTCTGTTTCTTTATGAAAATGAATCTCAAAAAAAAGAAATCTCTTCCCCCTGGAGATACTTGTAGATTGTGATCAAGTCAGCTCTTAGCTTTCTTTTGGATAAACTAAATAGACTGAACTTTTTTAGTCTTTCAGTGTAATGCATTTTCCAGACCTTGAACCATTCTTGTAACTCTTTTCTGAATCCTTTCCAGTATTTCAACATTCTTTTTGAAATGTGGACACCAAACTGCACACAATATTCCAGTAATGATCTCATTAAGGCGGTATACAGAGGTAACACCAGCTGCCTACTCCTACCTGATATTCCCCTGCTTATGTAACGAAGGATCACATTAGCCCTCAACTATAGAATTGCAAGGGGAGCTCCTGTTCAATTGATTGTCTGCAATTACCCGCAAGTCCTTTTCATTGTCACTGCATTCCAGGATACTATCTCCCATCTCGTAAGTGTGACCCAATTCTTTGTTCCTAAACGTATGACCTTGCATATGGCTGAATTAAAAAGCATGTTGTTCAAATGAGCCCACCTTAGCAAGCGATCCAGGTTGGTGTCTAACTGACTGGTCACCATCATTATTTACCACTTCTGCAATTTTTGTGTCATCTGCAAATTTTACCATCAATGATTTTTCTCCAGATCATTGACAAAGCTATAGAATAACATTGGGGCAAGAGCAGCTCCCTGTGAGACCCTCTAGAAACATCCCCATAGGATGATGATTCCCCATTTACAATTACTTTTGGCAGTCTATCAGTTAAACAGTCTTTCATCCATTTAGCATGGGCCACAATGATTTTGTAAGTGCGTCTCCTCTCTTAGGTAGAAACTCGCATCTCTTTCCCTCCTGACCAGCTTCTCCAGGCAGCACAAATTCCCCACCAACACTCTAATATTCCCAGCAAGCCAGACTGCCTAACCAGGCCAGCATCTGCACTTTTCTTTCTCTTCGAAGGCCATGGACAGCATGATGGCATGAAGTTTTTAGTTATGACGCAACTCTTTATAAGCAAGTGCATGTATTCTTAAGGTGAAAGCATTATAGAGAAAACGTATATAAAAAAATAAAAGAACCTACACGCATGCTAAAAAGCTTACCAGGGGTCACCCCAAGTGCAACCCTGCGCTTTGGTAGATGTCAGTCCTTCAAAACCCTCAACTGAGTTTTCCCCATGGTTACAAGTTCATGACTCTCAGATTTAGAACCAGAACCACCATAAATAGTTCAATTTTACCTTTAGACAGCTTGGGCCTTTGATCTTGGCCTCGTGTAACAGGGGATCAGCAGACAAAGACCCACTTCTCAGAGTGTAGTTGCAAAAGGCTGGGTTGTTGCATAACCAGAGGTGAAGAATTTGCATTAACCTCTCCCTAGGTATTTCCCGTGAAATCCATTTCACACATATTGTCCCAATAGTCCATTCTTTTCTGGCACATTGTTCAATGTAGTCCTTTGGTCATCCAGGCCTTACGTCACATCTCCTCCCTAGAGACATTACATACAATACCAGCCCACAATAATACATAAATGTTGCATTTAGTATAATGGACCCCAAAGATACTTCAACTCAATTCATTAAAGATTTTCAAGGATATTACAGGAAATTTTCAATCTGTCACATTGCTCCCCCTTTCATAAAAGAACAGAGCAGGGATATATGACAAATACCACAAGGACCTCCTGGCACCCCACTCCTAGTCAGAACATCTGCTGTTACTACTTATTAATTCAAATATCATACATTTGTTCAGCTGGTAAACAATTCCAGTGATCATACCAAAATACAGTTTAATGAGAACATTTCAGGTCAGTCCCCGTGCTCACACCCTCTTAGGCAAAGGTGAGGTGTGCTCCCTTCCCCCAAACCCTCTCAGGTTTTATGTCTCAACTGACCACCCTGAAATCATAGATTTTCAAGGATATTGCAGGAAATGGCTATATCTGTCAGGAAATGCCTTACAAAAGTTTACGTATATTATGGCAACCCAGTTAGTTACCTTTATCAGCCTAACTTGTGATCTCACCAAGAAACAATATCAAGTTTGTTTGAGGAGATCTATTTTCCATTATACCATATTGATTAGCTATTGTACTTCCTCCTCGGTGATAGACAGCATAACCCTACCCATCTCTACTCCTAAATAACCAACCCCCTCCTCCTTCATAACGAGAGTCCCCAACCACAACAGCTCCTCACTGCCTCTTTCATAGTGATAATTAGACCCACCAAATCTAAAGCCAATGGGTATAATCAGTGCTAAAATTTGAAGTGGATTAGAAGTGGGAAAGTTGACCCATGCTCTTCACCTTTGTCAGATAGGGGGAAACAAACAGAGAAAAGACAGCAGAGAAAAGGTGAAATATATACCTTCCACTTTTCTCCCTAATTTCAGCACTAACTCTTGAAACATCTGAAAGGGTTGTTGGGAGAATACTGATGCCCAGAACAGTTACCATCTTCACTAGTGCTATTCTGAGCAATAAACTTGAAGGGAACTGGCTCCAGTTTGAGAGAAGAGTGAGTTCTTAACATTGTAAATCAAGCAGTTTATACCTACTCTATATGACTTGCATCTAATCAATCAAGTGTTATTGAGGCAAATTTAATACTAATCAGTAGAAGAAATAGAACGTGGTTTAAAGTAAATAACTGAAATTCCTGGGAATCAGTTTGTCTCTATGGTTGTTGAATCAGAGTAATTGAAAGCAAAAATCCTTTCCTGCTTCCAGGAAATGAAGCCAATGTGCTTTTCTTAGGTGATCTTCCTTATTCGGTAAAAGAAGAGAACAACTAGTTATTACATTACACAAACTCATTCAAAAGAAATATCCATCCCATTTTTTTTAAAAAAGCATAAATTTAAAATTTGTGGGATACATTGGTCCTTCCAGCTTGTGTCATAGTATTGTTTACACTTAGATAGGGGACAGCTCATGTGAGATGAGAGCGTGTGTTTGTGAACCGCGCTTGGTATAAGAATCACCCACAATGAATTCTAACTGGAAGTTTATCCAAAGAGTTTATTTAAGTTAATGTATCAGTCAGAGAACATTGCCCTTGTTCCTTGGCTGCAGGGAGTGAGCTCTTCATGTAACTCGAATATGAGACACCTATGTACTCTGCAATTTGGGGCTGTCTGTGTATTGAGCCACTTCCCCGGCCTGCATCATAGAAGCCTGAATTATGATGACCTCTAATGGGACCATTATAAGAGATGGAGACTGCAGTGTTCCGGGAAGCCTTCTCCAATCACTTGCACTGCCCCACCTCCTTAACTCCCCCTCAGAATCAGGTCTAATATTTTCATTTATTTATCATTTGTATTGCGGTAGTATCTAAAGGCCTCAGTCAGCGTTGGGTCCCATTGTGCTAGGGCATTGTGCAAACACATAGGAAGAAGCAATCCCTGCTCTGAATCTACAATCCTAGTTTAAGAAAAGCTACAGCAACTGAATGTGACAGACAAAAGGAGGGAAGTGATATTTTGTTTCTTAAATTAAGTTTATTATGGAACTTAAATCTCCTTGGTTTGTTTCTTAAAGCTCCCGAACAGGGAACAGTGATTGCCCTCCAGTCCATCTATGCAGTATCCTCTTTACCAAAGTGGCCAGCATCAAAATCTTCAGAGGAAGGTGTAAAACCATCAATGTGAGCAATTACGTAATACCATGCCTGTGGGTGAAATTTCTTTGCAAGCCAGAGCATTGAGTAATTGACTAAGGTCTTGAAGCAAGAGGGTTAATAGCTCTTATAAATGTTTAAGCTAGCTAGTGTAAGCATGTGATATTTTTGCTAGTCATATAAATAACAACTTCAAAAAATCATGCTAAGCTCTTTGACTCATTAATAGTGATGGTGAGTTCTAGAGGTTAATTATATACTTTATCAAATTATAATATATTGCCTCCTAATCACACTGAGCTTCCTCTTGTACTTGTATTCTGTAGGAGGGTATATAGGATCAGCCAATTTACCTTCTCTGTACAATTCGTTATTTTATATTCCTTTACCTTGTTACCTCTTATTCATCCCCCAACTAAACTAAATAGTTCTAGTCTTTTTAATCTTTCCCACAATGAAATCTTTCTATGCCTCTAATCATTTTCAATACCCTTCTCAGCAGGGGCGGCTCCAGGCACCAGCGCAGCAAGCACGTGCCTGGGGCGGCAAGCCGCAGGGGGNTACCGCAACCAACCAACCCACCCTCTCTAACAGCCAGAGCACCCTACCGCAACCAACCAACCCCTCTGTAACAGCCAGAGCACCCCCACCTGTAACAGCCAGAGCACCCACCACAATCAATCAACCCACCCTTTCCTATAACAGCCAGAGCACCCCCACCCCTCTGTAGCAGCCAGAGCACCCTACCACAACCAACCAACCCACCCCTCTCCTGTAACAACCAGAGCACCCTCCCACCCCTCTGTAACAGCCAGAGCACCCTACTCCCCACCAACCCACCCCCACCCCCCACTCAGCCTCTCATCTCTGTAACAACCAGAGAACCCCACCCCCATCTAAACATTTAGAACACCCTACTCCACCAGGGTGCAACCAGATAGGTCCTAAGGAGGGGACTCAGGGAAAGGACCCCTCTCCAGTAGGACACATGTCCTGAGTCAGAGAAGAATGAAGGGCTAAGGGTGACCCTCAAGCATAGCTTGCAGAGGACAGAGCCAGCTGCAGGCAGGTTTGCGGGGCTGTAGCCAGCATAGGAAGCATCCGCCCTCCTGCCTCCTCCCCAACCCCCCCAGTGCCAGGGCAGGGCCTAGCCTAGAGAGCACAGGGGGAGGTGCTGTACATTCCTGTGGACCCCTGCGGCCCCACTTCCCATGGAGAAACCCTGCATCTGGACTGTAGCCCCCCTCCCCGCTGATCCCCTGCTTGGGGCTGGGGGAAGTGCTAGGGCCTCCCCTCCCAGCCCACAGCACCAGGACTTGGCCCGTTGGGCAAGGGTACAGGTAGCACAGTCCATTACCTCCTCTGTGGGCAATGGACTGCTCCCTCCTCTGTACCAGCACTCCTACCCCTCCCTCCTGTCTAACAGTCAGGACACCCCTTCCCTCCTAGCAAATAACTACCCCACTGCCTCCTCTGTCAGAGCCAGAGCACCCTGATCCTTCCCTCCTCCCTGCCCGCTCCTCCTATATCACAGCCAGGGCATTCACTCCTCCTAAACCGATGAATAGATCTTAAGGCCAGAAGGGATCATTATAATCATCTAGTTTGACTTTTATTTACAAGCCACAGAACCTCACCCATTAATTTTTGCAGCAGGCCCGTAACTCCTGTTTGAGCTATTGCACGTGGTTTAGAAAGAAATCAAGACTGGATGCAAAGACTTCAAGTGACAGAGACTCCACCACATCCCTAGGTAAGTTGTTCCAATGGTTAATTACGCTGACTGTTAAAAATGTGCACCTTATTTCTAGATTGAATTGCTCTAGTTCCAGCTTCCAAACATGACATCTTGTTACATCGTCTT
The DNA here is from genome assembly GCA_003942145.1 of Platysternon megacephalum. Lineage (NCBI taxonomy): Eukaryota > Metazoa > Chordata > Testudines > Platysternidae > Platysternon > Platysternon megacephalum. The sequence goes on from QXTE01000045.1 coordinate 183,976, forward strand.
CTATAGATTAAATAGCCATCCACTATCAACACATGATTTTCCAAAAATGGAAGAGTAGGCTTATGCCTAGAGTAGCGCAGTGGTACTTGGACCTGACTGAGGGAGAAGTCAGGGAAATAATAGCTTTTAACTGTAGAGACCAATTAAATGAATTTGAAGAAATTTGGACCCATTTTGAGATATATTTGGATAAAAAAAGTTGAGATGGCTGAAAAAATGCCAGACCTCCATTTCTCTGAACCCCTTCTCTTTTTTCCTCCTCTCCCTACCTAGATATGTCTTCTCTTTTATTACTGTTACCCCCATCCTAACATTGTCTATGTAGTAGTACTCTGTGGTCCTGCAGTTTTGACAGGTTGTAAAATTGCATAATTCCATTGGAGCTCCTGTGAAGCACATGTATTTGGAAACAAATGAGCTGTAAGTCGTTTACCTTTTTGTGCCTTTCATTGTCTGTTTCTTTATGAAAATGAATCTCAAAAAAAAGAAATCTCTTCCCCCTGGAGATACTTGTAGATTGTGATCAAGTCAGCTCTTAGCTTTCTTTTGGATAAACTAAATAGACTGAACTTTTTTAGTCTTTCAGTGTAATGCATTTTCCAGACCTTGAACCATTCTTGTAACTCTTTTCTGAATCCTTTCCAGTATTTCAACATTCTTTTTGAAATGTGGACACCAAACTGCACACAATATTCCAGTAATGATCTCATTAAGGCGGTATACAGAGGTAACACCAGCTGCCTACTCCTACCTGATATTCCCCTGCTTATGTAACGAAGGATCACATTAGCCCTCAACTATAGAATTGCAAGGGGAGCTCCTGTTCAATTGATTGTCTGCAATTACCCGCAAGTCCTTTTCATTGTCACTGCATTCCAGGATACTATCTCCCATCTCGTAAGTGTGACCCAATTCTTTGTTCCTAAACGTATGACCTTGCATATGGCTGAATTAAAAAGCATGTTGTTCAAATGAGCCCACCTTAGCAAGTGATCCAGGTTGGTGTCTAACTGACTGGTCACCATCATTATTTACCACTTCTGCAATTTTTGTGTCATCTGCAAATTTTACCATCAATGATTTTTCTCCAGATCATTGACAAAGCTATAGAATAACATTGGGGCAAGAGCAGCTCCCTGTGAGACCCTCTAGAAACATCCCCATAGGATGATGATTCCCCATTTACAATTACTTTTGGCAGTCTATCAGTTAAACAGTCTTTCATCCATTTAGCATGGGCCACAATGATTTTGTAAGTGCGTCTCCTCTCTTAGGTAGAAACTCGCATCTCTTTCCCTCCTGACCAGCTTCTCCAGGCAGCACAAATTCCCCACCAACACTCTAATATTCCCAGCAAGCCAGACTGCCTAACCAGGCCAGCATCTGCACTTTTCTTTCTCTTCGAAGGCCATGGACAGCATGATGGCATGAAGTTTTTAGTTATGACGCAACTCTTTATAAGCAAGTGCATGTATTCTTAAGGTGAAAGCATTATAGAGAAAACGTATATAAAAAAATAAAAGAACCTACACGCATGCTAAAAAGCTTACCAGGGGTCACCCCAAGTGCAACCCTGCGCTTTGGTAGATGTCAGTCCTTCAAAACCCTCAACTGAGTTTTCCCCATGGTTACAAGTTCATGACTCTCAGATTTAGAACCAGAACCACCATAAATAGTTCAATTTTACCTTTAGACAGCTTGGGCCTTTGATCTTGGCCTCGTGTAACAGGGGATCAGCAGACAAAGACCCACTTCTCAGAGTGTAGTTGCAAAAGGCTGGGTTGTTGCATAACCAGAGGTGAAGAATTTGCATTAACCTCTCCCTAGGTATTTCCCGTGAAATCCATTTCACACATATTGTCCCAATAGTCCATTCTTTTCTGGCACATTGTTCAATGTAGTCCTTTGGTCATCCAGGCCTTACGTCACATCTCCTCCCTAGAGACATTACATACAATACCAGCCCACAATAATACATAAATGTTGCATTTAGTATAATGGACCCCAAAGATACTTCAACTCAATTCATTAAAGATTTTCAAGGATATTACAGGAAATTTTCAATCTGTCACATTGCTCCCCCTTTCATAAAAGAACAGAGCAGGGATATATGACAAATACCACAAGGACCTCCTGGCACCCCACTCCTAGTCAGAACATCTGCTGTTACTACTTATTAATTCAAATATCATACATTTGTTCAGCTGGTAAACAATTCCAGTGATCATACCAAAATACAGTTTAATGAGAACATTTCAGGTCAGTCCCCGTGCTCACACCCTCTTAGGCAAAGGTGAGGTGTGCTCCCTTCCCCCAAACCCTCTCAGGTTTTATGTCTCAACTGACCACCCTGAAATCATAGATTTTCAAGGATATTGCAGGAAATGGCTATATCTGTCAGGAAATGCCTTACAAAAGTTTACGTATATTATGGCAACCCAGTTAGTTACCTTTATCAGCCTAACTTGTGATCTCACCAAGAAACAATATCAAGTTTGTTTGAGGAGATCTATTTTCCATTATACCATATTGATTAGCTATTGTACTTCCTCCTCGGTGATAGACAGCATAACCCTACCCATCTCTACTCCTAAATAACCAACCCCCTCCTCCTTCATAACGAGAGTCCCCAACCACAACAGCTCCTCACTGCCTCTTTCATAGTGATAATTAGACCCACCAAATCTAAAGCCAATGGGTATAATCAGTGCTAAAATTTGAAGTGGATTAGAAGTGGGAAAGTTGACCCATGCTCTTCACCTTTGTCAGATAGGGGGAAACAAACAGAGAAAAGACAGCAGAGAAAAGGTGAAATACATACCTTCCACTTTTCTCCCTAATTTCAGCACTAACTCTTGAAACATCTGAAAGGGTTGTTGGGAGAATACTGATGCCCAGAACAGTTACCATCTTCACTAGTGCTATTCTGAGCAATAAACTTGAAGGGAACTGGCTCCAGTTTGAGAGAAGAGTGAGTTCTTAACATTGTAAATCAAGCAGTTTATACCTACTCTATATGACTTGCATCTAATCAATCAAGTGTTATTGAGGCAAATTTAATACTAATCAGTAGAAGAAATAGAACGTGGTTTAAAGTAAATAACTGAAATTCCTGGGAATCAGTTTGTCTCTATGGTTGTTGAATCAGAGTAATTGAAAGCAAAAATCCTTTCCTGCTTCCAGGAAATGAAGCCAATGTGCTTTTCTTAGGTGATCTTCCTTATTCGGTAAAAGAAGAGAACAACTAGTTATTACATTACACAAACTCATTCAAAAGAAATATCCATCCCATTTTTTTTAAAAAAGCATAAATTTAAAATTTGTGGGATACATTGGTCCTTCCAGCTTGTGTCATAGTATTGTTTACACTTAGATAGGGGACAGCTCATGTGAGATGAGAGCGTGTGTTTGTGAACCGCGCTTGGTATAAGAATCACCCACAATGAATTCTAACTGGAAGTTTATCCAAAGAGTTTATTTAAGTTAATGTATCAGTCAGAGAACATTGCCCTTGTTCCTTGGCTGCAGGGAGTGAGCTCTTCATGTAACTCGAATATGAGACACCTATGTACTCTGCAATTTGGGGCTGTCTGTGTATTGAGCCACTTCCCCGGCCTGCATCATAGAAGCCTGAATTATGATGACCTCTAATGGGACCATTATAAGAGATGGAGACTGCAGTGTTCCGGGAAGCCTTCTCCAATCACTTGCACTGCCCCACCTCCTTAACTCCCCCTCAGAATCAGGTCTAATATTTTCATTTATTTATCATTTGTATTGCGGTAGTATCTAAAGGCCTCAGTCAGCGTTGGGTCCCATTGTGCTAGGGCATTGTGCAAACACATAGGAAGAAGCAATCCCTGCTCTGAATCTACAATCCTAGTTTAAGAAAAGCTACAGCAACTGAATGTGACAGACAAAAGGAGGGAAGTGATATTTTGTTTCTTAAATTAAGTTTATTATGGAACTTAAATCTCCTTGGTTTGTTTCTTAAAGCTCCCGAACAGGGAACAGTGATTGCCCTCCAGTCCATCTATGCAGTATCCTCTTTACCAAAGTGGCCAGCATCAAAATCTTCAGAGGAAGGTGTAAAACCATCAATGTGAGCAATTACGTAATACCATGCCTGTGGGTGAAATTTCTTTGCAAGCCAGAGCATTGAGTAATTGACTAAGGTCTTGAAGCAAGAGGGTTAATAGCTCTTATAAATGTTTAAGCTAGCTAGTGTAAGCATGTGATATTTTTGCTAGTCATATAAATAACAACTTCAAAAAATCATGCTAAGCTCTTTGACTCATTAATAGTGATGGTGAGTTCTAGAGGTTAATTATATACTTTATCAAATTATAATATATTGCCTCCTAATCACACTGAGCTTCCTCTTGTACTTGTATTCTGTAGGAGGGTATATAGGATCAGCCAATTTACCTTCTCTGTACAATTCGTTATTTTATATTCCTTTACCTTGTTACCTCTTATTCATCCCCCAACTAAACTAAATAGTTCTAGTCTTTTTAATCTTTCCCACAATGAAATCTTTCTATGCCTCTAATCATTTTCAATACCCTTCTCAGCAGGGGCGGCTCCAGGCACCAGCGCAGCAAGCACGTGCCTGGGGCGGCAAGCCGCAGGGGGCAGCGTGCCGGTCGCCGTGAGGGCGGCAATCAGGCTGCCTTCGGCGGCATGCCTGCGGGAGGTCCACCGGTCCCGCAGCTTGGGGCAATTCGGCGGCGGGTATGCCGAAGACGCGGGACCGGCAAATCACCGGCAGAAACGCCGCCGAAGGCCACCTGACTGCCGTGCTTGGGGCGGCAAAAAATATAGAGCCGCCCCTGCTTCTCAAGATCTTTTGTATTTTTTCTATATACTTTTGAGATGGGGTGACGAAAACTGAAGACAGTGGGTCAGACCTTCAGCCAGCATAAATCAGGATTGATTACTGACTTCAATATTTCCTGGCAGAAAACTTCATTAACCTGGAGTTAATGTTAAAAGAATCTGTCACTTTGGCCAAAAAAAAATAAAAACTAGCAATAAAACCTTCCTGTCATCTGCTCTGTCTTTGTTCTTGAGGCAGAGTAAAGTGCAGCTGAGGCCATATTTTATGATTAGCTGATCCCATTGGGGCTGAACTTTTATGTACTCTTGTCACCAACAGCCTTCTCTACAATTTCAGATGTACCCCTTAATTAGACAGCACAAATTCAGACGTTACTTGGTATATCGGAGCCTCTGACCAACATCTCACCAATTTATCACATCTGTGGTTACTACTGTCCTTTTAGTCAAGAAGATAGAGTGGCCCCAGTGGTTAGGGCACTTGACTGGGAGTCAGGAGATCCAGGTTCTGTTTTTGGTAGTGCCACTCACATAAGAATGGCCATACTGGCTCAGACCAATGATCCATCTAGCCCAGTATCCTGTCTTCCAACAGTGGCCAGTGCCAGAAGCTTCAAAGAGAATTAACAGAACAGGACAATCATTAAGTAATCCATCCCCTGTTGTCCAGTCCCAGCATCTGGCTAATAGCCACTGATGGACCTATCCTCTATGAGCTTATCTAAATCAGGAACAATGTGTGTCAAATCCAGGCCCATAGGGTTGCCAAGCAACAGCCTTACCCTTTGTGTCACTACATACTCTGTGATTTTGGGTAACTCACTTCAGTTCTCCACGCCTTAGTTTCCCCAGCTGCAAAATTAGGATAATGAATTTTGCCTTCCTTAGTGAAGTGCTTTGAGAATCATAATTCTATCCATAGGAATCATAATCCTACCCATGATAAGCCTATGTAATTTATTTGTATGTGTGTTTCAAGAGAGTGTCCGAGAATACATGACCTTGAGGGATAAGGTTCACATAACAGGGAGTGGGGGAGAGAGATTTTCTTTGCTTTAGACTGTCATAAAATTGTGGTTGCCCGGGATGGGAGGGTCACAACCCACCAGCTGAGAAACACTGGTTTAGTGTCTAGAACTGGACTCAGGAGACTTGGGTTCATTCTTTAGCTTTGCCACAGACTTTCTGCATGACCTTGGACAAATCACTTAGGCCCAGATCTTCCAGTGGGAATTAGGCAACTAAATACCTTAGAGCAGTGGTGGGCAACCTGCGACTTGCTGGCAGGCCATGAGACAGTTTGTTTACAATGACTGTCTGCAGGCACGGCCGCCCGCAGCTCCCAGTGGCTGCGGTTCGCTGTTCCCGGTCAATAGGAGTTGCGGGAAGCGGCGGCCAATGTAAACAAACTGTCTCGCAGCGTGCCAGCGGATTACCCTGATGGGTTGCAGGTTGCCAACCACGGCCTTAGAGGATCAGGGCCTTAATCTGACCCGTGCCTCAGTTTCCCATCTTTAAAATGGGGACAATACTTCCTTATCTCAGAGTTGTGAGGATGAAATCCATTAATAATGGTGAGGTCCTCATATACGACAGTGACCAGAGCTGTACAAATACCTAGATAGAAAAGAATAGATAGGAATGAAAAGGAATTTATAAGAACCAATATTATTGTGTGAATGTGTGTGTGCCTCAGTTAAACACTGGTGATCTTATTGTTGTTTTCACCCTGAGAAGCATTGCTTTCCATGTTGATTCAAAAATTAATGATCCTTAGCTTTTATTTCATGAAACAAAAACTTTTTCTGTTACTGTTATGTAACTTGTTTTCCCTCCTTTCTGCATCTACAATCTGAATCCTTTAATTAAGCAAAAAGTTTTTAAAAATGCATCCAGTATCTCTTAAGCAGGCATGACAATCAAAACTCATACTTCAGTGCTGTAGGAGAACTACTTTGTATCTTCATGTTGCTCAAAGGTACTCTTGTGTCCCATCTACACTGTAATTCTTGCAGTATTGTGTGATCCAGTTACTCTATGAAATAAACATAATTACAACATGGTAAATGCTATGGCAATATGTTTGTTTTCTTACCACATAGGTTAGAGTTGCAGTGCTGACAAGACTGCACTGTTTTAATGGTGTTCGAGAACTCTGCTGTAACCTGTAAGAATCCAAGGCTGTTGCATAGTTCAGGGCCATGATTAAAGTATAATTTGGTGTAATATACACTGCAAGGCACAACTGTGCTTTATCTGCCTTAGGGCAGGGTAACCATGTTGTAAATAGCTTACCCAACATGGTATGAATTACAATGTAGATGAGCTGTTAGTCCACAGGCCCCAATACTTACCTTCTTTACTTTTGCTGTTTTCTTCCAATAGCAGTTTGATTTCCTGTGGGATTATGCAAAGACCCCATCCTTCCAAACAGGCAGAGGCAACCGTTTTTGGGAGCGCTAGCACACACCCCAAACTGAACTATCCCCTACTGTAGGCCTCTCTAACCCAATGGCACATATTTTTTGACTGACGTAGCGCTGTTTACACGGGGAGCGGGAAAATCCACACCCCTGAATGACGCAGTTATACCGATATTTGTAGTGTAGACTAGAGCTAAGAAATTACTTTTTTAAACTCATAAGCTATTTTTCCACTTGTCACAATTTAACCTATGGGGTGCTTTGGATACCCGATGTGTCAAAATATGCCATTAAGACTTTTCCAAACTTTTGTGACTGCAATAAATCTTTACAGAGTGGTGGAAAGAAATGTACTGTATATCATCTTGTGATGTTACACCCCAGATTTTTCATAGAAATATGGTTATGATATGAATATGGCCTAAGATATATTTTACGCAAGATGGATCTTGTAAGGTATCACTGGAAAGGTTATGATTTACTGAATGTGATTATCCAATTTGTATGCATGTATAATTTCTGTATCCAAAGTTAGGAATATTGACTATGTAACAATTACAACTGTGTATGTATTTGGGAGACCCCCACCAGACATCAGCTTTTATGGGCCATTCGGAAGAAACAATAAGACTTTAAAGATACTAATCTCCTTCCTGAGATGTAGCTGTGACACTATTAGGTCAGGTGGTCCTGTCACCTGGTATTAAATACTATCTTGGACTTCTAGTAATTTTCCCACTAAAAGGAGGGGGAGGTCAAGACTTGGAAACAAAAGAATCCTGCCTTATGTAAATCTTATTTAAGGCTGGAGAGTAAGGCAAGCAGGACTCTTCTCCATTGCCTTCCTACCCAAGAAGAAAGACTGCTGAAAGTACCTGAAGAGAAAAAGGAACCGAGCAGTGGGAAAAGCAAGGGCTGAGTCCAGACTGAGACAGAGGAGTCTAGTCTCTAAAGAGAAATAACTGGAACTCTGAGCTACAGAAACTGCATCCTGTCTAATTCAACATTTAGGGTGAGAAATTACATTTTGTAACCTGTTTCTTTAGTGAATCAAGCTTAGTTTGCGTGTTTTGTTTTATTTGCTTAGTAATCTGCTTTGTTCTGTTTGCTATTCCTTATAATCACTTAAAATCTGTCTTTTGTAGTTAAGAAACTTATTTCTTGTTTAGAACATAACCAGTTTGTACAATCCATATCGGGGAGAGGGGGAAGAAGCTATGCATCTCTCTCTTCACATTGAGGGACAGGGCAAATTTTTATGAGCTTGTACTGTTCAGAACTTTCTATACAGCGCAAGACAATATTATCTTGGGTGTACTTTCCAGAGGGAAGCTGCACTTGTGTGCTGGGCAATTTCCCATCCAGAGCTGTGTGCAGACGCTGTGTGATTCTACAGCTGGTGCTCTCTGCCTCTGTGTGTGTGCTGCAGGAGGCCAGAGAGCCTGATTCAGCAAGACAGAGGGAAAGGGAGACCAGACTAGTGGAGCAGGTGGGCTCAGTGAAATCCCAATACATCAGGTGGCATCCCAGAAGTGGGGTCCAACCCGTCACACATCTTACTATTACTTCAGAATTTACTTCTATCCTTTGCTTGTCTTGACAACTGTGTTTAGAGGACTCAAACTCTGACCGTTTCATAATTGAAGCTGCTACTTATGTTCTGTCTGTGCAGTCTTTCCTCAATGAGATGTCTTCATAAGAGATTTCCTGGCTCTTCCATTTCTTTGTTTTATAACTTTACCAACCCTGCATGTTATTTCAGAATGCAAGCTTTCTTTGCCTTGCATCATTTTAACTGGAACTTCTCCAGTCCAAAAATTCTGTAGGCCTGAACTTCCAAAAGTGACTAATGATTTGGGTGCCTCCGTTTTTTTATGTCCAACTTGAAGCACTCTAGGTTTCACAAGTGCTGAGCAGTCACCCTCTGAAAAATCAGGCTTCTTTCAGGTCTCTGAAGATAAGCATCCAAAAATTGAAGCATGCAAAATCAATAGGCACTTCTGAAAATTTAGGTCTATTATAAATCTCCTTTGAAAAGCCATGAATAGCTATCAAGAGTGACATTGACAGTATTTTTGGAGACAAGCTTGTCTTTTTAAAATGGATGATGTGATATCTGTCTGACAGTATCAAATAGCAACTTGCATATTTTGCCAGCACACTTTCTAACATGAGAATTTCTTTTTGAATTCATACTGCAAGACTGCTTCTTTGTTTTCCTTTATAATAATTTGGAAACTTAGTAAACCTCCATTTTATTGGAAACCATGATCGCAATGAGAAGTTATTCAATGCAAACCATATTGAGAATCCCACTTCTCCACAAAAAAAACAAAAACAAAATCATCATCTTCGACTGCTTGCTCATGTCCATTCCGTTGTAGGGGTGTGTGCTCGCCACATGCACCAGTGCCGGAAGTTTTTCCCTCACTGGTATCCGTAAAGGACCAGCTCTGGCGCCCTCTGGAATGGTGCGCATATGCACTGATATAAGGGGCACCGTAGGCTCCCCTCCACCCTCAGTTCCTTCTTACCGCCAGTGACGGTGCTGAAATGTCTCCTTGCCTTGGGAAGCTTACTCCTCACAACTAGGCACAGTTGAGAACTTTCTGTATATAGTTGTTAGAAATTTGTTAGTTTTATAGTTTCCTTAGTGTTTGTTAGTCCCGAATGGGACTTAGCCTAGGGACCGGGCATGCCCCAGTCCCCAGGCTTCAAACCTTGTGACTATTGCAAGAAACCCATGCCAGTCAGAGATCTCCATATAAGCTGTTTGAAGTGCTTAGGGGAAACCCACGTTAGCCACAAGTGTCACATTTGCAAGAGCTTCAGACCATGGACCAAAAAGGAGCGGGACGTTCATCTCCGAGTGCTCCTTATGGAGTCGGTACGTACACCAGCCCCAGAGCCGACCAGATCAGACTCTGCTCCTAGCACTGCGGCCTTGGTGCAGAGCCTGCCGTTGGCACTGGTCTTAGGCTGCTGCCAGCGACATGCTCTGCACCAAGGCCGTGGTGCTAGGCCTAATACCAGTGCTGATCCCCATCCCCGGTACCGGCTAAAAAGCAAAGAAAGGCCGGGAGGGGACGTACGTCCCATAAAGAGAAGGAGAGGGCCGGAGGAGAGCAAAGACCCGTGAGGGGCAGCTCCTCCCCTCCAGACGGAGGTCAGGTTCCAACTCCCGCTGAGTGGTTGAGCCCACTCCAAGACCCACCCATCACCCTGGGAAGTGGCAGAGGCACTCGGCACCTAGCAGTGCCATCCATGCCGGAGGCCTTCTGTCCCTGCCGGTACTGCCCATGCTAGTTAAGGACGTTCCCTGTTTGAGGGGTAAACTTGCTTTGGGACCCTTCCAATGGTCCCCATCAGTGCGGCACCACTATTTGCCATAGGGGGTGTCCCATCAGCGCTCACCTGAGCAGCACCATCAGCCCATGGACGCGGGTCGGCTTGCCTGCCAGAGTTCCCTGCATCGGTCCCGGACTCCAGGCAGCATTCCTCGGATTCGAAGCGGTGATCAACAGTGGGCTGGTGCAGAGCCGCAGAGGCATGACAGCAGTCTCCAGAGCCCTGCTGCCGGGAGCACGCAAGCCGCTCTCCAAGTGCATGGCACCCCTCCAGAGGGTCGAGACGCCGGTCCCTGGAGCCCGGTCACCACCAGTACAGTTCACCGTGAGTGTGTTGACGGTCCCCGACACATCAGTCTATTCTCTCACATTCCTGCTCAACAGAATGGTGTCGCTCGCTAAGTGTAAGGTGTTGATCGCCGGGGTACCATCACTGATCTGCCGAATGCCACCGCCAGTTGCCGAGATCGTGGCACCAAGAGCCATTGCCCTTGTACAGATCCTCAGCAGAGGTTCGGGGCCAGAGCCGACGGGATCGGGGTAGATAGGCGGCTTTGCCACCGTCCTGGTCCCCCAGACATGTATCCCCCTCCTTGGGCTCTGACAGCGGAGGAGGAGATCTTGCCTCAACCAAAACACAGTGTTTTAGGTAAAATATAAAATATATTAATTAACTACAGAAAGATAGATTTTAAGTGGTTGGCACAAAAGGTCAGAGATTGCTACCAACAAAAAAATAAGTAAGCATGCAGTCTAAATCCTGAACCTTATTAGACAAAGCAGTATTTGGATCAAGCAGTTTTTCTCACCCCACTGGACGTTGCAGGCAGGTTACTGTCCTTAATACACAGACTTTTCCTTTAAGCCTGGGACCAGTCTCCTCAGTCCAAGTCTTTGTCTTCCTAGTGTTCTTGTTGCTTCCAGCGTAAGTGGGGGAGGAGTAAAGTAAAAGCATGATGCCACTGTCCCTTGTTTTATACTCTTAGTCCATGTCCCTGGAAAGAAACTAGCCCAGGCATGCCTGGTGGGCCTTCCTGAGTCACAGGGTTGAGCAATCCCCATTATGTGGTGCTTCTCTCACAGAATTGTAAATCCCTTGTTTACAACTCCCCTACTGATTAATGGTCATTTAACACCCACTTGGGTGTGGGTCACCTCCTTTGTTGTCACTGGAGAACTTGCAAGGGCCGACTCCCAAACTTACAACATATTTCAATAACAACCATACAGCAAAATCTCATAACTTCATACACACCAATGATATACATATTTTGACAGAACAATGGGTTTCAGCAGATATGATATCTTACTTGGCATGCTTTGTATGAAATATCACAACCATATATGAATGATGAATATGGGGGTTACAGGGTGCTACTTTAAGAACATAAGAACGACCATACTGGGTAAGACCAAAGGTCCATCTAGCCCAGTATCCTGTCTTCCAACAGTGGCCAATGCCAGGTGCCCCAGAGGGAATGGACAGAACAGGTAATCATCAAGTGATCCATTCCCTGTTGCCCATTCCCAGCTTCTGGCAAACAGAGGCTAGGGACACCATCCCTGCCCATCCTGGCTAATAGCTATTGATGGACCTATCCTCCATGAACTTATCTAGTTCTTTTTTGAACCCTGTTATAGTCTTGGCCTTCACAACATCCTCTGGCAAAGAGTTCCACAGACTGTCTGTGCGTTGTGTGAAAAAATACTTCCTTTTGTTTGTTTTAAACCTGCTGCCTATTAATTTCATTTGGTGACCCCCTACTTCTTGTGTTATGAGAAGGAGTAAATAACACTTCCTTATTTACTTTCTCCACACCAGTCATGATTTTATAGACCTCTATCATATCCCTCCTTAGTCGTCTCTTTTCCGAGCTGAAAAGTCCCAGTCTTATTATTCTCCTCATATGGCAGCCGTTTCATACCCCTAATCATTTTGTTGCCCTTTTCTGAACCTTTTCCAATTCCAATATATCTTTTTTGAGATGAGGCAACCACACCTGCATGCAGTATTCAAGGTGTGGGCATACCATGGATTTATATAGAGGTAATATGATAGTTTCTGTCTTATTATCTATCCCTTTCTTAATGATTCCCAACATTCTGTTTGCTTTTTTGACTGCTGCTGCACATTGAGTGTATGTTTTCAGAGAACTATCCACAATGACTCCAAGATCTTTCTTGAGTGATAACAGCTAATTTAGACCCCGTCATTTTATATGTATAGTTGGGATTATGTTTTCCAATGTGCATTACTTTGCATTTATCAACATTGAATTTAATCTGCCATTTTGTTGCCCAGTTACCCAGTTTTGAGAGATCCTTTTGTAGCTCTTTGCAGTCTGCCTGGGACTTAACTATTTTGAGTAGTTTTGTATCATCTGCAAATTTTGCCACCTCACTGTTTACCCCTTTCTCCAGATCATTTATGAATATGTTGAATAGGACTGGGCCCAGTAGAGACCCCGGGGGACACCACTATTTACCTCTCTCCATTCTGAAAACTGACAGTTTATTCCTACCCTTTGTTTCCTATCTTTTAACCAGTTACCAATCCATGAGAGGACCTTCCCTCTTATCCTATGACACCTTACTTTGCTTAAGAGCCTTTGGTGAGGGACCTTGTCAAAGACTTTCTGAAAATCTAAGTAACTATATCCACTGGATCACACTTGTCCACATGCTTTTTGACCCCCTCAAAGAATTTTAGTAGATTGGTGAGGCATGATTTCCCTTTACAAAAACCATATTGACTCTTCCCCAACAAATTATGTTCATCTATGTGTCTGACAATTTTGTTCTTTACTATAGTTTCAACCGGTTTGCCCAGTACTGAAGTCAGTACTGTAATTGCTGGGATCACCTCTGGAGCCCTTTTTAAAAATTGGTGTCACATTAGCTATCCTCCAGTCATTTGGTACAGCAATTGATTTAAATGATAGGTTACAAACTACAGTTAATAGTTCTTCAATTTCACATTTGAGTTCCTTCAGAACTCTTGGGTGAATACCATCTGGTCCCAGTGACTTATTACTGTTTAGCTTATCAATTTGTTCCAAAACCTCCTCTAATGATGCCTCAATCTGGGACAGTTCCTCAGAATTGTCACCTAAAAAGAATGTCTCAGGTTTGGGAATCTCCCTCACATCATCAGCCGTGAAGACCGATGCAAAGAATTAATTTAGTTTCTCAACAATGGCCTTATTGTCCTTGAATGCTCCTTTAGTCCAGTGGCCCCACTCCTTGATAGTCCAGTGGCCCCACTGGTTGTTTAGCAGGCTTCCTGCTTCTGATGTACTTACAACAATTTTTGCTATTACTTTTTGAGTCTTTGACTAGCTGTTCTTCAAATTCTTTTTTGGCCTTCCTAATTATATTTTTACACTTCATTTGCCAGAGTTTATGCTCTTTTTTAATTTTCCTCACTAGGATTTAACTTCCACTTTTTAAAGGATGCTTTTTTGTCTCTCACTGCTTCTTTTGCTTTGTTGCTTAGTGACGGTGGCACTTTTTTGGTTCTCTTACTATGTTTTTTAACTTGGGGTATACATTTAAGTTGAGCCTCTATTATGGTGTCTTTAAAAAGTTTCTATTCAGCTTGCAGGGATTTCACTTTTGGCACTGTACCTTTTAATTTCTGTTTAACTAACTTTCTCATTTTTGTGTAGTCCCCCTTTCTGAAATTAAATGCTACAGTGTTGGGCTGCTGTGGTGTTTTCCCTGCCACAGGGATGTTAAATTTTATTATATTATGGTCACTATTACCAAGCAGTCCAGCTATATACGCCTTTTGGACCAAATCCTGTGCTCCACTTAGGACTAAATCAAGAATTGTCTTTCCTCTTGTGGGTTCAGGACTAGCTGCTCCAAGAAGCAGTCATTTAAGGTGTCAAGAAACTTTATCTCTGCATCCCGTCCTGAGGTGACATGTACCCAGTCAGCAGGGGGATAGTTGAAATCCCCCATTATTATTGTTTTTTATTTTAATAGCCTCTCTAATCTCCCTGAGCATTTCGTAGTCACTATCACCATCCGGGTCAGGTGGTCGGTAATATATCCCTAATGCTATATTCTTATTAGAGCCTGGAATTACTATCCATAGAGATTCTATGGTACAGTTTGGTTCATTTAAGATTTTTACATCATTTGATTCTACGCTTTTTCACATATAGTGCCACTCCCCCACCAGCATGACCTGTTCTGTCCTTGCGATATATTTTGTACCCTGGTATTACTAANATTACTGTGTCCCATTGATTATCCTCCATCCACCAAGTTTCTGTGATACCTGTTATATAAATATCCTCATTTAATACGAGGCACTCTAGTTCACCCATCTTATTATTTAGACTTCTGGCATTTGTATATTAGCACTTTAAAAACTTGTCCTTTTTAGCTGTCTGCCATTACATGATGTAATTGAACGGGACTGTCTTTCATTTGACTGTTTCTCATCAGATCCTACCCGTATTTTATCATCTTCTGTCCTCTCCTCCTTACTAGGACATAGAGAATCTCCATTAATAGATCATCCCCTAAGAGATGTCTCTGTCCAAACCACGTGCTCCTCGGTACCTGTCGGCTTTCCCCCAGCCCTTAGTTTAAAAACTGCTCTACAACCTTTTTAATTTTAATTGCCAGCAATGTGGTTCTATTTCAGTGAATGCTACCATGGAGGTCCTGGACCTCAATTTCTTAGCTAGCAGCCTAAATTTGGCCTCCAGGACATCTCTCCTATCCTTCCCTATGTCATTGGTACCTACATGTACCATGACCACCAGATCCTCCCCAGCACTACACATAAGTCTATCTAGATGTCTCGAGAGATCCGCAACCTTCGCACCAGGCAGGCAAGTCACCATGCGGTGACTTTGAGGTACAGAGTAACACACAAACCTAGCTAAAGAAAGGGAACTAGCTGCCATCATCACCTGCACTGGTGTTGACTAAATCCTGAACTTAATCTAAAATGTGAACCTGAGGTTCCTGCTGTCATCCTCCCTCTTGTGTCATTTTCCTTTCTTACCTAATTTTGTTCTTTTTCCTATCTTTCTCTTTTTTGCCTTCTATCTAATGAGAGCCTGGCTTAACTGGTTAAGACAATTCTACCTTTTGCCATGCTGATCAGAAAGGCAAACCAAAAGCAATGTCTGACATAATCTAGTGCCAGTAAAAGTTTGCCAGGTCTTAGAATGGCTGATAAAACCGCATACCTTAATTTGGTTGCAACCAAGAGGGAGCATCAGAGACAGAAGCCACATGCTCTGTCTTTCGCAATCCTTCCTTTCTCCTTTTTGGGTATGTGTCTTAAAGGAAACAAGATCGGAGTTCACCAGCAGCTCAAGACCATCTAATCCAGTGGCTCCCAAACCTGTTCCGCTGCTGGTGCAGGGAAAGCCCCTGGCGGGCCGTTTTGTGTACCTGCCACGTCCGCAGGTTCGGCCAATCGCGGCCCAGTGGCCGTGGTTTGCTGCTCCGGGCCAATGGGAGCTGCTGGAAGCGGCGGCTCAGCCAGTGCTGGTTCCAGCAGCTCCCATTGGCCCGGAGCAGCGAACCGCGGCCACTGGGAGCCACGATCGGCCGAACCTGCAGACATGGCAGGTACACAAACCGGCCCGGCCCGCCAGGGGCTTTCCCTGCACCAGCGGCGGAACAAGTTTGGGAACCACTGGTCTAATCTAACTTTCTCTCCCTGCAAAGAGAACAGTTATTGCCATCTTTAAATACCATCTAAAACGACTGTCAAACACAGATTTTCCCCTTATAAGAGACTCTGTACAGCTACCGCGAGTAAGGGAAATTTTTAAAATAAAAGCCATACTTGATTATTTAGGTTCCATTTTTAAACTGTTCTTTCTTTTCCTATATGTTTAATAAAAAGGTTTAAACCAATTAATGATGATTGTTACAGTTGGAATAACCCAACAATAACTTGACATGGAACCCCGGACCACTATTTAATGTTATAACTGTAAACAAGGGATTTATTAACCTCATCTCCCTTTTTGGACCCCAGACCGCCTTTTATCAACACACCAGCATGGCTTATTAACAGTGTGGAGAAGCTAATCTTACACAATCCACCTTCCCCTACAGCGGTGGGATGGCACACCCACCAGTTTCTTCCACAGTCCCTCAAACTCCTCGCACCTGAAGGGACAGGTAGGCCTTGTCTTCAGCCAAGAGTAGTTGCTAACTCTGTGAGATCAACCTCCTTGAGATTCCTAGCCCCCTACGCACCCCTTTTGTATGTTTCTCATTGGGAGGAGGTGGCCTAGCTCTGTGTTAATACTTCCTTTTCAGTAACTGCATAATGTCTGAGCAGAATTTATTTCTCCTTGATAATCATTCGGCTGCTCTCTCATTCCGTGAACGCAAAGTCCTGGTGCTTTATAAGATTGCTATGGCAACCCATTATAGCGCCTCAAGAACCGGGCTGTAATTTGAGAAGGAGGAGATGATTTAAAAAAAAAAAAGTGAAGAGACTTCCAGATATTCACATATTATAAATAATGGGAAAGCAACTGAAATGCTAAGTGAAAGGGGTAAAATATACAAATAAATGTCTTGCTTCTTCTGTAGAACAATGGAAGTAAACAACAGACCATATTTTAGTTCAATTTGCAGTTACAGTATTGCAAAATGCTGCCTTCTTGAAGCAGGGTATAAATGCTTTGATTAATTCATTGCTATTTTAATGACTACTGAAGCCACAGTCTATGTCAAGGCTGCAACTTCTAACTCAATTTCCTGTCTCCTCCAAAAGGCATATTTGGCATTCTTACTTGATAACTGATATCAACAACTGTTTCATTACTTTTTTATAATTTATGTTATTGCAAAGGACCTGGGAGTAGGTGAAGGGAATGATCCGTGAATGCAAAGTGGCATTATCTTTCCTTCTACGGACGCAGTGGTTCATGAGCTCAGGGGAGAAGGGATAAGAGATGGGAAGTGGGAATCTGTTTTTGTAAAACTTTTATAAATATAGAAATCACAAACAAATCAGAAATAGGATTATGACAGGGTGTACCAGACCCAGAGGCGTCCTGCAGGAGGCCTCAGGGTCCTACTACACCCCATCCCAGAAAGGAGCAATGGAGCTAAGTCCTCCACGTGGCCTCGAGAGACTGCACAGGGAGCAGCCAATCAGGGCCCAGCAGTCTCACATAAAAGGAGCTGCAGGGGCGGAGTCACTCAGTGGCTGCCTGGAGCTGGAGGAGTGAGGACTCTGTTAATGGCTGGCTGAAAGAGCAGTAGGACCACGTACAGATCAGTTGCTGGCAGGGACGGAGGGAGCAATAGGGAGCCCCTGGCTGGCTGCTGGGACTGAAGATAGAAGAACAGCTGGAGCTAGAAAGACCCAGAAACGGTGAAGAGTCTGCACGGAGGAAGCCCTGAGGGCACAGCCCCATCCCAGGGCCGGGACTATTTAGAGACTGAGCCCAGGGAGGACTACAGAGATACCAACAGATGGGTACTGGGATAGGCCCCCATTGGCCTGCATACCCTGGAAGGGGTCTGTTTTGTTTCACAGACAGACTATGTGTGTGACTTGGCCGGAGGGCTGAGTCATTCAAAACCGCCCAAGAAACCACCAACCGGGGTCGCTGCAGACTAAGAGAGTGCAGGCAAACACACTCGGCAGTGGGCACTCATGAGAGGTCAGTGCCATGCTCTTAGAAGGATAATTTATAGACGGTATGGACCTTAACCAGCATCCAACCAGCTTGACCTTTTGGAGGAAGCTTGTAACTTTGTGACTAGCTCCCATCTCAGTAGTGGGCCAACTAAAAATCCTAGAATCAGACGTCGTATGAGGCAGGGATCTTAGGCCAAGCACTGATTAGATTGTGTTTGCTTGTTAGTACTCTATCAATGCTATTATACTTCTGATAATAAAAGACCCAATTATAGCTCCTAGATCTATGTGCAGAGGAGACCGTCCATGCTCTATATTCTAGCTGTGCAGAAAGAGGTTTTGTTGTTTCCCTGACACCATTTCCCCCCTTTCTCCAGTCTCTGTGGAGGGTGCTCTGTTGGCTCTGGGATGCATGAGAGTGGACGTGGGGTGGAGCGGGGGGAGTATTGCCCAGGGTCCGAAACATTTTTCCAGTCTGTAACCTATCACCAAATACCACCCAAAGAAATCCCACACAGCAGATGCTGTATAGAAAACTCATCACAAGGCCTGTGCCCTCCACTAACAGCTTCATCGTGCACCATTCAAATCAATGGCAGTTTTTCCACTGACTTGAATGGAGTATGGTCACGTCCTTAAAAAATAATTAACATTTTCTGTCTTCAAGCTCTTTACAATATGTTCTGCACTGCAACCTGCTACCTTGAGTCCTTTGAACTCCTACATGGACTTCTTCTTGGACAGTTGACTTTGTCAGGGATGCAACTGTCCTCATTTTATATTTCCCTAAACCAGTTCCTTCATTACCTATTTTCTGAGGACGCCGACCTGTGCTGGAGTAGGCTATGCTAACAATCCATGTCAGGGAGACACAGTTACAACTAAATAGCGGACCCAATTTTGCACATTCCTGATTGCTATTTTCATAGCAAATGTGGTTTATATACAGTTTACATTTTCAAAGAACTTTTATTTTTTATAACTAGGATCATAGAAACACTTAGTTTTAGGATGTTGCATGGGGCAACACTGAACATGATTTGTATTTTCTCTCTTCAAAGATGTATTTTAAAATATATCCAGCAAAAGGACCTCTCGTGGGTAGAGAGTGCAGAATGGAATGAAACTTGCCCAGTGTTTTCTTACTTACTTTGGAAAACCAGTATGCTTTACAAAGAGATCCACACAAAATTTGCACTGTAAGTACTGGTTCTTCGTATACTGCAATGGAATTGATACAGATGTAGGAAGTTTGTCAGAATGATTTACAGCTTTGGGAAAGAACAAGAACTCTTTACAAGTTGGTTGCATAGTTTTGTGTGGAGGAAAAAGTTCTATGGGGAATTGAACTATTTATCATGTAACTGCTAAGTACTATTCATTTTGTTAGCAATGGGAGCACCTCTGCCTTTGATAATTGTATCAGAACTAACTGCAACTGACACACAGGTTAATTTTATGTAGCTTGTGAGAATAAGAGCTCGTTATTTAAACTGGGATTTTCAAACCTAAAGGGAAAGTATCCCCAATTGCCAGTAAGATTAAATGAAACCATTCAGCCACAGAGCAGGGGTGTGTGTACAGGGGTACACTGGGCACCAAAATCTGGCTGTGCTCTTGTGACCAGGCAGCAGCTCTCTTTGCAAAAAGCTTCTGATCAGTCTCCATTGAAAACCCTGCAGGCTCTCTGATAGCATGCTTGGAGACCAGTGTTCAGAAGACAATGGGTTAACACAGATCTGAGCTGCTGCCGTTTGCAAAGGGAGGTGTGGCTTCTGTTAGCATAGAGTGCAATAGCCTCAGATTGTCAGCATATAGAGGACTAAGGAAGTTGCCCCAAGGAACTCTGGGATATACCCAAAGGACATCTGGGACCCAAGTCAAGCTGGGGCCACATGCACACAGGAAAGGAACAGAGGTGCTGGAACACTTTTTATAGTGAGGGTGCTGAAAGCTAACAAGACTGTAAACCCTGTGTCTTAAAAAGCAATGTGAAAAAAATGCAATTCCTACACAGGGGGTCGGAAAGCTCCTGGATTCTCAAGAATAGCAAAATAATGCTAGCTTCGTTTTGACAGCAGCAGCAAACTTTTAACAGTAAAACCTGGGGATACTGCAGCACCCCCTGCACCCCTAGTTCCCACGCCTATGGAAAGGAATAGGGCTCAGACCCTAGGTCCCAGCTTAACATGGACTCAGACCCTCCAGCCCTGGAGGGTCCTGGGACCCTAGGTTCGAGCCCTAAATTAAAATAATTGGTTTGTGGACGCAAGGAGGATTAGGCTTGAGCCCAGGCCCAAGCCTGGACTCACGTTGGTGTGTAGACATACTCTCTATAGCTCAGTGGTTAGGGCACCCACCTGGAAATGGGGGCACCTGGATCCAGTCACTCTTTCATTGTGTGTTCACAGTGGAACACCTTTAACTGGACTGACTGAGGGAGCCCCATGTCAGAATGTCCCATAGCTCAGTAGAGCACTTTCCTAAGAGAGAGGACTTGAACAGGGGTCTCTCGTTTCCCCCTCTGGCAGAGGTAGGGGGGAATTGAACCTTGGTCTCCCACATCCCAGGCATGTGCTTTAACCGCTGGCCTAAAAGTTATAAAGTGAGTGGTAGTGGCAGTACCTTTTCCTCCTCGTTTTGAATGGACCAGATCCGGCAGGTGCCCTCTGAGCATGCCTGCTGGATGTGCCCCTGCATGCGACTCAGCAGCTGCATGCCTGTCTTCCCCCAGTTTATGGCTCGCTCTAGGGCTTAGGCAGAAGATAAGTGTCCGGATGCCTAGAGGGAGGCTACAATGTGCTTGCCCAGAGGCTGAATCATAGGCACCTAGAGAACTTCTACTTTGAAAAATGTAGGCATCAAGTGAGTTTAGGCACCTACTGTGTTTGGCAGGAGTCTTGTGTATTGAATTGGAGCCAGACCTGGGACTCAGATGCCTACATACTTTTGTGGATCTCACCCAGACAGATTTGGCACCTCAACAAAGCTTTACAGCTAAACATAAAAGTGTTTTTCCACCACTAGAAGACTTTGCCGCTAACTCATTCGATATCTGTGGGGAGACTCTCCTTAATGTTCATTGCTGAGTTCCAACGTTGCTGGAAGTAGCATCTTTTTTAGTGAAAAACTCACTAAGACCATTCCACAGTAGGGCTCATGTATTGCCCTTGATCTACATGTACGAATTCCGTTATCGCTAAGAGCTTTGATTTTGATGTGGGGTGAGGGTAGGTGAAAGTATGGGCACATAGATGCTTGCTTTGTATGAGCTGATCCCATTCACAAACCTGGAATCTGCATGTGAAAGTAGGTAGTTAGGGGCATAGCTGCTCATTTGTGTGTGGAAATATTTATTGTATACACAGTGATTGCAAGCCCACATTGTAAGAAAAAAATCAGATCCTTTCAGTCCCATATTGAAATGAGTTAAGATCTACGCATCCCATCAATATTAGTTTGCAGCCCGAGAGAAGTATATGTTCTGCATTATTTGCTTTACAGATCACTTGTAAAAGCAGGGCACAAATCTCTTTATCAGTCTGAATCAATGACTTAGCTCTTTAAGATCTAAACTTCGATTAGTTCCTGTCTCTGTAATCGGCTAACTACAGTTTTTGGAACCAGACATGCCCTTCGTGCAGGGGTTTTAGGCCAAGCACTGATCAGCCTGAGCTCTCTTGTCATTACACTGTCAGTGCTATTATACTAATAATAATGCAGGACCCAATCATAGCTCCACATACAGAAGAGACGGCCCATGCTCAGGATTCTAGCTATGCAGAATGGCTTTGCTTCCTCCATGACAGTATTTTTGCCCTTTCCCCTTGTGGAGGGTGCTTCGTAGGTCCTGGGATCTATAGGGGGAGAGTGGAGTTGGGGAGCATTGCTAAAGCTCCAAAATATTTTACCAGGCTGTATTCTATCTTCAAATACCACCACAAACCCAGCTGCAATAGGCTGCTAAACGACCTCTATGATGTAAGGGCTTATGTTCACTGCAAGCTTGGTAACAGAAAGCAACAATGAATCACGTGCTTTAGTCTAATAATCTTGAAATAATGACCTAAAGGACAAAGGCTCAGTAGCCATTACTATGCCCCTGAATTTGTCAATATCCTGGGAATGAACGTCCAGTTTAAATGCCAATATAACATGCATGAAGATACTCTAATGATGACCCTTTTGCACCACTGCTTGGCATTCCTAGAGGAAACAGCACTCATTCGTAGGGGAGCGTGGAGAGCACCTTAGCAAAGCATATTTAAAATGGCAGCTACAATAAGAAAGAGAGTTTGTGGAGGACATTAGGGGCCCACAGTGCAAGATTTTGCATGGCCTGGGAGCTTCTCTGCACTATTAAGGTGATTCCAGACAAAAGACACTATAGAATTTTATTTTAATGATCCACTACTGTAGCTTAGTAGTGATACTGCAATGTTTGGGGCTATGGGCTAGTACTATGGAATACTCGATGTTTTGTTTAATAGAGCCACTGTAATTCTCGAGTGGGATGGTGTTTTTTCTACAGGATGAGTAGGATAGATTTGTGATTTCACCATTTTGTACTGATTGAATTATTACCTTCGATGATGATTAGTATAATGATAGCACTGAGAGAGCCCAACTAACCAAAGCTAAATGAATTCTTTGCATTGGTCTTCACTGAAGAGGATGTGAAGGAAATTCCCACACTTGAGCCATTCTTTTTAGGAGACAAATCTGAGGAACTGTCCCAGATTGAGGTGTCGATAGAGGTGGTTTGGGAACAAATTGATAAATTGAACAGTAATGTCACCAGGGCCAGCTGGTATTCCCCCAAGAGTTTTGAAGGAACTCAAATATGAAATTGTAGAACTACTAACTAGTATGTAACCTGTCGCTTAAATCAGCTTCTGTACCAGATGAATGGAGACTAGCTAATGTGACAGTGATTTTTAAAAAATGCTTCCAAGGTGATCCTGGCAACTACTGGTCAGTAAATATAACTTCAGTACCAGGCAAATTGTCTGAAATTACAGTAAAGAACAGAATTATCAAACAAACACAATATATTGGGGCTCTTGTAAAGAGAAATCATGCCTCACCACTCTGTTAGAATTCTGGGCTAGATAGACCATTGGTCTGACCCAGTGTGGCCATTCTTATGTTCTTAATTAAGATATGCTCTAGTCACTGAACACACATAATAAGATAGTCCCTACTATAAATAACTTACAGTTTAAGTAGACAAAAATATAAAGATAATCTCATCCGCAATTTTAGAGATGGTAAAGTG
Organism: Platysternon megacephalum; assembly: GCA_003942145.1. Lineage (NCBI taxonomy): Eukaryota > Metazoa > Chordata > Testudines > Platysternidae > Platysternon > Platysternon megacephalum. The sequence continues at coordinate 207,505 of QXTE01000045.1, forward strand.
AAGCAGACAGACTAAATTGCTTCCTCCCCCCCCCCCAAAAAAACCCCCAAAAAACAAAAAAAACCTGGCAAAACCAGGGAACTGAACCTAGATCATTTGTATCTTTGCCCAGTGTCTTAATTAGAAGGCCAACCTACCTCATCTTTTCACAATTCCACATTAAGGTTGGAGAGATTCTAAAGGACCCATTTAAAGTAGGAAAGAAATGTAGACATTTCTCTTAACATCACCGAGACCCATGATATGGATATGACTGAAACCACTAGTAAAATTTGAACCACTTGTAGCTTTGGAAAGAACAAATATTTTAGAGTGACTTTAATGCTGGTTCAAGAGTTTGGAGTGATAGGGCTGGAACCCAGAGGCCTCTGTAAATCCAGAGAACAGGTAAACAAGAAATGATAGAGAGCACTCTTGGTTGACCTAGTCAAAGTGCCTCAAATCCTGACGTGAGGCACTGCAGCATCAGGGCCTTAATGTACCAGTGTGAATTCAATCATTAGAATTTCACTGTTCATTATGAAATTAAGCCATCAATTTATGCAAGAAACAGGGTATTAAGAAGTGTTCTATTCATGGTGAAGCAAGTGAAGATAAAAACCTGTCGGAGCCTGCACCCAGCTCCCAAAAACCTTGCTATTTTGTGTTAGTAAATCTTCACTGTCTACCTATGACATTTCACCCTGAAAGATTTGAAAGCGAGGGTTTTTTTTTTATGCCTTTCTAGGACTGTACCATATTACAGCATTCATAAGAGAGGTGATTGTATCATGACAAATTCTTTCAAAATTATGAGTAGTATCTAGGCACTGGAAAATTCCTCTATGGACTTGTTCTGGAAAATGTCAAAAAAATTTCTTCCAGTTTTGATCACCCCTTTAACTAGCTTAAAAAGTCCAATTTCTTTGTCAAGGTTCTTGGAGAGAGAGGAGGCAATTTCTCAAGGAATACAATATTAGTTCGCAACCTATCAGTCATTCTTATGAGACAAGCCTTGAGAGTCTGATGGCTGAGGTCTATTAACTGCTCACAAGATTGATAACAGGGGAAGCTGTAAAGGAAACTGTAGATTTCCAATCAGTTTGATCTTTGAAACTTATAGTAACATCCTTGTAGAAACAGACACCTGATCTGAATGAGCAGATATTCTAAGATGTATTTTTCATTAACGATTCATTAACCAGGAAGGATATCTATGCATCTACACAATTCAGTGAGCTGCAGTCCTTGTATTTCAATACATATGTACACTCACCTCTGGACTTACTCTTCTGATTAGTCAGGAAACTGCAACATGAAATAGTGGAATATGTAAGTATTCCCATAGATACAGCATGGGTGCAATAAATCTAGGATTTTTAAGTAAAACCAACTATGGTCCCTCAATATGGAAAGTGTGCATTCCAAGCTGTTGGCAAAGATGTCCTCTAAAAGGGCCTGTTGTCTTCCAGGGCAAGCTGATCCCAAACTCTGCGGCAATGTATTCCGGTTCCTGAAGCTCTCAGGTGTGGCAGAATGAAAATTCAGTGACAATTTTTTAAAGGAAGTTTTATTTAATTAAATATGAAAATACAACCAGTAGTGGCCCCTTTATTTCTTTTGATACTATTTTACACTGAACCCATGTACTTAGTTTTCATTGTGCTAGATTTTAGTATTAGCTGCTTAGCTTCACTGCAGAAGAGGCAGGGTCAGACTGGGGGCTGTGCAGCTGGGTATGTGACAATTAGTTTTCAACTTCCAGAAAGGTGAACCTGCGAGTGGACAGCACTCTTATTTTTAAGTTGAATTCACAGAAGACTCAAGAGCAGGAGCTCTCTCTCCATGGCTTTCACAAGATCACAGTTAAAGGCAATGAATTCAACTCTGGGCATCTAACCAATAGAAAGATGTAGACAAAATGGAGAGATCACTTGCTATTGTTTTCTAATTATGGGGCTGGAGGACGTGACAGCTGAGAAAAGATTATTAACTAAAGGTGAAATCCTGGTCTCACTGAAGTCTGTGGCAAAACTCCCATTTACTTCAACAAAGAGGGAGAGGAATTGTTTAGGGAAGCAGAAAGAGATAAAACTAGGAATAATAGTTTTAAGCTAAGGAAAAGAAAAATTTAGGATAACACACTCTCAGTAAGAGACTGCCTTCCTTTATTAAAAACTAGATTTGAATAAGACAACTTTCTTTGTGTGAAGGGCGAGTGAAATATTGCTCACTGACAGCATTCAGTTCTGAAAATATTGAAAGGAAAGAGTCTTGTAGCTAACACACAGGAGTTCTGGGTTCAGCTCCCATTTGCAAAACTGGGGATAATATGTCACCACAGGACTGTTGTGAGCATAAGCACATGGGAAGTCCTCAGGTACTATGGTGATGGGAGGCCATGCTATTTAGGTAAAGCTGCTTACCTGTGAAATACAGAGACCTTGTCTACACACACAAGTTGCACCAGTTTAACTTAGATCTGTTTTAAATCAATTTAGGCCTGGTCTACACTACAGAGTTAGGTCGATACAAGACAACTTACTTCAACCTATGGAAGTGTCTACACTTACATTTCTCTCCCACCGATGTAACTGCCCTGCTACACTGACTTAACTACACCTCCATGAGCAGTGTAGAGGCCAGGTTGATGTAATTAGGTCAACAGTGTCACTGTAGACACTGCATTGCTTATGTTGACTGTTACTGGCTTTCATGAACCATCCCACAATGCCCCACACTGACAGTACAATTGATACAAGTGCTCCTGGTAAGGACACACACCACCGACCCAAGGAGCAAAGCGTAGACACACACAAGCGATGTAATTACTGGGGCAGCTGTATGCCGACGTAAGTTAGACAATTTTGTAGTGTAGCCATGGCCTTAGTTAAACCACTGTAGACCACTGGGTGGATATTTACTTTGGTTTAAGAATAGCTTTTTGCAGTTTTGCTTAAACCTATTCCCAGCCAATTTAAGCTAAACTGAAATACGTGTCCACACAGCCATTTGCACAAGTTTCAGAGAGTCTTAAAGTTAAACTGGTGTAACTTTCACATCTAGACAAACCCTTACATATTATGTTGTTATATACTTCATAGGTATTTCTAAAACACGTTGGAAACTTTTTAACAATTATTTGGATAAGGATATAACCTGGAGTCAAGGATCAGTGCGCCCCTGTGCTAGGTATTAGAGAGTGATCTGATCAATGCAGTTTTAATTTAAAGAACAGCTTCTGCTCCTCATTGCAACCAGTGAAGTTTTAAGCCTTTAAATCCAAACAACTTGATGTATCAGAAATCCAAACTTCTTAACTGACCAACGTTTATTTTTAAAAAATTGCAGCTGAGTTTAGCCTTAAAAGGGCCAGATTAAGGAAATGTTTCTTCATAGTGCTACAGGTATGCATTTAATTATTTATAGGATAATAGAATGGCCATGCTCCTTCTCTCAACATTAATCTGTTCCCTCCATAAAACAAAGGAGTCAAGCCTTCCTACACAAAGTCTTTCACTTTTACGTCCGACTTGCTGATTTAAAAATGTATTGCCTGTTTTAGTGAATTAACTATATGCAAATTAACACATTCACAATCTGTTCACTTTTATAGATCAGTAGTAAGATTGAAAAACTGAATGTCTGAGTGTCAGGGAAATTCCTACCTCATTTTGGGAGTGGTGGGGAGGGTAAAATGAAATTTGAGCTGCTACAAACAGAGATATGCTGCAGGGGTATGGAATCAGGATTCTGTGGTTCTGATTTTTTTTTTTTAACTGACTTACCCTAGCAGCATGGGCAAGTCACTTAGCATCTTTGAAAGAGGGAAAATGCTATTTCCCTACCTTACAGTGGTCTTATGAGACGACTACTTATCTACCAGGGCAGTGGTATTGGGAAGAAACATGAAGAATAGCTGGTGATTAGCTCAATGATTAAATCTATCCACCAGAGTGAAAATACATGCCCTGCCATACTCTGCAATTTAAAGGACTAAGTCAGTTGTGTATTGTCCACTGTGCAAAGTATTTAATTGTAATACTGTCAATCGCTCTGTCAATTACCGCCCTCGCTCTTACAACCGTAATGGGTTACCCTTCCCCACCTCATTATGTCCCCATCACATCCTTCCCAATAATGTGTATTCTATATCTTCCCCTATATTTTCTGTCTTTACCACTTCTCGTTCCAAGATCTCCCTATATTTACACCCTACTTCACCTTTCTAAATCTTACATACACTGTGTTGCATTCACTCAATTCTGTGACTATATCTTTGGCTTTACTCACCACTGATCCAAGGAATGGCTACTAAAAAGTAATATAGTTTATATACAAAATATAGTTGCAACAGTTCTTGTTGTACCCTCTTTATAAAGGATACTACAAATTAAATTAAGGTGTATCATTTTATTTGCATATTCTTGTTTTAACAGAATATATTTTAGAAATTATATGAGACGGTTAAATTTAAATCTAAATTTGAGAGAAGATGCTGAAGCAAACAGATTGCTCCTCTGGAATATAAATTAGCATATTAACATAATATCAAAAAGCAGTTCAAGCATGTCACATAATATATACTATTAAGTTAGCTTTTGTACTCTTTGATACACAAACCAAAGTGTTTTCCTTGATGGTTTAAAAACACATTATGCTCATAGAAATTCTCTGTTCGTCAAGAATTTTCATATTCTTCATCGTATTTACTAGAAAAAGCAATGCGTTTTGTAGCTTTATAAAGAAGTCCAGGGACCCAAGTAAACAAGGATCTTTTATTTTGTGCTGTAAAAATAGTCTTAGCGACCTGCCATCCCCTTTAATTTCTGAATACTCTGAAGGACTCTTGCTATGCACAACCATACTGTATTCAGAATTGCCTTTTTTGATGGGTGCTTAGAGGGTTGAGTGAGGAAGAAAGGGAGAATATCTTATAGAAAAAAACACTGTTCCTGAAAATAGAACACATTTTTCAATTTGTTTAACTTATTTATAGTAAAAAAGGTTACATCCAGCTATCCTCTCCTTTGCGACGAAAGTTTCCCCAACCACTTAGTTTTCTCAGTCTGTTTTCTCCTATGTAAATGCTTTTGAAATGAGTTATAAGATATGCCCAGAAACCAAATGTAAAATTTTAAAATGTAAACAGAGCATAGCTTAAACCTGAGCAATTTGCAAAGGAAATATCTGTAAGGTTATTTTCACCAAGAGAGTCTATTTTAATGACAAAAGCCATTTCAATGGACAGCTTCAACGAGAAAACTGCCGGCTGTCTGACTTTTTCTTGTTAATGTGTTTGAAGATTTTGGATTTGTGGACATTCTTGGATTTCTGGTAACCAAATCCTCCACCTCCACCTCTTTTTTGCAATCTTCTACCTTGGCTGCTGTTCACATCTGGGAATTTTTGGTTAAGGAATACAGACAATAAACATTAAACCAACTTAATTGTCACATTTTTCAGTATGGTGGGATGTTTTCAGGGGAAAAGAATAATACAATGTGCCTGGCATTTTGCAGAGCAAAAACTTAGTGGGTGCAAGGGTAGAGAAAACCTGTCAAACTAAAAGCTCACCTAGTGTTTGTCATTCCTTTGATTGTTTTCTATTTTTCCTTCTTTCAAATTGTTTAACTCTGTTCCTTCTCACACTATGGACTGCACTAAAGCTATAAATGGGTCAGCCTTTACCACCAGTAGTTCTGAAACAATTTGAGCAGTCCCTATAATTTTCTTTCCCCAGGACAATATGCCACAACCATTACACTGAAGTATGTATCTCATTGTGCAAACCCCACATTAGTAAAAGAGGAAATTACTCTCAAGAATATACATGTAATATTCCCAGATCCACTATATATGCAAAAATTAAAATGCTGTTATTCTTGCCCTGCCATACATACATAGTCATGAACAAATATTAAAACTGGCAAATAACTGGTTAACTTCTTCTATAAAACTATTCTCTTAGGGTTAGGACATGCTTAGATAATTAATAGTAAAACTATCATTTGCACTTAGATACTTCAGTGATGTGCATATTAGAAATGTTAAGCAGATAGATAAATTAGTTTTGACACATTGCGATAAAAGGATACTGAGATCAACAAACGGAGGGACTTTGAAACCAAACGAAAGGGAAACTTTGGGTAGATCCAAGTTATTGACGTTATAGATCTGTTTCAGAGAATGGGAGTCATAAGCTCTAATGTATGCTTTGTATGCTTCCTGGGCTGACTTGTGAAGGAAATAGTTCTTCTCAATCAATTTTTCAAGCTGGAAAAAGAAAGGCAAGACAGTTGTATCCAATTATGGCTGTAACCAGTTTATAAATTATACAGCAAATAACTCATTTTGCTTGTAATTTGCAATGAGTACATTAACCATAATATTCACTTCAGAAAAATTGAACTATTACAGCAAAATACAAATTTATCAATGTGCCTTTATAAATAAGAGGGGAAAAAACAAATTGAATTACATTACATAGCCTCAAAAAGTAATCTTAAAAAGTATTGCAAAAATAATGAGTTATACTATCTGAATGCATTCTCTTTAGCTTAACTTTATAGCTATATTTAGGTGGTACAAACAAATCTTAAAACTAGGGAGCTTGGAATTAATGGACAAAGGTGGATGGCAGATATTCTAATATCAAAATTGTATCAGTCTACGAAGATATGCATATGTTGCTAGATTCTACCACTAAAACAGGCAATGTTAGCTTCTCCCTTGATGCATATCTGAATTTTCTCCTTAAATTGAAGGTTTTTACTATTTAGAATTGACAAGACTTATTGTTCTCCATGTACCAACTAACCACAAATATTCAGAAAAGACGGCAAAATTCCACAAAAATAATAGACCGAAAAACCGCCAATGCCCAAATACACTGCTTCACTAGTTTCTACATTTAGAATCAAAAGTGACAACCTTCTGAAAAATAAACAGAGCATCTCTCTGAAATTCAACTCAACTTAAGCAGAACACAAACTGAACGGTGAGCTCATCAGTTCTGACGCTCTAAGTTAAACCATGACCTTGCTGAGTCAGGATTTCAAGCCAATTGAAAAATCATATTTATAGAAAAAGTATTGCATAAAAACAAAATGTATGTATTAACTAAAAAACAGCTTACTCCAAATTTTAAAATCTTTTTTTCTAAAATTTAATTCAAATTAGTCATTTTTATTCCTGAATGTATGTACGTATAACACGGAATTCTTCCCACATTTACAAAAAATGCCTATTCTAGTCTACTTAGATTCCTACTCCATGCTCATCACCTTATAGCTGAACATTAAACAGATCTATCTTCCACTGGATTATGGTAGCATGTAAATCAGGCCAGTTAAACAGGTTCCTACTATGCATTATAGAATTTACAAATGTCATTTCTTGATTTTCCTGTTTCTGTAGAGGTACAGAGTAATCCTTTTATGAAGTATTACATTACTGACAAGTAAATGGAACACGTACATTTATTCAGTAAGGGGGAAAAAAAAAAACCCATATTTATTGTGCTAGGTACACACACTTTATCCACAAATATAAACCTCTATTCATAAAGTCAAAGATATACTTAAAATTACTATGGCAGATTAAACTGTCATATCAAAAAAGAAAAAGATCTGTTTCTAAACAGGCATATGTTCATTCTCACTGAAGTCAATGACAGGTTACCTGTATGTTATGAGGGCAGAATTTGATACTTCAAATTAAACAATGTATCTGAAATTATAACATGGTGTCATAATAAAGTCACGGATAGCTGTAATGACATGAGGGCTTAGCACTTAAGAGCAAATATCTAGAGGAATCTTTCAAATCATGTAAGCACATTTCCAAAATTTCTTTAAACCTTCAATTGCTTTGTAAGAGCAGGCTAGTCTATACCTATAATCATTTTCATGTAAAAATTCAGAGAACTAATATGAAATAACTTTATACCTGAGACTGGATGTCTGAAATTTTGGACCAGGAAAATTCAAATTCACTTAATGGTACCTACAAAAAAAAAAAAAAAGGTGTTTAGATAACTCTTACACAGTATTATATAGCCTATATAAGAAGGTATAAGTAAAAGTTACAGCATTCACCTAAAGAAAATGGTAACTGAGGCCCCATCTACACTAGAAAAAGTTATACTGGTATAACTATGACTGCTAGATAAGCAATTACACCTATACCCCTATATAACGCTATCCTCGGGAGCCAAAAAATCTTACCGCGTTATAGGTGAAACCGCGTTATATCGAACTTGCTTTGATCCACCGGCGTGCGCAGCCCCGCCCACCCGGAGCGCTGCTTTACCGCGTTATATCGGGTCGCATTATATCGGGGTAGAGGTGTATAACTTTAATACTAGTAATATGCCCTAGTGTGGACACAGTTATACCAGCATAAGCACTTCTATATCCATATAATTGTGGTCCACACTATGTGGTTTTGCCACTTTAACTATACTGGTATAATTAAAATAGCAAAATGTTCTAATGTAAACAAGTCCTAAAGGAAGGCAAGTTAAGAATATGCAGATAGTTGATTTATTTTCATTATTCAAATAATGTCCTTTAAAAGTTCCAGTAAGTATTTTTGCAGGGCTTTTTGCTGCAAAGCATTCTATCACCGGGGTGAGAATAGTGGGTTTTCCACAGTCAGGTTCTGAACTTGAAAATGATGGAAAAAATGAACTACTTTTTCTATATGAATAAAGGCTTGAGATAGGTATTTTGAAGGCATTTCAGTCTCTTTCCTGCTCCTATAGAAATATCAGGTTTTTAATCAGAGCACATCATTAGCAGCAATATTTACACTAATGTTCTTCTCATTGAAGGGACATTTCTCCTTTATGGTAATGAAATGTGGCAGTGACTCAGGGATGAGAAAACAAATGAGGAATTGGTAAGTTTAGCAGCTGTACTGCCTTTTGATATACTACTGACTGAAACTTGTGATTTTTTTCCTGCCATTTCTTAAAAGAGACTTTTAAAAATATATTACTAGGGTTGTGTCTTCCTTTTTTTTGTTGGAGCACCACGTACCTAGTGGCTTTGGTAGAGGACTCTCAGAAACATTTTTTCCCTTTTACAGCACATCGTTAAGCTGCATTGTCAAGTGATTCCAGCTACACTGGAATTTAAATGATTACTTAGTTTCTATTGCGGTGGCCACTTTGCATTTCTATTAAATTATTCAGTTAAACATTTTCTAAGCAATAAAATGGGTTTCAGTTAAAATACTGGAACACTTGATTAATCATTACAGTTTCTACATCAAAAAATTCCAGCAGCATAGTAAAATACTACACACAACTTTACCCTGGCTTGCTTTAGGTAACGAAGGAAACCCAATTCTTCTGGTCGTAAAATGAGTAGAGCATGTCCTCTGCCGTTTATACCTCTGGCAGTTCTACCAACACGATGAATGTATTCCTTTTTGGAAAAAGAATAGTTTAAAATGTAATAATTTGAAATCAAAATTCTTACGTCAAGTAATTTCTTTAAACTTAACACTATTACTATCTCCAGAATATGCTAATATCCGTGCAGATGATGGTCAAACTCAACATTTAACACCATGCAAAATAAATATTTCCATGCCCTGATTCAAGGTCCTGGGTCAATGGGATCTGCTTTTAACTCTTGCAAATGTGAATAGCCTAATAGAAAAACAAACTTAATAGTATTGCAGCGATGGAGTCTCTCATCCATAATGATGTAAATTCTGCTCATCACATTGAAATCTACTGATAAAGAAACCAAGTGCTGCAAACCTGAAGCACTAGGTTTGATGAAGAGACACTCAATTAAAAAAAATCCATTTGAAAATATTTTACTTATTATTGTTATAACCAATATCTATGATTACTGTAACTAATTTTTCTGCTTGTTTTTTTCAGTTTGATTACTTTGTGCAGTTGTTTGTATGGGTCTGTCACACAGTAACAGGTAGAAATGTACGGGGAGATTTTGGCAAACCAGTAAAGTGCTTGAAACCACTATGGCTTATTGTTAAAGACAGCCTAGTCAGCAAGCTGTTAAAAGCAGTCTCAGCTTGACCAAGGCAGGAGGGGAGGGAGTTTTGGGGTGCCACAGAAAGGGCAGCTTGACCCCGCATCCTTTCTGTGATACATGCATTTTAAAAGAGCAGGAATGTCTATTGGAGTCTCAAGGCTGCAGGCTCTGGAAAAACCCACACCTGGTTAATCAATAATCAGAAGGAGTCTCTTGCTTGCCCATTGGAACTGTTTGCTTGACAAGTTTTCTTTAAGGGACATGTCATTGTATTACTAATGTATAAATAAGGGGACTCCTTCGGGGGACTCTTCGGGACTGGACTCTCCCTCTGGATGCATCTTGTGTTCCCCACCGGCAGACGGGCTGCCACTGTGCCACTCGAGAGCCACACTCAGCTTTGGTAATTATCAAGGGTTGGGGGTGTTTTACTAATCTTGTTGCGGATGTGTGCAAGTGCTTGAGACTAGTAAAGTGTAGCTTTAAGTGAAAGCACTCTTGTGTTGTCCTGTTTGTGCAGCCATCTATCGGTCGGATGGCCGTGTCTCCCCTGATTTATTTCCTGACACCTCCTCGCACAGAGTAAAAGTTACCAAGAGCTTTGGGTTGAAAGAACCCCGGGTAACAGAAAAACTAAACTGGAAAATCGGGACTAAAAAAAAAAAAAAATCACAAAAATTGTCAGGGGGACTTAAGGTCAAGCATGCAACCTTATACTTCTTTTTAAAATTAACTAAATGTTACGTCTAAGTACACATAATTTTTTCCAACAGGCAATCATTTTAAAAGCCTGCTGAATGCTTCAAATAAGTGGTGCATCCAGCACATGAATTGTAAAAATCAAGCATTTTCCAGGAACAACAATAGAAAGTCAGTTGTTTGATGCAAACCCTGCCTGAGCCCTAACAGTTTTCTGTAGAAGGGTAATTAAGTCCATACTTTCTCCAAAAGCGTGGAACGTTAAAGACACATCAGAAGCATTTGCAGGAGACAAGTTACCTTTGGGTCATCTGGAGGGTCATACTGGACAATCCAATCAACTTCAGGAATATCCAGTCCCCTAGCAGCTACATCAGTGCACAACAGTATTCCAGAATCTGCATTACAGAACTGGAAAAATGTGGTGGTCCGTTTAGTTTGTTTCTGCTTGCCCTAGGAGAAAACATATTCAGGATTGAATTAGTTAACAACGAAAAAATTCTGCAAATCAGCCTTCAGAATTGTAGCTTTACATGTACACAAGAAATATATTCTCATACACTGTGTGATTAACTAAGAAGATTTAAAACAATGTGTTAAAGCATCTTTCCATCTAACCGACTCATACATACCCACACATCCATGGCTTTTAAAAGCAGAACCATTTTCATAGTGCATAAACAAAGCAGGCTGATGTACAGCATAGAGCAACATAAATGCTACTTTGGAGGAGGTTACATTGTACATTCTAAAGCAATAAGTGCTCAATCCTCCGAACACACAATGCAATGGGACTAATTCAACGGCTTAAAGTTAAGGATATGCCTAATTGTTTGAAGGATCAGAAAGTAAAACAGTAACACTTGCAATACTAGAGAGAAATAGAAGAATGGTAAGATTCCTCCCTCCCCACCCCCGATTTAGCACTTCCATTCAGAATGCAGCACAAAGACCTTAGCAGGACCAAAAAAAACCCCAAAACAAACAAAACACACTGAGGTGAGTTAACAACTCAATTATGTTTGTTTCATAAGGTATTTAATCACCTTAAATCAAAAATACAATTAGTCCATATTCCCAACTATTTAGGGCTGCAGTTGTGATAATATAACAAAATAAAAACACATATCCAAGTGGGGATGCAATGGAAGTCAGAATTTAAAAAACAATTACCAACTGAAGAGATGCCTGAAGTGTGTGGCAAAAAAGAATTGTTGTTTCCTTTTTTCAAATTCTACCAAATATAAATACCTACTCAGGTGGCTTGCTTAGTAAAAGGGATACTATTAAGCAAGGACTAATGCTAAACGTTAATTTCCACATAGACAATGAAAAGCTCCACTACCTCCACAATATGGAAGCGTGATGAAATCATTTTCAGTGAGCAAACTTGGAATCTCTAAACTAGATGTTTGATGGAAAATGCCCTTTTAACACACAACTCCATCTCACTGACAGAAACCTTCAGATGCATATTTAAAAGACCAGCCTTAAGCGAAAGCTGGTTTGAAAGGGTTAACTTAAGAAAATACTTACATGAATGGCCATGACTGGCAAGTCGATATAGTTGAGTAGTTCATAGTGGTATTTCACAGACATACATGACGAGAAAAATACCATCAGCTTTTTCTTCCGATTTTTCTTGAGGAATGTGAAGAGCAGAAGGAACCTTTTTTCGGACGAACACACCACATATCCCTGGAAATCATTCAAATCCAGTTATTTAAAACATGTATGAAATATGCTTTTGTTTCAAATAATTCAATTAAGTCAGTGCAAACAAATGGAGCTTTAAAACATATAGTTTAAGTCTATGGTTCTACAGCAATATTAAACAAAACTTTCAGACACCTATGGTCCCTTTTTCCCAGTCTCACCTTCTTGGGAACTGACATCCATATAGTATACTTAATAAATTATATAATGAAGAGAAGTATATTAGGGAATTATTGATGAGTAGAAGTTACATTATTTACACAACAACAAAGATGTTCCAAGATTTTTTTAATCACTGTAAATAACACACCTTACAATATCTATCTATCTACTGGGTCCTTAAAATTCAGAACTTTTTTCAAAGCACATTATTTAAAAAGAAATGCTGCTACTGATCCAGTCTTTGGCATCTATGGAAAGGTGATGTAACAACCTGTAATTCTGCAGCAGCCCTCCTCACCTCACAGTATTGTGTGAATTAGAGCTCTAATTCCAAAGCAGTTGGTATTGCTTATCTTGCAACATCTACTAAATGTAAATAATTCCTTATAGGTGGCTAATGCCAGAGAGATTTAATCAATCTACTACCAGTTGTCCAACCAGGATGACCAAAGGCCACCTGAACTTTAAGATTATACTTTACATTTATAGAATGCACATAAAAATCGATGTTTAGAAGTAGTTTGTGCACATATTACATCTATTTTTACTAGTATTTCTGCTTAACTTTACCTGTTCAAGACCATCTACTGTCGCTGTTTCCTTGTTATCATCAACCCCAACATACAGTGGCTCCTTTTTCAGAGATATCTTAGCCAGGTCTTCAACCTTTCGGGTTTGTGTAGCAGAAAAAAGCATGGTCTGTCTGCGCTCTGAAATAATTCACAAAAAATAATCTCACTTTTGCAGAGGATTATGCAAATAGCAGAGACACAAGATGCAGTTGCGGGGCTCCTGGTGTGTGTTTTGCCTGTTTTCCTCAGTGGGTGGGCAAATATAGGTTTTACTATATCATGTCTGTCTCTACTTCAACCACTATCAATGTAATTTACACTATGTAGTACACATGACCTACAAAGCAATGCTTGTTTTAAAAAATATTTAATACCTATAAACCCTAAACAGTCCTTTCCCTTCAGGGGCATGTTAATATTCATTTGCACTGCTGTTTACACAGAAAATAGCAATCATACCAAATCAGATTTTAATTCTAGCTAGTATAACTGCATATCTTTTCATTCATACAAATATCAAATACTTTTTTGTATCCTCAAAAAAACTTCTGAAATTCATTGCAACAAGGTAACTAATATGTTACGCAAAAAAGTATTTATTTGATCAGTTTTACACAGTTTTGCCTTTTAATTTAATGTCATGGTACAGAGGTTATACCATACCACCATACATTACATGTGTACACACATTACTTTTGCTGTGTGGGACAACCCCTGTGCCTCTGCTGAGCCTTGCTGACTTCACTGGGACTGTGCACAGGTGCAAGGGGCTGCCTGCCTGGATCCCATTGCCTGATACAAACACAGGCGCTGATCCCGCAATGTTTCACTCTTGGGTAAATGTATGGGGGTTAGGGAGGAAATCATGCACAATCCCTTTTTACTTATGATGCAAAGAACAATAACAGAATTGATTCCCTATAATTTTAGCCTCTCTAGTTATCAGTATGAGTGGCTATTCTACTCGTCTTTTGTTGTTTGGTTTTACATACTGCATATTAAGTTGCTACTACTCTTAAATACATCAGACTGCATATTTACTAAAATGCACTTGTTTCAGGTTTTCCTCTGTTTCTAGGATGAAAGAGTTCTTCAATGGTTCTGAGAAAGACAGCCTGCTATAAAAGAGCAATACAAGGAGTAATAGGATGGAATTTAGAAAAGGAAAAAAAAACAAAAAAAACAAAAAAAAACAGGTAAGGATCAGGATAAATTTTGATAGTCTTTGAATATGTGTAGGAGACTCCCAAGTGAAGGGATGGAAACCTTTTAGCATGCGACATTTAAACTGTGTCAGAAAATACAGTACTGTAGGGAACAAGCCTGCATTGGCAGAAAATGCCCTAGATAAAAATGAAAGACACCTCTTATGTTAACTTCTGTGGGCTAAATTATTTCTTTAAGGTGCCCAGGAAAAGCCTGTCCTTCAGATAAATGATGGTCTGATGGAGTGCCTACCCCATACAGGTGATGAAAGGGTTAATGTGGTTCTGAGACCAATTAACCCACCTGGTTACACATGGGGGATGGGCCAACCTTAATTAATGATGAAACCAGCTGGGTTCTATAAAGAGAGGAAGTTTGGAGCAGAAGGGGGCTGCAGTGAGAAATGCTGCTGTCTTTTCCCTGGTAGTAGGGAGTGACAAGACTTGTAGGAAATAGGAAGCATTTTGTAAGGTGAGGAGAAAGTCCACAGTAGGGCTTGGTAGGAAGAAGTCCAGGGAGGAGACAGCAAGGAGTATGGTGGAGTGAACCTTGACTGCCTGTCCTAGGGTCCCCTAGATTGGAACCCAGTGTAGCGAGAGAGGCTGGGTTTCCCTACCAGCCACCGGTAAGGTGGCATAAAACCTCTGAAAATGAGATATGGACTAATGGAAGCCCTGAGAAGATGTCTGGACCACTGGACCCAGAATTGAGGGTGGCAGACTGGATGGAGGGATCAGACATTTGTTTTTCCTGGACTTTATCATTCCTGATGGGGTGGGACTAAACATAACCTGGCCAGAAGGTTGAGTTGCAAGAAGAAGCAGACCACTGCATGCAAAAAAGACTGTCTGCAGGGGGTGCTTTAGGAGGAGAGTCTGCTAGCCCACATCCAGCCATGAGGGGGTGCTCCAGTGGTGAGTTGACCTATCTATAGATGGTAAAATATAACAAAACTTTCTGCTGACTGCTGTATACTGTATTAAGAAGGTGTGTGTATCAGTCAGAACAAGCATTAGAAAGTGTAGGACAATCATTCCAAGACTAATACTAAAACTACTATACTCGAAGCCTTTTCTCCTAGTTCTCTCCTTCCTTGACCAATATGCTGCTCAGAAGGTAACATGATTTCTAGGAATGACACAGCTTTTTACTTACTTGGCAGAAATTTTATGATCTGTTTCATTTCTTCCTCAAACCCAACCTCCAGGATGCGATCGGCTTCATCGATTACCAGACACTGCAGGTTCTTGAACATAAACCCGGGGGTGTTCTACAAGATTTTAATGAACACAAAGTCAGCCAGAGAAACTACGTATGGGTGGGATTTTTTGTTTTGTTTTGTAAATACATAAGGCTACCTGATATTTTACCTACCTGCATGTGGTCCAGAAGTCTACCTGGTGTTGCCACTATAATGTTGATCCCATTTGCAAGTTTCTGTGCCTCAGCTGATCGGTTACTGCCTCCCATTATCAGGCCATAGGTGTGAACATGATGAGTCATCAGTTCTTTCAGAACTCCATAAGTCTGCATGGCAAGCTCTCGAGTAGGTGAAAGAATCAGAACACCCGTTCCTAAAAAAGAAGTTGCTCATTTCAGCAAAAATTAAACCAAGTAATCCTTCCCTCTCTCCCTAAGAATAACTTCAACTTAATTGAGAAGCATAGAGAGAGCCTTACCATTCCTAGGCATGAATCTTAACTTGTAGATGAGCTCTATGGCAGGAATGAGGAATGCAAGTGTTTTCCCACTGCCTGTTTTTGCAGCTGCTAGAATATCTCTGTAGGTGTCATAATTAGGAAGAAAATATTTAGTTTTTCATATTGCTAGCAGCATTTAAAATTGTAGTTACTTTTGTAGAGAAAAAATTAACAGCTCAGAGGTTTGATAATGGTAAGTATTTAACTATTCAAAAACAGCCCTGGTCAACAGTGACTGGAACCATCCAATCAAGGAGAACTTTGGTCTCCAGAGCTGTCAGAACTTGCTATGGGATTGGCTCAGAGACTCTCTCCCCCCCGGTGACTGCCATTCCACTAGTTATGTTCGATGGGAACAAGAGATGGAACTTGAACAGGGGTAGGACTTACACTATGGAACTCACTCACAAGAGCACAGAGGTCAGCAAAGATCACAGACCTCCCCACTTTCAAAACTAAATGTAAAACTAATTTCTACTGAGCTTTCCTCTCAATTTCTTCACACAAACCATACAAGCACAACATGGACACTCACACAAAGTAAACAAATAAGCCTATCAACCAAACAAACTTTCTCTTAAAGGCTGGGAAGAAAGCAAGCGAATGAAAAATTAATTCTACTTGGGAATTATGTGGAAGTATTGGGGAAATATGTGAAAGACACTCATACTTGGGTAACGTAGGGAGGGGCATAAGTACTTAGAACACATGAGCACTAAAAAAATCACGACTTTCTAAAAATTACAACATAACTCATACAATCCAAATAGGTTGTACCCCAATACTTTTAAAAATATAAACACATGAAACAAAACATATATAAACACATGCACAAGATGGAAATACCATATAAATAACACGTTCAATATTAATTATTTGTAAAACCCTGGGCGGGGCAGGGATGGGACCCTGAACCTGTAGTGGTCATGCAGGGCATCAATTATTAAAGTGACTAAATAGACAAATGAGAACATAACCTATAAGTATTAGGGACTAATAAATACTAAGTTGCAAAAGTATTCAATAGTTTCATATGTGACCAGAAATCCTCATTCTTTCCGAGCATTTCTATTAGAATTTTTCATTAATGCAGTAGCAGAGAGGTCACTAAACCAGTCTGTGTACGAGGGAGCAATTGCAATCCCAATATTTTTAAGGTGTTTGCATTTCACATGGAGACAAAACTGAGGTGGAATTTTAATTACCCATGCTCCTTTATTTAAAAAACAAAAAAACCAAATCTCTTTCTTACCTGCCTTCCAGAAGGGGTTTAATACTTTTATGTTGAATTTCTGTCATGTGTGTAAAGCCCATATCAGTTATTCCTTTCAGCGTGTTCTCGCTGACTAGATCAGACAGTGAAGCAAATGAGGTGTCTTCAAAAGCACCTGAAGAGAATCAGTTCATCAATCATCTCAACCTTGTTTCTTCAAAACCTGCCCACCCTCATTGGCTAGTTGGCTAAATTGATATAGCAATTAACAAGTCAAGTTTCAAGTTACTGTATCTGATTACTACAAGCAATTTTGTCTTATGCAGGTTAGTACCACTTCATCATTAAGTCAATAAGAAAAGGAAAACCAGGGGAACTAAGACAAATCAAACATGTAAGTGACATAAAATCCTCTTAAAGAGCAGGCCCTCACAAATGAAAATTAACATTCAACTTAGAAGAATCAGATATTTGCCGAACGTTAACATGAAAAACCTATTGCAAAAACTTTCAAATTTGGCTGTTTAGAGTCAGACACCTAACTTTAAGTACCTAAGTTTGAAAAAAATTACTTACTCTAAAGAGAGTTTCAGAACTTGTGTTCTGGCTCTAGGCAAAAAGAAAAACAGAGATATGGAAACTCTGACACAAGTTACCTGTTACACCAAGAGGTAAACTGGGCTCTTCGGTATCTTCATCCATTACTTCTCTCTCTTCAGGATCCTCATTTTCTTCTACTTCAGGATCCTTACTATCTTTTGCATCTTCCATATCTGCAGACGCTTGTTCTTCAGTCTTTGCTTTTTTAGTTTCTGTACCTGCAATTAATTTATTTTTTAGAGAGAATGAACATACCAAACACGTCACACTTAGATATATTCTTTGCAACCATTATTATAATCAAAAAAGAGATAATGGGATATTTATTCCTCCAGTACGTAAATCACTCATGTACATGTCAATATAGCAGGAATTTCATTTTAGTTCTTGCTCGTTGGGGGTGGATTAATTAAAAGTTGACAGGAGAGCTCTCTCCCACCAGCTTAGAGCAGCTCCACTACAGAGTTAATAGTGGCGCAGCTGCACCGCTCTAAGCTTTTTGGTGTACCCCTAGGTATCTGTCATAAACAGATAGTTAAGGGTTAATGCCTCTTTTACCTGTAAAGGGTTAAGAAGTTCACCTAGCCTAGCTGACACCTGACCAAAGGAACCAATGGGGGGACAAGATGTTTCAAAAGGAAGGAGGGAAGTTCCCTTTGTCTTGGGTCAGTTTCAGTTCTGGCCGGAGAGGAAAAGGAATCAGGAATCAAACAGGGTAGTGAGTATTTAGTGAAGGAATTAGCTTATGTTTATTTTCTTTTTGTAACTTGTCTTGGGCATTAGAGGAATAATCAAATTGGCTATTCGTTGGTGTACTAAGGGTTTTGCCCAGGGGAACATCCTCTGTGTTTTAAATCTGTTGTCTGTGAGATCAGCTTGTATGCTATCTCCCAGAGGTTTTTCTTTTACCTTTCTTTTCTTTAATTAAAAGCCTTCTTTTTAGAAACCTGATTGATTTTTCCTTGTTTTAAGATCCAAGGGGGTTGGATCTGGGCTCACCAGGAATTGGTGGGGGAAAGGAGGGGGGATGGTTAATTTCTCCTTGTTTTAAGATCCAAGGGTTTTGGATCGGTGTTCACCAGGGAATTGGTGGAGGAGTCTCTCAAAACTACCCAGGGAAGGGTTATAGTACTTGGGAGGGAAAGGTTTTTGGGGGAGAAGACAGAGTTTCCCAAATGACTCCAATATTTGGGTGGTGGCAGCATACTGATCTAAGCTGGTAATTAAGCTTAGGAGTTCCCATGCAGGTCCCCACATTTGTACCCTAAAGTTCAGAGTGGGGGTGAAACCTATGACAGTATCATTCATCAAATTCTGTTGCATGAGTTTTATAGGGTGAGAGAGAAAGTTATTAGGCCTTTCAGTGCAATTCCTAAGTATATTTTCTAATGCTTTGTCCAGCTTGATTTTTTTTAATGTGTCATGTGGTGGGGCTTCACCAACTAACCTGGAGAAAATATTCTGTTATAGTAGCATTTGCTGTCAGGAACATATTTCTGACATTCAGTTTCTCAGAGTAGTATTACTTTGCAGTTCTATTCATCTGAGAACCTCATAGCACTTTCCAAGTGTTAACTATTAGCAAGTGCAGCCTGGAAAATAGGAAACAGATCACTTAGATTGTAAATTCAGGGGGAAAATCAGTAGCAAAGATCATGAGTTATTCAAGCTGACGTGGGGTCTGTGAAAATCATGACTTTTTTAAGGTTATGTCTAACACTATGAGCTAGGGGTGTGATTCCCCTGCTCATGTACACATGCTCATGGTAGCTGAATAAGAGCTAGCAAAAGTATAAACAGTTGTGTATTCACAGTAACTCAGATGTGCTGAGTCCAAACCTGCCTGAAACCAGTGGATATGTACTTGGCACAGCCCAGCCACGTCTCCAGTACCTGTGCTACCATGACTACACTGCTGTTTACACTTGCACTAGCTCTTATGGAGCTACTGCATGTATGTATACATGAGCAGGGGAATCACACCCTTAACTCACAGAGTAGACAAAGCCTTCGAAGACATCAGACCAGTTTTCAGGACAGGTTCAGTGCTATCCTTATTGCCCCTATGCAAGCTTTCTTCCAGCCAACTGTAGTATTGAAGCTACAGCCTACTACCTCACCAGTATGACCTCTGTTCACAGTAAGGGATAGCTCAGTGGTGGGAGAGGCAGTGTAGACTAAGCATAGGACACTAAAATATCCCCGTGTTCTGATCCCAGATCAGACAAAGTTAACCACTTTGTCACACTACTTGACCTCTTTTCCTTACTTTCCATACATTTCAAATTTAAATGCTTAATATCTTACTTCACAGAGGGGGCTGTGATGACTAATTAACATTTACAACTACATGTGTTAGGATGTTATTTGTATTGCGATGAATTCTAAGGCATATGACCATATACAGTTTATTTAGATACCTGTCCCTTCAAAACTCTTAAACAGTAAAGTATTCAGAGATTCATCACAAACCTTTGGGTAACACTCCTCTTGCAACAGAGAGATGGGGTACCTAGAAATCTTCTAGCATATGGTTTACATAAAATTGGTCACATCTGGATATAACCCATAGGAATCATCACACTAAACTTTCCAAAAATTCTCAGGACAGCCTTAGGAATAGCTGCAAGATCAATGCTGGCAGAAGTTGGTTATACTAGTGGAGTTTTGTAGGCCTATTCAAAGACACTACTGCCAGCTTAAGGTGGAACTCGGAGGATAACATTTTAAGTAAGACTGAAGATGACAGACATACCCTCTTCCGTGTTAAGCATTTGCCTTTTTTTCTTCTTTTTCTTCTTCTTTGATTCAGAATTTTTTGCTTCTGCAGCTACTTCACCATTAGCTATTAGTTGAGGTTGCTTTACATTCTTCACTTTAAGCTCCTCCACTGATTCTTCAGAAATGACATTGTTCGTAGCTTCCTCAGAGGTATCTACAGATTTTGTCTCCACTAGAAGCAGGAATGGTAAATCCAAAACAATAGAAAAGAGGAAGGCAATAAAAAAAACCAACCCAAACATTTACAGTTTAATCAAAATAGTGGAATTGTTCAGAGAAATAGTATTAGTCACTAGCTAATATCATAGCATCTGGAACTCTGCAGTGGTAGTAATACACACAGTATTAATAACAGTCATTAGTTTGATGCCTGAGAATACACTAGGAGCTGCAGAATTGCAGCAGCTCTGCCCATTCACAATTCCAGGACTGTGCGATTACTAGTTGGGCATGTGCTTTATTAAGCCCATGGAAGACCGAGTTCAAAGTTCTCTCTGGCTTAGAACCTGGGGTAGCTGTTTCAGCTTGTAGTCCAGTGACAACTAGATCTGCAACACCACCTCCATTTTCAAAAGTGGCCCGTGATGGAGAGAGCTTCCGTTCTTGACTGTCCAACATGAGAGCATCAGGGCCTCATTTCCTGAGGAGCTGAGCACCCACAACTCCAAATGACTTCAAGGGGACCTGCTCCGCACCCCTGAAAAGCAGGCTGGGGGTGTTTCCGCAGGACATTCATAATCACCAGAACTAACCAGGAGGGGCCACGTTTGAGAAGGCGAGGCCAGGGACACAACAGTTCCTGGAGCCGCGCTGCCATTTACCACAACCACCAAATAATGAGCTCGGGCCGGTTCTACAGCTGGAATATCGCCCCCCGCGATCAGCAGCGTTCACACGCGCCCCGCCACCCCCACGCGTTCCCGTGGGCACCCGAGCGCCCGGCCCCCAGCGAGCTCCAGGCAGAGAAGCGGGGCAGGGCCCAGGGCCCGTCTGCCCGTCCGAGCGCTGCCCTGGCGCTCCTGGCTCAGCCGCTGCGGGTTCGGCTAGGTACCCCGGGCGCTTTGCGTGGGAGGCTGGGCCGGGCCTCCAGAGACACCCCCACCCCCCGCACCCCGAGTGGGACGGGCAGGGGCAGCTCCTGCCGCCCCCAGCTCTCTCCGGCAGTAGCCCCCCCCGGCTCGGCACCTGGCGGCCCGCCCCCCCCGGCTCGGTACCTGGCGGCCCGGACCCGCCGCCCCCCCCCCCCGGCTCGGTACCTGGCGGCTCGGCCGCCCCCCGGCTCGGTACCTGGCGGCCCGGACCCCTGTAGCGCCAGGTTGCGCTGCCGCAGCTTGAGGTTGCGCTTGTGGATCTTCCTGCGGAGCAGCCGCATGGGCAGGTTCCCGGCCGCCGCCGCCATCCCAGCCCCGATCGCTGAGTCCGGCAGCGCCGCCGCACGTGGGCATCGGCCGGGCACAAAGCAGCCGGGGCGCCCCGGAACCGCTTCCCCCGCTCGCGCGGCCCGCAGCGGCCTCTAGGGGCCAGGAGGAGACACAGCGCTCGGGGAGCTGCGCGTGCGCGGCGGGGAGGCTCAGCGGCAGGCGCGTGCCGCCCTTCTCTGGGGGCGGCCCGGCCCTGCCCCGCGCCGCGCCCTGAGCTCGGGTGGGGCTGGGCGAGCTCACAGTGGGGTGGCGGGGGGAGGATGGGCTGAAGGGCAGTTTCTCCCCAGGGCTGGTGCAGGTACCACCCCTGAGCCAGCCTCGAGTCGTCCGTGTGGATCCCACCTATGGGGCACGCGCCCCCTCCCCCCGTTTATGGGATCCACACCCATAAGAAATCTCAGTGAACAGTTTTCAGTACAAATTCTGGGGGAAGGGGTATGTACAGCAACACACGCACACAGCAACACCCCCCCCCCCAGATCATGGATATGCACACTGCATCATCTGTGCACAGCGACCCACACCCACACACCCTCCGTGCACAGCGACCCACACTACAGACACACCTATACACACCCTATCATCCACACACAGTGATCCACACCATAGACACACTTCCACACACAGCGACCCACACCACATACACACCTACACACACCCTCCTCCACACGCCGCGCCCCACACCATCCACCCCCCTACACCCCCCCCCCTCCACGCACAGCGACCCACACCATACACACACCTACACACACCCTCCTCCACGCACAGCGACCCTAGGGTGACCAGATGAGGGGAATAAAATATCGGGACACGGGGGGGTGCTGAGGAAAAAAAAAAAAAAAGCCAAGCGAGTCCCGGCTGAGAGAGAAAAAAAAAAAAAAAAGTGCTGCCTGCGGATATCTCTGTCCCGCGTCCCGACCAAAGATCGGTCGGGATGCGGGACAGAGACCGAAATATTGGGACGGTCCCGATAAAATCGGGACGTCTGGTCACCCTAAGCGACCCACACTATAGACACACCTACACACACCCTCCATGCACAGCAATCCACACCACAGACACAGCGACCCACACTACAGAAACACCTACACACCCTATCATCCACGCACAGTGATCCACACCATAGACACACCACACACAGCGACCCACACCACATACACACCTACACACACCCTCCTCCACACACAGCGATCCACACCACAGACACACCTACACCCCCCCGCCTGCACGCACAGTGACCCACACCACAGAA
>QXTE01000045.1:235863-350856 GCA_003942145.1 Platysternon megacephalum
CAGCTGTTTCGCTGGTCAGGGAGGGAAGAGAAACAGGAAGCGGCGGCGCGCTCGCAGAGGAGGCAGCTGGAGCAGGGGAACTTCTCCACAGCTGTTTTGCTGGTCAGAGAGGGAGGGGGGAAGAGGCGGGGCTGGGGCAGGGATTTGGGGAAGGGATCCAATAGGGGCAGGGATGGGGCGGAGTTAGGGCGGGACTTTGGGGAAGGGGTGGAGTCGGGGCGGGGCCAGGGGCGGCAATTATTTCAGGGCCTAGGGGCGGCAAAATTATTAATCCGCCCCTGCATGCACCCTTATTACATGCGGTTTGATACAGGTCTGCAAGGGAAAAATATTTGTGGGGAAACCTTATTGGCAGCATATCACTGCTTCATCCTATCCACAGGAGAGGCCAGTCAGACCAGCAACAGTGGCAGAAGTGAGATTGGGAAAACTGCTGCTGCTACACTGGCTCAGCTTCTTGCCAACAACTGAACATAGACTGTGGCTACACTAGGATTTTTTAGACCCAAGATTCCCAGTAGGTGTAGCTCTGCCGATGATAGTATCTGTGAAAGCGGTAGTGTAGAAAGGACTCAGGCATTTTCCACTAACGGTGCTAAAATTCATGAAACTTTCAGAAATCCGGTCTCCTAGACTCTGACCATTGTGAGAATGGGCACAGATGTGCCTTCAATACGATCTTCTGCTAGAGCCCTGGATCTTTATTGACCATCTGGTGTGCTGTCCGTCCCTAGTGATGGGCTCCCAGAACTCACAAATCTCCTGAATCTTCACGAGCCAGCCAGTTCTTGCTCAGCCAGCCAAGTTTTAGAGCCTATCAGTTCCAGTGCATGAGCTCCTGGATCTTTATCAGGCAGCACTTTCCAACTGGCCAGCTGGATTTCCCAGCTGCTCCTTAGTCCAAGTGATGGGCAATGTGACCTTTCCTTATAATGTTCTCTTTCTTCTCAGCTCCCCATCCTCTTCCAAAAAATTGATTCTATCAATTTGGAATAAAGATTACTCCAGGCACTCTTGACCAGTAGGTGGCACAAATAGTACAAGAATTATACAGCAGGTGGCTTTGCCATCATAAACCAATAACTGCTGCTTAGTCTTAAAAGCCTTAATTGCTACACACAACATAATTTTCAACCTATAATATCTTGATATAATGTGGATTAATCACACTATACAGAGCTATTACTATGTTAATTTCAGAACAATTATTACATATAACTTCTCATAAAAATTACTGATGTGGGAGGCAGAACAAAACTCAATTTTTGCCCTTTTCAGTTTTTGTTTTGAAGCGCTCCTGTGGCTCAGTTGGATGAGAATTAAAAATGCTAGTCTAACCTTCCAAATGACGGGAGCTACACAAGGATTTGATTTGACATATTCCCAAGGTTTATATAAAGATTCAGGGTTGCCACCTTAAAATTTCCCATTGTTAGATCTCATCATTAATTCTTGAGAAGTTTCCATCCCTAACTAAGGGTAAACAAATGGGCTGGCCAATTCTTTCGCTTGACTGCAAACGTCTTGCTCCAGAAATATTTTGGATACATTATTTTTATAATTTTTCAGAGGAAAAGGGATATAAAAAAGAGTAGGAAAGAAAAGGGAGATGTACACAGGGAAAGAGTGGTAAGACAAGAGCAATAGTACAAAATAATTTTGCTTATGGGAACTATCTGAAGAGATGGGAAAAATGACTGGGGAAGGATATTTCCCCTACGCAGTGATCTCTTGAATTGAAAAGGTGGTGCCATCCGTCACTTGTGTGGTAATAAATCTGAGATGAGACAGAACAATAAAAAAAAATTTGGAGGAAAGATCCAATTGGAACTTTGCTGAACAAAACTCCCAGAAATGAAAACTACTGAACTTTGGAAGGTTTGGAACTACATGCATAAGTAAGGTTACTCATATGTGTAAGAGTTTGCAAAATGCAGATCTTAGTCTGGAAACCTTGGGGATACATTAAAGTGGCCACTTAAGGAGCTGCTTATTTGAAATGCAGATCCTTCATGCAGGTTTCATTTTATCTAGGTTAGACAGATAAGCATTTGTTGCAAGCCTCTACATATAATTTGGTTTTACTCCTGACAGTCTGCTGAGGGATTCTGCATTTTAAATGAATGTGGAAGGATTGCGGCTAATTTAATCCTGTATATGGACTTTCAACTAACCAGACTACACTTTAGAGACTGTATCCAGTACAATGACCTGCGTGAATAAGGATTGTTAACTTGATCAAGTTAGCAGAATGGAATCCTTATTTGACCTTTAGTCAAAGACGACCGCTACTATGCCCTAGGTAGTTGCTTACGTGTGTGTTGTTTGCATACATTCCAAACATGATGATGTGCAGACATGAAATTTGTTTGGCTCTTTACAATAGCTTGCTTTAAAGACATTGATTAGAGCAGTGGTCTCCAAACTTTTTTGATCGCGCACCCCTATCAGTAAAAAATTTTTGAGCACACACACCCTGCCGCGCCGAAGCAAAAAAAAAAAAAANTTCCCAATTGCTTGTCTCATATCAAGCAATCATTACTAACCATAGGTTTTTAACGAACAGCTATTGAGTTCTCATCAAAATGTCTCAAATCTTCTGCACTAAAATCTTACAGGAAGGTTTGCAGGGAATTTATGTTTTGGACTGGAAAAGTTTCATATACATCTAAGAAAGTTTCCATGTTAAGAAACTTTTTATCCTCGGAGGAAAACTCAATGTTTTTGATACCATCTGCATCTGATCTCATAATTTTCTCTCTGAGTAATATCAATATTAAGGCCAGATTCTGATACCCTTATTCATGTTCACTAGTATCTTCCTTACATTGACGAGTACCGTAGTGTAGGAGTAATCTCACTGATTTCAACTGGCCCACTCCTGGCATAAGGTATTGTTCAAGGTGAGGAAGGCAGTGCTTAATTTGTGCCAGGGCTGAGCCCCGGCACCTGTAGACTTGGCAGTTCATAGCCGTGGCACCTCTGGGTTTGGCAGCTCATAGCCTCTGGGTTTGCCGCATCAGTTATGAAAGTAAAAAAACTGCTTGAGCCCCGGCATCTCTTTCATTACAAACTAAGGCCTGGAGCAAGGGTATCAGAATCTGACTCCAAATATGTAAGACCAAGTTTTTCCAAAAGTGAATAGTGATTTTGGTTTAAGTTTTGGTGCCTAAGTGAGACACCTTAAAGGAGTCTGATTTTCAGAAAGTGCTCAGCACAGCACCTACCCTTTGAAAATCAGGCCTTATAGTCTCAAGTTTGATGTCCAAAACCCGAGGCACTCAAAATCACTAGTCACTTATGAAAATCTTGGCCATAAATCTAAAAATACTGAAATGGAAAATTAGAGCTTTTATTGTCTGCTGTCACTCTAAAAACACCAAACCCTCAAGAACAATGTTTTTTTCTCAGAAAGGTGTAATTTTTCCTCTTAAACTGGCCTGTTTGTTAGGATGGACAAAATTCAGTCCTGGACAATCAACAGGTTTAAAGTCGAACATCAGATAAACAGATACCCACTTTGTTTAATGAATGTTTACTTTTGCATAAACAAAATAACTTCCAATTTGTATATGCAACTAAGAGGTACACATGCAAAGTTACTTGCAAATATAAATCACCGCTTTGCACACTTAGTTCAGAAATATCACACTTTTAAAAAGATGGACTGTAGACAGAGTTGCCATATCCTCAGCTAGTATAAACTGGTGTAGCTCAATGGATCTAGTGGTATATTATGTAGCACTCAGCTGGTGCAAATCAGTGTAACACAATGATTTAAGTCAATGGAGCTATTTACACTAGCTCAGGACGTGGCATAGTGCATTATCTGACAAGGAATATAAAGCAATAAAAATGGAGATCGTATTTAAAGTCATATTCATATTGGGCAGAGGTAAGATTGACTGGATGTAGAATCCTGTCCCACCCCGCAATGCCCACTCCCACTTGGGACCCATGGGATCCTGGTCCCGCTGCAGGGCTCTACATTAGTCCCACACAGGGCTCTAGTTGGATGCATATACACCTGCATATCCTGACTTCCAAATGCTTAGCTTTCCAACTTTATTGCTGCATAAACAGATGGAATCCTGGCTACTTTGAAGTCATTGGGAGAATTGCCATTAATTTCAATTGAGCCAAGCTTTTGCCCTGGATTTTTTCCATCGAATACCACTGACGTGCAGCTATCACTGGAGTAAAATGCAACATCTATTTACTACTGTGCAGCAACAGTTTAGGAAGTGTAGAATAACTTATCCTATTGAATCTACCAAGGGAATTTTAGGTATGTATTGGAGTTTGATTAGGGCAGGAGGGTTAACTCACCTACACTTGCAAAAAGTGCCACAGGATCTTTAACAGTCACAGGTATTCAAGAGTTTGGTTTTACGTTGCCTGCAAATGATGGCACCTTAAGTGGCACAGTACCCCTTACATCAGTCTGGGTATTGGCTCAGTGCTGACTCCTGGGGAGACTGCTAACTTCTGAGCCCTTAGGGTTTTTTTTTAAATATAGATGGATTCAAATTGAATTCCTGTAGAACTTGGGGAAATTTTACATCAGGTTCCAAACTTCACAACTCAGGTCTATCTGTGTGGTCAGACTGGAAACCCAAATCCACACCCATCTGAACTTCAGGGTGGTTCCAAATACATTCAATTCCACATCTATACTGTACAACTCAACCCATTTCTTTTTTCCATACATCTGGGGGCCTGCAAGTGTCCAGTGCCCGGGGAGCTGAGAGTGCTCAGCCCCTCCGAGGAGGTGTTCAACATCTTGCAGGATCAGGTTTCTTGGCTGTGGGAAAGTTCTTTCTTTTTAAAGTTTTAATTATCACATCCATCACTGCTACAACTACAAGCTCATCTAATGGAAGCCAACATTCTAGACCTGGCACAATCTGAATAAAGACCAGAACATGGAACTAAAAACTCTTTAGTGGGATTGGTGGGTGATCTCCACCGTCAATGGTTAGAGGGCAGACATCCAGTCTCATTCCCCTGGACCTCCCTGCAGCACTCACTGTTGACCATGAGATACTGCTATCTCATCTGGGAGAGGTGGCAGGAGTCATGGCTAATGCTTTACATTGGTTTGAGTCCTTCCTGGCGGGACGCAGCCAATGAATAGCGATGGGGAAAGTGCTCCTCAACCATCACATCCTTCATTTGTGGAGCCCCACAAACACTAATTCTGTCTCTGGTCCTTTTTAACAGCAATGTGCAACCACTAGGCAACTGATCATATGACATGGACTCAAGTGCCAGCAATAGGCAGATGACACACAGCTCTGTCTGTCCTTCACCACATACAGCCACACCACTACCACCCAGGTGTCCCAGAATTTGAATGAGGTCACTTTATGGAGGAAGAACAGCAGCTGGTTGAAGCTTAACCTGAGCAAGACAGAGGTGATGCTGGTGAGCAGAGGGTAATATTTTGAGGAGTTTGCAGCTACGTGCTGTCTCCTTTGGTTGAAGTTACACATCCACAATTGGTCAATTCAGTCCATAGTTTAGGGGTAGTCTTGGATTGCTCTCACCTAGCAGCATCTGCGAGTAATGGATTCTGTCATGGTTGGTTGGCTAGGAGTCTCCATCTCATCATGGCAGATGATGACCTGGCCTCAGTTATTCACATGTCGTCACCCCTTGGCTGGATTACAGCAATGTGATATACCTGGGCATGAAGCCTCAAGCTCTTAGGACATTCCAAGTAGTACTGAACGCTGCAGCACGTCTCCTCAACAACACAGGCTGCTGTGAGCACTTTCTACTTGTTCTCCGCTCTCTATACCGGCTTTTCATAGAATTTCAGATCAAATTTAGGGCTTCTGATTTTCAGTGCTTATTTAATTTCAATTTTGGGGGGGTTATTTATAGCAATTTTTGAGTTTTATGTAGATGTCAAAAATTGGGGTTTTTCAGAGCTTCCTCTTTGTATATACTATAATAAGTAATATTATATTATATACATTACTCAGTACAGTGCTTTATACTGTGATGAGTAATCTCTTTGTAACGTTTCCTAGTGCACTTTAACTCAGTACTGTTTCAAACAGCACTACGTTAAAGTGCACTAGAGAATCTTTAGTGGCACCGGCAGGGTTTACACGATGCAAAACATGTTAGTGCGACTTAGAAATCACACGCCCAAGTCTGCATTACTGCTCTGTGTAGACAAGCACTTAGTAACTATTTCTGGTGTTTATTGGATAAACACCAATTGATTTATTTATTTTAATCAATGCTGTTTTATAAGTGTTTATTGGTTAAAACCAAAAATCAGAAGCCCTAATCAAATGTAAGGTTTTGGTCCTTATCGTAAAGGCACTCCATGGCCTGGGCCCAGGAGATATAAAAGCCTTCCAAAAGCTCTGGGATGAAAACTGTGGTTGACAACTCTGCTTCTCTGGCACAATGGCACTCTCTACAAGCACAAAGGTTGTTTGTGTGGGAGACAAAACTTCCTCAGGGGCTGGTTTGAGACTGTGGAATGAACTCCCCCAGGAACTAAGGACTGTCACAAACTTCACCACATTGTGTTCCAACCAACTGCAAGACACATTTCTTTGACCTTGCCTTCTATAATAGAGGTACATGGATAGCAACTTGTATGTTAAATAGCAAACAAAAATACCTAAAACCTTACTGCAGCAAGACACTCCACTGCACATGTTTCTCCCCCTGGAGGATGAGAGACTAAACAACACATGACAGATGTTTAGTCACGTTACTTAATGCAGTACTGGGAGGTGCTTAGCTATTATGTGTGATGAGCATGGTATAAAAACCCATATAGAATAGAATAACTGAGATCCTGGTTTTTGCAACATTGCATAACAAATTTGCTTCCATAATAGCATAATTTTGAAGTACTACTCCAGTGCATTTCTGCATTCGATGGATGAATAGCTGAAAATAGAGAACAGGTTTATCATAGTGAGTTGTTTGCAATTGTCTTGTTTTCGTAGAATCATAGAAACATAGGGTTAGAAGTGACCGCAAGGGTCATCTAGTCTAGCCCCGTCAAGATGCAGGATTTTGATCACATTTTGTTTTGATTTGATCACATTTTAACTAGGACTGTCAAGCTATTAAAAAAACCCCACGTGATTAAAAATATTAATCGCGATTAATCACGCTGTTAAGCAATAACAGAATGCCATGTATTTAAATATTATTGGATGTTTTCTACATTTTTCAAATATATTGATTTCAATTACGACACAGAATACAAAGTGTACAGTGCTCACTTTATATTTATTTTTATTACAAATATTTGCACTGTAAAAAACAAAAGAAATAGTATTTTTCAATTCACCTAACATAAGTACTGGAGTATTGCACTCTTTATCATGAAAGTTGAACTTACAAATATTGAATTATGTACTAAAAAACTGCACTCAAAACCAAAAAATGTAAAACTTTAGAGCCTACAAGTCCACTCAGTCCTACTTGTTTGTCTGAGCGATTGGCTGAACAAGTTTGTTTTCATTTGCAGGAGATAATGCTGCCCACTTCTTTTTTACAATGTCACCTGAAAGTGAGAACAGATGTTCGCATGGCACTCATGTAGCCAGCACTGCAAGGTATTTACATGCCAGATGCACTAAAGATTCAGATGTCCCTTCATGTTTCAACCACCATTCCAGAGGATATGAAGTAGGACTGAGTGGACTTGTATGCTCTAAAGTTTTACATTGTTTTGTTTTTGAGAGCAGCTATGTAACAAAAAAAATCTACATTTGTAAGTTGTACTTTCATGATAAAGAGATTGCACTACAGCACTTGTATAAGATGAATTGAAAAATACTATTTCTTTTGTTTATCATTTTTAAAATGCAAATATTTGTAATAAAAAAATAACAATATAAAGTGAGCACTGTACACTTTGTATTCTGTGTTGTAACTAAAATCAATATATCTGAAAATGTAGAAAAACATCCAAAAATATTTCATAAATTTCAATTGGTATTCCATTGTTTAACAGTGTGATTAAAATTGCGATTAATCGTGATTATTTTTTTAATCACGATTAATTTTTTTGAGTTAATCACGTGAGTTAACTGCGATTAATCGACAGCCCTAATTTTAACCTTTCCACAGAGATGAATGGTGAATAATGGCCTCTCTATGCTTTTTTTTTGCTTCTGCCCACATCACAGCACAATATCGCTTTTTATTTGTATACCCTGTACCTTGCACTGGAATAGTCTCTTAAAGCATGACATTCTTTCATTACTTCAGAGCATCTGAGTTCCAATATTTTCCTTGTTTAAAAGAAACTCAGTGTAGATTTTTCAAAATGCTGTGTGGGCTTTCAGTAGGGTCAAGTGAGTGATGAATAGATTAATCAAAACTGCAGATGGAGCAGCTAGCTCATAACTTACAGACTGACAGGTTCATAATCCTTAAAATCATAATTTTCTCTGGGGTAAAGGCTTTCCTATAATACATTGCCCTTATTAATGTAAAGAATCCTAATAAAAGTATTTCTTTCTCCTTTCCTGCGGAGAGGTGCCACTTATTCTGGTTTATCATTTTTCTCTCTTCATCTACAACAGCTGCATTTAATTAACAGGAAAAGTCAGATTTAAACTCAGAAAAGCTCAGACACCTGACGCAGCGACTAAGTGAAGTGTTCAGGCTAAAATTTTCAACTTCTATTTTGAAGGCCAGATTTTCTAAACTTGAACAGTAGGGTTGGGTCTGCTAAAAATGATTTATGTGCATAGCAGTTGGACATGAACATCAGGTATTAAATGTATATAAAGTTGGGTATAGTCAAGTCCATGGCATTTTGCAGGGAGAATGAACCCAAGGTTCTGCCTCAGGATTGTAGGTTAGGTACAACATGATGTGACACAGGGATGAGAGATGTTAGTCAAAAGAGAGGGGAAGGGAGATTCACACAAAATAAGATTGAGGTTGCTTGTTTTTTTGTAAACAAGGTACTCATTAAATTTGTTCCTCCATTTATAATTAATGTAGATTTTACTGAATCACTAAACTTGCTCCTTACTGGAAATTCTTGTTTAATGGCAAATTTTTCCTACTGGGGTTAACTATACTAATTTCAGTACAATTGTGCAATACCGTTTAGGAAAATAAGTAAAGAATCAGGCTCCTCGATGTTTGCAGCCATGTTAGCTTCACCAAGTGGAGGTCAAAGATTATCTTTGTCTTGGTGTAATGGAAGACTGAGAGCAGGAATGCAAAGTTATTCCAAGCACTTATCATTTTCACTGCTAATTGCAGTGAAATACTTTCAGATACGTTACACAGCTTATTTCTGATGCTTCTTACCAAACTTCACTCTGTTGGGCTGAACAAAAGAGAAAATGTTTTCCTTTAACATCTTAAAATTAACATCTTTCTCCTTGATCCAAACACATAACAACCTAAGAGAATAGATCCA
This sequence comes from Platysternon megacephalum, assembly GCA_003942145.1. Lineage (NCBI taxonomy): Eukaryota > Metazoa > Chordata > Testudines > Platysternidae > Platysternon > Platysternon megacephalum. The sequence continues at coordinate 245,291 of QXTE01000045.1, forward strand.
TACAGGAAGGAGGAAGTCAAAATCTTACCATCAAATAAAGTATTAATTAAATTTAATAATAGGTTTGAATAGCATTCTTCCTATTATAGAATGGCGGCAGATCTTTTGAATTGTAGTATTCCTGGAGAATAGAGACTCCTTATTTTCAGTATAATACACACACTTTGTCAATTTTGAATGTTTATTTTTTTATTGTGTAGAGAGAAAGGATGGTCTTGCACTTAAACGCATCAAACTGGGATTCACAAGATCAAAGTTCAGTTCCTTGCTTTGCCATAGACTTCCTGTGTGTGAGCTTGGGCGATCACTCAATCTCACTGAGTCTTGGTTTCACCTCTGTAAAATGGGAATCACCACATTTCCTTTCTCCCATTGTCTCTCTTTAGACTGTAAGCTCTTTGGGGCAGGGACTGACACTTAGGGCTTGTCTACACTACCGGCTGGATCAACGGGCTGCGATCGATCCAGCAGGGTTTGATTTATCGTGTCTATACTAGACACGATAAATTGACCGCCGATCACTCTAGCATCGACTCTGGTACTCCACCTCAACGAGAAGCGCAAGGGGAATCGATGGGAGAGCATCTCCTGTCGACACACCGCAATGAAGACACTGCGGTAATTAGATCTAAGTACGTCGACTTCAGCTACGTTATTCATGTAGCTGAAGTTGGGTAACTTAGATCGATCCCCCCTTCGCCCCCCCATAGTGTAGACCAGCCCTTACTCTGTTTTGGTACAGGACCTAGCACAGTGGAATCCCAATTTCAGTTGGGACCCCTCGGCACTAATAATAATAATACTAAAAATATCAATTTATTTGGATTTACTGACAGGTAAAAAAGAGTCAGTACAGAAGCTCTGAGTGCCCTCATAATAATTAACTCCCCAGGAACATTAAATGCTAGTACACAAATAATAGTAATATATTGTGTTGGTACCAGAGAATGATAGGACGTATGGGGCCAGATTTACACTATTTACACTATGGTCCCTTTACACCACTCTGGCAGCATAAAAGGGCCTTAAAGTGTGCATAAGTTACATTTATACTCACTTTAAAGCTCCTTTACACTGCCAGTGCAGTGGAAGGGGGTCTTAGCATACCTTAGAATCAGGACCATGCTGTTAGAAATTAATTCCTGAATTGTACACTTGATATTTGTACTTTTTATTGAAACTCAGTGGATGTTGAAGGAGCTCAGCCTTCACAAGTGGGGCTCAGCAGCTTGTGCGATCAGGCTCAGAGCGTTTACAGTTCAAGCCTTTACAAAGTGTACCAAGCTGTGATTGCTATAATTACCGCACATTTTGACAACCTCTATAGTGCAGTTGTAATAAATTAACCTTTGCAACTTTCAGTTGTCTGTCCTTTATTATTAGTGACATTTTCCCTTAAAAAGTTCAAAGCAAGCTTGACTTTACGATCGGCCATATTCTTTAACTAGAGTCACATTGATTTTTGGTGGAAGACCACTGTTAGTGAAAGCCAGGAGATGGCAGTGTTTCTTAACAGATAAGAGTTAAAGTCTAATACTGTAAATGGGAATACAAACTAAAAGCTTGATTCTACACCCTTCACTCCTATCAGGCAACTTTGCTCATGTGAGTAGCCCCACTGAACTTGATGGGACAATTCACCTGAGTAAGGCTTTGCAGGATTGGGCACGAAAGTAAGCTAGAATTAAAAATAAAATGAATGAAGGGCCAGATCTCTGGCTATGCTATAGAGTTCCTTAGTGCCAGGCCACTGGTGCAAAGCAGCCAAAATGCAGTGGATTCAGGCAGTGAGGGATTCCTCTTGTATAGAGGAATCCTCTATGGCAGGGGTAGGCAACCTATGGCACACGTGCCAAAGGCAGCACGCAAGCTGATTTTCAGTGACACTCACGCTACCTGGGTCCTGGCCACCGATCCGGGGGGCTCTGCATTTTTATTTAATTTTAAATGAACCTTCTTAAACATTTTAAAAACCTCATTTACTTTACATACAACAATAGTTTAGTTATATAGTATAGACTTATAGAAAGAGACCTTCTAAAAACATTAAAATGTATTACTGGCACGTGAAACCTTAAATTAGCGTGAATATATGAAGACTCGGCACCCCACTTCTGAAAGGTTGCCGACCCCTGGTCTACGGGACAGGGCTGTATTAGCAGTTCCTACATCATCTCCCTCCAGGTTCCAGGTGTAGGGGATGTACATGGGATTCCACTGCATCCAGCTGCTTCCTGACTGGTAGAATGGGCACTTTGGGCTGTTGGCAGCTAGCATAAAAGAGCTCATCTTATCCGTCTATCTTATCCTCGAGACTGGGTAAACAATTTGTTTCCCTGGGCTCAGGGGAACACAAAGGTGGCTAGAAACCACTTTTTGTCCTCCTACCCAAGCAGTACTCAACAGGGATAGAGAATCTGGCTTCAGGTGTTCACTACAGACATGGTGAATTTCAATAATGTCAATGAAGAATTTTAAAGTGACATCAGCAAACCCTTCCATTTCTCCATATGTATGTTCAGCCTCCCCACACGCAAATCTCCCCTTATTCTGTTACCACTCCCTCCGACTGAGTCCCTTCTCATACCACCATACCAAGCTTAGCACATGGTAATGGTATGCACGGAGGAAGTATAGGTTATTACTCACAATCCCATTGGGTTCATTCAATATTTGAATGAGCACATTACCTTCTTATGGAACAAATTCTTGCTTTGCAGATCTCAGTCTCTATGTTCCCTGTGTAGATGTTGCTTTAAACGAACCCTCTGTGGTTAATGGGAATAACAAACTATAATGATGAATAATCTCGTTAATGCATCACAACACTGAAGACAGAGAGAAGGAGATACAGTTTCTTTACACAAGACAGATGAAATTCAGCACACATGGGACCCATAGTAAATCAAGCTAAACAGAAAACAACAGGAATAAACTGTTCAAAATACCCAACTGGGTTCTCAGTCCTGGTGACTGTCAGTATGCTGGGGGAAGCTCCTAAACCTTCCCATATACCCAGATTGGGAGAATCTGGAACCATTACGTGCAACAGAACTAGCAAGTTACAAGGTGCTAAGGTCACCATAGTGCTGTTCTTTGAGCTAATGGCAACAGAGACCTTCACTTCAGGAAGGTCTGGAGATTCCCAACTGATTGACTGTCTCTCTTTGCCTCCAGCTGTCCAGGAGCCTTGATTTCACTTATGGTGAAAATGCCAATTTATCTTGTGGCTCCTCTACTGAGTGGTAGTAGATATCAGGGCCTTGCAGATTAGTTTCCCATTGGAGGGAAATCAGTGACATGGAGTCTGGGGTATTTTCTTAGTGTAACTTGTTTCATTACACTACCATAACCAGTCCTTGAACAGAGGCGGTCAAATAGCACAGAGCAACCCCGTCTCTCAGGAATCAATCTCGAGCAAAACATCAATGCCTGTTTCCAGGGAATAACACTGCCCCAAGAACTGATTCTCATTAGAGAAATTAAGGGGCAGAGAGCAAAAGCTCTTGCTGCTTGCACAACTGCATTACAAAACTAGTAACAGCACAACACTTCTTCAGACTGAACAGTGCTTGCATGTTAATAAAAAGAACTTATACAACTATGTGTAACAGCACCTTCCAGTGACTCCTGTCAGAGCAGTATGTTGAGTTCCTACCCCAATAGTGTAGGCGGGAAGGAGGCTGTACTCATCCATCAGAAAGATGAAAGGCAAATCAGAATTTTGTAGGAATCATGTAAACAGTGACAATTGACTGGATATGCATTCGTCATACACACACAGCGAGTGTGTTCAGTTCCAATGTGTAGCCAAGTTTCTTGACACACTGAACATGTGAATATATTGACTGAAAGAAGCAAAACTTGTGTTACTCCCCTCAGGAACTCAACACTGGTTCCATACAGCTATAATCTAATTGATATTATCTGCATGTGTGAAGTTGTAATAGAGACATGGTATCAGAATGCAAACCTCAAAGAGCGATGTTAAACATCTATAGTGCACTAAATCATCTGCCAGAAATGTGCAAAGGCATAATATCTCATTAATAATTATTGCATCGAGTCGTGCAAAGAGAGATATTCCCTTCTTTACTTGCATAATGGCAAGTCCCCATTAAAACACAGGTCATTTCCAATGTATGCGGTAGAACATCAGATACTGAAGCTCCGTTGAAAGGAATTAACAAAGCTTTATTAAAAGAGAGGTTTTTGTAAGGGAAGCAAGTACAGGTTGAAAGATGCAGTACTCAGCTAATGCAAACAATATAGTCCCTCCCCCCACCTATTTTTTTGAGGTTAAAACATAGCCAGGTAATTGGAAAAGAAGCAATATAAATATAACCAGAATGAAGTTCATAGTATCAACCATTCCCCCATTTCCCCACTTGCCCCCCACAAAAGCCCACACCCAAACAGAGCTTTCTGTAACCCCAGAAAGGGAGAAGATCCAGAGATTCCATGAAGTCCACTGGGCACCTGTGATGGGGTGTATAAATCCTGCACTGGTGACAAAGGGGTTAATCAGCTGCTGTAAGCAGGGCTGGCCCTGCCCCTCTTGCCCTGTCAATCATGTCAGGGGTGGAGTAAGGGTTTAAAAGCAGCAAGTGTCAGACAGGAGCTGAGGGTGGAGAGAGCAGACAGCAGTTCCCAAAGAAAGACCTGAGGTAATCTTCAGGGATTTTGCCCTCAAGGAGGTCATGCTGATCCTACAAGGAGACAGCAGACTCTGGTATACCAGCTGGGGATGATAGGTTCAGCAAGCAAGCCTCAAGGTGAGCTGCTAAGTGGTCAGTACTGCTTTGCTCAACAACCCCTCCTGGGTTACTGAAAGGACTATGGAGTGGGAGCCCAGAGCTCTGTTCCTGTCAAATGCAGTCAGATTATTCTGCTCAATTGAGTATCAGTGAGACTCCTGTGGATGCAGCTGGAAGTGCTCTATGGGTTTTGCAGTGCCCACAGCAGGAGGTACCTGTCGGTAACCTGAGAAGTGTGACCAGACCTCACTATTGCCAATCTATTTTATGTGGAAAGCACTCAGACGTTTAGGGACGCTCATTTCCTATTCATCTGTATAGTGCCTAGTGCAATGGGGCCCAGCCTTGTGCGACTGCAGGCACTACTGCACTATAAGTGTTAACAATAATAACACCAGTGATGTGGGGCAGTGCAAAGCCCTAAGATAGATCCTGGAAATTATCTACCACTATTTTTTCCCAAGGGGATAAGCTGGCCTTGGGGTTCAGACACTGGACTGGATTCAGGGAATATGAATTAAATTCCCAGCTCTGCCACAGAGGTCCTGTGTGATCCAAGTAAGTCACTTAAAGTCTGCTCTTCAGTGCTCTATAAGATGGAGATGATAATACTGTCTTTCTCCCACCCTTTGCCTTGTCTATTTAGATGGTCAAATATCTTCCACTCAAACACTATTCCCTCCAACTATAATGGATGGAAATTCACTGAATGTCCTTGACATGGGTAGAATCATTAATAGCTCAGAGCAAATGTTATGAAGTTCTGCTACAGGAGTCTCTATGGGGATTAAAGAAATACAAAGGTACCTGAAAAGGTGGTGAGAGTCTGTGCATAGAAAAAACAGAGTAAGGGAAACAGATTTGGGCAAGATATGTATAGCCACTCAAGTAAACCTTTCTGATTTATTTTTTCCAGTAGCATCTCACACCACTACATTTATAACAAATGCATCTAAACAGAGATACTGGAAGGAACATGGACAAACTCCAGGGTTGGTGAGTTTGTCCCAGAGTAAAAGCCAATGGACCTGGAAATGAATAAGAGCTACTTTACTTCATTGAGATAACACTGGAGTCTACAGCATAGTTAGCATTAACTACTCACACAGAATTCTCACTGACATTCATGGGAATTCCGAGCAACTACGGTGAGAGCAAAGCATGAGACAACAGCAATAGCCTCAGCTCTGCTTTCCAAAACTTAAGAGTTAAACCTTGAGAAATTCTAACCTCATGCCCTATTAGTGGGTCGTGGCCAGGTGTAGTTAGGTGAAAAGGAACAGAAGCCCCATGTTTGGTAATGGGGCTCAGGAAATTAATGAGACTTCCTCATGATAAGAAAATTAATGATTGTGGGGAGGTACTCCATCTGTGGAGCAGCTCTGCTGTCTTTTCTGGTGGAAATAGTATGCTGAAATTCAGCCCCAAGCTGGTCTGACATTCTTCTACATTGCTTTCAGCAGCCCTGTGCCATCCCTGGTGGCTAGCCATCTTTCTGTCAAGTTTTGGGGTATTGAGGGAGCCATTTACTTCATTTTTCTTGCTGGCTCAGTCGTTTAGCCTTTTGCTAAACCAAAAACATCCAATTCAAGTCCACACAAAATCTTCCTGCTAGTGTCCCTGGTTCACAGGAGTCTCTGGGTTCTATGCCCAAGTCCTTTCTTGGTACAGTGGGGAGGTGAAGGAGAAGTTCAATCTGCTCTTCCTTCCTCTACCAAAAAGCTTCAGCCTTGGCCCTTTGGAAGGAAGCATGTAGTCAGGCTTCAGGCCCATTCTGCTACTCTGCACAAGCTCCCTTCATTTATTCCTCTTCAAAGTCCTCCTACCACTCTGCTCATGTTGCTTCAGCTCCTTCTCAGGCTGCCACCCAGCTCCTTCTGCAGAGAAGCTGCAGCAGCTCGGCACTTTCCAAGTCTAACTCATAGCAAGTCCTACTCCCTCCAGGTCTCTCCCCATACTAGACAAAAGGGAGCTCTTCAGCACTGCCTTCCTTCCCAGCATTCTTTGCAATGAGGCCTGGATTCCTTTTCTGGAATATATAGGGTGAAACAAAGCTTTGTTAATGAGAAGTCAAGACCAAACAGACTGGAAAGAAGTTTTTTTCATCTGAAGATTGCACTGTTTAGAAATGTCTATGCTTTGAGTAAACGATGCGTTACTCTTTCATAATGGATTTCTTCCCTCTTTGTGTCCCTAATGAATGAAGAATAAAAAGGAAGGAGGAAGAAGAAGAGGAGTATAGAGTAGCCCCAAACAGAGAACAAATGCACTGACAAAAAATATTTTTTAAGAATGATTCAGAACTTTATGTGAAGTCTAGAGTACCTACATCCCCGATATGACAGAACTCGCACAGCAATAAATGTCATTTCACAGCAGGAGGCAAGAAGTATAAAAGAGCCCTAGCCCTTTCAGATGGTAAAAATTAAAAATAAAATCCTGAGCCAGGGTTAATGTGATTCAAGGAAAATAAAACAGTGACGCAGGTGCACAGCTAGAGAAAGGCATTGAGGATATGTTAAGTACTAACAAAATTTGTATGTATACAGCATATTGCTCTCCATAACTGGTATGAGCAAATCCTGAGAGATGCTAAGATACCGATTTCATGAGGAATTGTGGATTCATAGATTTTAAGGCCAGAAATGACTATTATGATAGTCTGAATTTCTGTATAACAAAGGCCATAGAAAGTCAATGCTCAAAGGTGAAATTCACCTCTGTGCAGAGGGGCCACCAGAAGGTCTATGTTGCACTATGTCCCACATACGTCCCTATTTTTAGGGCTTAAGTAGGAGTAATTGGCCATAGGCCTTGTACTAGGTCCTCTGCTTTAGGTGTCTTTTTCACCCCAACTTTCAGGATTTAGACCTATATGTTATCAATATAAATAAGATAATATAGATAAGTTTGCAACGGTATTATACCAACTTCTCATATTTGTGGGTGCAGAAAGGGTAATAGTGAAGAAGGTCAAATTCAGCACTCTGCAGAGGAGCAGCTAATGGCCTATGAACTAAATGAGTCTTGTTTCACTCCTATTTTGAGGACTTACATGGGTCTGAGAGCATGCAGAGACTTTGTGCTCCAGAAGATCATTTTATCCTTTAGTTGTCAGTCCTAGGAGAAAGAGCAGAAGACATCTGGTTCTTCTCTTCTGTGAAGCAAAAGCTCAATGTTCTATTGGCCATAGGGTTGCCAACTTTCTAATCGCACAAAACCGAACACCCTGTCCCACCCCTTGTGCGAGGCCACGGCCCTGATCCCTCCATCCCCCCCTCCCTCCATCGCTCGCTCTCCCACACCTTCACTCACTTTCACTGGGCTGGGGCAGGGGGGGTGGGGTTGGGCTGTGGGAAGGGAGTGAGGGCTCTGGCTGGGAGTGTGGGCTCTGGTTGGGGCCAGAAATGAAGGGTTCAGGATACAGGAGAGGGATCCGGGCTGGGGCAGGGGGTTGGGGTGTATGTGTGTGGGGGGGTGAGGACTCCAGCTGGGGGTGCGAGCTCTGGGGTGGGGCCAGGGATGAGGTGACAAGTAATGTTTCTTTCAACCCTGCACAAGATCACTTACTTCCCACAATACATGGAGATGGGAGTATTAGAAGAGTAACATTTTCAGCTATCCTGAGAGTTCATAGCCTATGCAGTGCTCTTATATTGGTTACTCTTGGATGGACCCTTGTTGGTCAGATCTTGGACAGATTTGGACAGATGACTAGGGAGGAGTATAAAAATATTGCTACAGCATGCAGGGGTGTAATCAGGAAGGTCAAGGCACAATTGGAGTTGCAGCTAGCAAGGGATGTGAAGGGTAACAAGAAGGGTTTCTACAGGTATGTTAGCAACAAGAAGAAGGTCAGGGAAAGTGTGGGACCCTTACTGAATGGGGGAGGCAACATAGTGAACGATGATGTGGAAAAAGCTGAAGTACTCAATACTTTTTTTGCCTTGGTCTTCACAGACAAGGTCCGCTTCCAGACTGCTGCACTGGGCAACACAGTATGGGGAGGAGGTGAGCAGCCCTCAGTGGTGAAAGAACAGGTTAAGGACTATTTAGAAAAGCTGGATGTGCGCAAGTCCATGGGTCTAGTTCTAATGCATCTGAGGGTGCTGAGGGAGTTGGCTGATGTGATTGCAGAGCCATTGGCCATTATCTTTGAAAACTCATGGTGATCGCGGGAGGTCCCGGACAATTGGAAAAAGATGAATATAATGCCCATGTATTAAAAAGGGAAGAAAGAGAACCCGGGGAACTACAGACCGGTCAGCCTCATTTCAGTCCCCGGCAAAATCATGGAGCAGGTACTCAAGGAATCCATTTTGAAGCACTTGGAGGAGAGGAAGGTGATCATGAACAGTCAACATGGATTCACCAAGGGCAAGTCATGCCTGACCAACCTGATTGCCTTCTATGATGAGATAACTGGCTCTGTGGATATGAGGAAACAGGTGGATGTGATATATCTTGACTTTAGCAAAGCTTTTGATACAGTCTCCCACTGTATTCTTGCCAGCAACTTAAAAAAGTATGGATTGGATGAATGGACTATACGGTGGATAGAAAGATGGCTAGATTGTCGGGCTCAACGGGTAGTGATCAATGGCTCGATGTCTACTTGCCAGCCAGTATCAAGCGGAGTGCCCCAGGGGTCAGTCCTGGGGCCGGTTTTGTTCAACATCTTTATTAATGATCTGGATGATGGGATTAATTGCACCCTCAGCAAGTTTCGGGATGACACTAAGATGGAGGGTAGGGATAGGGTCCAGAGTGACCTAGACAAATTGGAGTATTGAGCCAAAAGAAATCTGATGAGGTTCACCAAGGACAAGTGCACAGTCCTACACTTAGGAAGGAAGAATCCCATACAGTTCTGCAGAAAAGGACCTGGGGATTACAGTGGATGAGAAGCTGGATATGAGTCAGCAGTGTGCCCTTGTTGCCAAGAAGGCCAACAGCATATTGGGCTGTATTAAAAGGAGCATTGCCAACAGATCAAGGGAAGTGATTATTGCCCTCTATTCAACATTGGTGAGGCCACACCTGGAGTATTGTGTCCAGTTTTGGTCCCCACACTACAGAAGGGATGTGGACAAATTGTAGAGAGTCCAGCAGAGGGCAACGAAAATGATTAGGGGGCTGGGGCACATGGCTTATCAGGGGAGGCTGAGGGAACTGGGGTTATTTAGTCTGCAGAAGAGAAGAGTGAGGGGGGATTTGATAGCAGCCTTCAACTACCTGAAGGAGGGCTCCAAGAGGATGGAGCTTGACTGTTCTCAGTGGTGGCAGATGACAGAACAAGAAGCAGTGGTCTCAAGTTGCAGTGGGGGAGGTCTAGGTTGGATATTAGGAAACACTATTTCACTAGGAGGGTGGTGAAGCACTGGAATAGGTTACCTAGGGAGGTGGTGGAATCTCCATCCTTAGAGGTTTTTAAGGCCCGGCTTGACAAAGCCTTGGCTGGGATGATTTAGTTGGTGGTGGTCCTGCTTTGAGCAGGGGATCGGAGTAGATGACCTCCTGAGGTCTCTTCCAACCCTAATAGTCTCTGATTCTATGGTCACTATGGGACAGATCATGAAACCCTTACTCACCTGGTGAGCATTTACTCGCAAAAGGAGTCCTGTTGAATTCAATGGGACTGCTAGTTCAAGTAACTGCTCATCAATGGGAGTAAGGGGTTCACCATCTGCCCTTGTGTCAGATTTTGGTACTGTTACTAACATTGATTAGTTCCTTGTTCCACCAGTAGTGCCATGGATTTTACTGCTGACAAGAGTAAAGTACTGCTCAAAATGAATCTGGCCCTATAGATGAAAAGCATTTCTAGGCAAAAAACAGAACGCCACAAGAAGTCTATGTTAAGGGAGGATATTTCTTTTTTCAGGTGGTTGAAGGCATTTCACCTTCATGGCTCCTAATATGAATATTTACATCCTCCCAGATAATTAACTATGCTGGATTTGTAAATAAAATATTTGCAAGTCATTGTGTTATCTTTTCATTAAACAACATATGTTCTATAATAATGCATATCTCTGAGGGAACAGAGTTAAGCTCTTCTTAATTTTGAATTTCTTGTCTTCTCTGGGTTTAAGCCAGACTCTCTGGGTCACATTTGCAAAACAGCCTGTATATTTGCATGCTGAGTTTTTTCTTTGCCCAGTTTTAAATGCCCATGTTTTGTAATCTTCAACATTTAGATTTTTTGTGGATACAAGTTTACCAGTTAGGTGTCTCCCTACCTAATTTGTCTAATTCTGCCTTTTTTTTTAATACACAGGTGTCCAAAATTGTATTTGCAAGATCTTGAATGAAGAGGTGAAAGGCAGATTGAGACCACTTGGACAATTTGATTCTTATTTACAATACTGTACTTTATGATATAGTATTTATACTCTTTGTACATGGTGGTGCTTTTTGGTGTGTGTGTGTGTTTTGCCATTCCCAGACAACTTCAATAGCACCAAAGTCAATCCATGCTAGTACACAGGGAAAACTTGGAAGGTTATCTTTGATGAATAGGGAATAGTGTAGTGAGCCGCTTAGAAGAATTATGTGAAGATTAAGATTTGCCTAAATTAGTGGAATGGAAGAGGGCTTTCTGGGTAAAAATATTTCAGGAAATGAATGTGATAAAGGAGTCAATTCAAAAAAATAATAATTCCAAATCTACTTACATAAAGGTAGGTGTCTGATTTTTGCTTCCTTTAAATATACCCCCCAAAAGTTATGAAATAAGAATAATTACTTTTAACACAATTTCCTGTTCATTTATTCTGTTTGGATTTTTCAGAGTACATTGTCAGATCAGTGTGTGGAGTTATATGTGCATATCTCATTACCACTAATGGGAATTTCAAAGCAGCATAGAATTTTACTGTGCTATTTTGTCTGACTTGTAATACACCTGTCAGTCTGCTTTCCTCCTGGAATTTCATTAATATTTAAAAACTAATATTTAAAGGTCAAACTTAGCCTGCAGTGATATTAAAATATATCATTCAATTTCTTCTGATTTGTGGAGAACTTATTTGGGAAGAGGAGAGATAGGTCAGATATCAAGAGGAGAAAGGAAATCACTAGCACTTGCTACCTTTTCATGCAATTTCTTTTTCTTCCTCAACCCCCTATCAGAAATCAGTCATTTTTCCATTTAGAGGGAGACCTGTCAAAGGCACAAATGGCAGCTAGGTGCCTAATTCTTATTGCAAATCAATAGGAATTAGGAGCCTAGTTGCCATTTATGTCTTAGAAATCTCCTCTTAGCTGTTTTGTTAAGTAAAAACAGAACAAAGAGAGATCTTGCTGCACAACTAAACAAAACCACCTTTTCACTCCGACTATTGAATGGAAATGTCTAAGAGCTTAATCCTGCTCCCTGTCAAGTCAATAGAAAAATTCCCATAGACTGGAATGATGCAAGATCCTTTATCATCAGTTATGTTGTGTTTGACAAAATGAAAGTCACACTTCAGCAGAATGGCAGCTCAAGAAGTAAAAGCATGAGCTAAGCTTTAAGTGCTCTGTCTAGCATTGGCAGTGCTCAGAAATAGATTCTAACTAGTACTGTCTACTCTAAAATGTAAGTGGGCAGATTAAGGCCCCACTCTGGCAAACACTGTTATAGGTGAGTAACTTCATGGATGTGAGTAGTTGCACTGAGTTCCACTTATGTGACATTGGACATTGGGTAAAATGTGACGATACATTTGCATGAAGTTACTCACTTGCGTAAGTGTTTGTAGGCTCAGGCGCTAAGGCTGCAAGATTTACTGGCTTCCAGAGAACTGCAAATAGAAAGTGCATATTCCATGAACTAGAATCACTCTCACATTGACATCCTTGTTTGAGGCCTCCAGAACCTAGCCATTCCTGTTTGACTGAATCCTCCTGAAAACAGTGAGGAAGTTATACAATGTAATCTTTATTTCCATATGTGTATTTGGAGGCAGACTGCGGTTCCAGAGAAAACTGGGAAGAGCCTATGGGGAGTGCTGTGGTGTGCTGATGTTCAATGAATCAAAACTCCTGCTCTGGTGGATCGTAGGAATTCTGCCATCCGGACACCTTCCCCAGCTGCAAAGCTCCTGTGGCATATCAGAGTAGGGCTCCCTCCATAGCACCTTAGTAGGTCCTCTAGAGTTACACCTGGGCATGTGAGCTGAGGCCCAGAACAAATGGACTAGGAAACTGTGTAGAGTTTGGGAGGTATTTTATTTTAAAACAGTTCACAAAGAGAGGGGGGCTCGAACCTGCACCATGGAAGTCAATAGAAGTTTTATCATTGACTTCAGGATCAGCCTCCAGGCTCCTAAACATTTAAACAATGTTGGGCTAACAATATAGCGGTGTCAATGCACAGTGGTTTTCCACTGTTAGGTTCATCTATGTTGAAACATGATAGCGTGGACAGGGCAACATGCTTCTATAACTGTGACCCTGAAATACTGTGTCTTCTGTGATGGCACAGTGACGTAATGAAACCGAGAGGCCAACATCATCATGTGACACTTCATCAGCATGTCTCATGTAGCTACAACTGGTTGGACATTTTTCATCTAAACAGTTTTCATGAAAAATGCTATTTTTGTTGCAATAAAAATGTTTTGAAAATGTATCCATTTTAACAAATTTGTTTAGAGAACCCCAAAATGTCCTGTTTTGACAGATTTGGAATTACTAGTTTAAATTTTTTGTCTTGAAAAGATTTTTTGAAATTTAATTTGTTTACATACAAACATTTTAAGATGTTAAACATCAAAATTAGAATGAAATATTTATGATTTATCATAACAAAACATTTAGATTGACCTGAAAATAATTTTTTTCAGAATTTAGTTTTTATGGGGAATTTTGAATTTTTTTTGTTTTCATTCTGTTTTGGAACAATTTTTTTTTTAAATTGTGGAATTTCCTGCAAAATGGAAAATGGAAAATCCAGTTCCTGCTCAGCTCTCCGTGCAACTTAGACATCACAATCTTTGTGTTCTTTGAACTTGAACCTGCAATGTTTGGCTTTCATGTGATGAACTCAAAATGGTTTCCCCCCTTCCCCCCCTGAAAAAAAACCTTTCTCCCATCTCAAATGTCATTATGAATGTGCAGAAATGTAGAAAGTCATAATGAGTAGGAGACACCCCGTTGTCATATGTAATAAATGCTTCTACATTTGATGGTTCTTTCTAAATGCTTCTACGTTTGATCAGTTGAACAGCTGTTTATCCTAAAAGTAATGTAATTCCTGTGAACCTAATGCTATGTACTTCTAAAGAGCCTATGGCAAATTATGACAAATTTTGCTGCTCTCTCACGCATAATATTGTTAATTAACTTAGGATTCCCTCCTTCCAGCTGTTTATAAAACAATAACCAGATGCCCTTCTTACTTCTCCAATGCCTTTGTTTCACACACGAAACAGCAATAAGAGAGTAAAAATCTCCTTCAACGTATCTGCAAGTAAGGGTTGCTCCACATTACACAATACAAATGGCTGATGCTTTATCACTTTTAGCATATCATCAAAGAACAAATATTTTAATAGGGTAAGTAAATCACCTTAAATTCACTAGCCCTTCTTGAAAAAAGAAACTTTAGATTTCCTGCTGTCATAGAAACCATCTTTAGCTAGCAGATTGTAAACAAAAACAGCACTCCCTGGCTTCATATTTGTATATATTGTGTGTGTGTATTCCCCTTTAAATATGAATAATGGCACATTGTTTTTCAGATACATGGTCTGTTGATCCCATGTTGGATGTGATTGTATTTATAGGAAGAAGCTCAAGAAGTAATGTTATTTTAAGAGCTGAAAAATGTTTGGACCCTATAGATACGGCAGGGACAGCCTGAGCCCAGCCATAGACTGTAGCTCCATGCAAATGTGTGGAAGGAACAGGAATGTCTCCGTTGTTTCTCAGCAGGGCTGAAAAGCAGTGCACATGTGCCTATGCGCTCACTATTAGTCCTACAAATACCACCTTAGTGATATTTTAGTTGTTCAGTGTGAGATTTCATAAAAGAGAATTTAGTTAGGGAAACACATGATGAAGCTTTGAGCCAAATTCTCTGCTGGCCTAACCTCATTCAGTAGACAGAATGGCGTCAGCAGAGGATTTGGCCCATTTTTGTGAAGCACTGGCCAGAATTTTCAAAAGTGACTAGTGTTTTTGGGTGCCCAATTTATAACATCTGAAAAGTGCCTGGCTTTGCTGAAGACCCTCCCTCCAAAAAAACAGGCCCTTTTAAGGAGTCTCAAGTTTGGCACCCAAAAACGGAGGCCATCCATAATCTTGTCTCATAACTCCCATAGCCCTGAGAGAGCTCTTCTTAAAGTAAGAGTTAAAAATAATGCCACACTGTTTGGGTTTGTAGAGCATGGCTTGCTTTTTTTTTTGCCTGTAGGATTTAATCACAACAAAAATATAAATAATAACACTTAGCAGTTTTCATCTGGGGACATCTAAACATTATGCAAACATTAGTTACTTTAGTCATAATACGCTCCTGTGAGATTGTAAATATTATCATCCTTAGTTTGTTGATGATATAGGGATTTTAAGTGACTTGCCAGATCATACAGTGAACAAGTGGCAAAGTTGGGAATAGAACCTTGGACTCCTGGCCACCTAGTCCCTTACACATTCAAGCAGTGTTGCAAATATCAATTTAGAAGTGCAGAAAAAGATATTTCTGGTAATTTCTTTGCTCTATCTAGTAAAAATGACAACACCTACATTATTTCCCAGTGTGAACCTGCTCTAACTTTTTGTCTTTACAGGTAACTTTAAANTATTGTTTTCTTTTTATTATTTAACTTCCAAGAGGAATATTTGTATTGCCAGTATAGAAAAATAAGCCTTCTGCCACTCATACTGTCTTAGTAGGGAAAATCAGATGTATCCAGTAACATATTTGTGAATGAAAAGATGAATCAGTCATTCTACCTTTTGTGGAAACCATTTAAGGGGAGACTTGTAACTCTGAGTGGAATTTGTCCCAGTGCTGGAATACATATCCATTGTTGGTGGTTATTATTATTATTACTGGTATCATGGTAGTNTATGAGAAGCCTTTTTGCTAACTTGTAATATTTATAGGAACTAAAATTATGGCAAGTGATATTTTCTCACCTTGTGTTCATCATCAGTTCATGTATCTGTTTTTTGATGTAATATGAGATTGCACATTGCAGCCCGAAACTCCTATGACCTTTTTATTCTTGAAATAATAATAATTTTCTAGACAGGTAAGACTAGACTAGATTGGAATTGTAACACAGCTCTGTAAGATGAAGGGCAATGTTTTGCTCTTTCTACCTATACTTTTCTAGCCATTGCATTGTTATCTTTTTATTATTTAACTTCCAAGAGGAATATTTGTATTGCCAGTATAGAAAAATAAGCCTTCTGCCACTCATACTGTCTTAGTAGGGAAAATCAGATGTATCCAGTAACATATTTGTGAATGAAAAGATGAATCAGTCATTCTACCTTTTGTGGAAACCATTTAAGGGGAGACTTGTAACTCTGAGTGGAATTTGTCCCAGTGCTGGAATACATATCCATTGTTGGTGGTTATTATTATTATTACTGGTATCATGGTAGTAACTAGAGGCCCTAATCAAGCACTCTACACCTAGTATCCTAGAATCATAGGGTTAGACGGGACCGCAAGGGTCATCTAGTCCACTGGTTCTCAACCAGGGGTACACGTATCCCTGGGGTACTCAGAGATCTTCCAGGGGGCAGGTCACCTCATCTAGATCAGTGTTTCTCAACCTGGGGGATTGTGGGATGGTTTTAGAGGGGTTGCAAGTGGCATTAGGGGCTGACAAGCAGGGCAATTACCTGGGGCCCCACGCCACGGGGGCCCCCCGCAAAGCTAAGTTACACATATCAGCCCTAGGTGGCAAGACTCGGGATTCAGGGGTACAGTAATCTGGAAAGGTTGAGAACCACGGCTCTAGTCTACCTCCTTGCCAAGATGCAGGATTTGTTGTGCCGAAACCATCCAAGACAGATGGCTGTCCAGCCTTGTTTTGAAAATCTCCAGTGAAGAAGCTTCCACAACGTCCTGAGGCAGTCTGTTCCCTTGTTCTACTGTTCTTACAGTTAGGAAATTTTTCCTGAGATTGAATCCAAATCTGCTGTGCTGTAGTTCAGTGATTCTCAACCTGCGGTCCATGGGCCACTTGTGGCCCAATCAACACATGGCTGTGGCCCATGTGACATCCTCAGGGCCATACAGGTAGTATGTATATTGTATGGATGTGGACCACATAACACATAGAGAACTGAGTATGCGGCTCACTATGTTAAATAGGTTGAGAACCACTTCTGTAGTTAGAACCCACTGCTTCTTATCCTGCCCTCTATGGCAAAAAAGAACAACTTTGCGCCATCTTTTTTGTGGCAGCCTTTCAAGTATCTAAAGACTGCTATTATATCCTCCCTTAATCTCCTTTTTTCCAAACTAAACATACCCAGTTCCTTCAGCCTTGCATTCCATCCCTTTGATCATCTTTGTCGCTTGCCTCAGGATCCTTTCCAGTTTCTCTACATCCTCTCTATACATTGATGATCAAAATTGGACACCTAGAATGAAAAGATGATCCCTGATCCAAAGAGCTTACTAATGACAATGACTCTTTTTCAGCAGCACCCAAATGAAGGTTCTATCTTGGGTGATGTAAAACTACCCTGATTCAAAACAGGGAGCTGTTCAGAGATAATCTCATCCCATGGAAACAGGTTTCAGAGTGGTAGCCGTGTTAGTCTGTATCAGCAAAAAGAACGAGGAGTACTTGTGGCACCTTAGAGACAAACAAATTTATTTGGGCATAAGCTTTGGCGGGCTAAAACCCACTTCATCAGATGCATGGAGTGGAAAATACAGTAGGAAGATATATATATATATACACAGAGAACATGAAAAGATGGGGGTTGCCATACCAACTCTAACAAGATAAACCAATTATAGTGGGCTATTATCAACAGGAGAAAAAACAACTTTTGTAGTGATAATCAGGATGGCCCATTTCAAACAGTTGAAAGAAGGTGTGAGTAACAGTAGAGGGGAAAAATTAGCATGAGGAAATAGTTTTTAGTTTATGTAATGACCCATCCACTCCCAGTCTTTATTCAAGCCTAATTTAATGGTGTCCAGTTTGCAAATTAATTCCAGTTGTGCAGTTTCTCATTGGAGTCTGTTTTTGACTTTTTTTGTTGAAGAATTGTGACTTTTAGGTCTGTAATTGAGTATCCAGGGAGGTTGAAGTGTTCTCCAACTGGTTTTTGAATGTTATAATGCTTGATGTCTGATTTGTGTCCATTTATTCTTTTGCATAGAGACTGTCCGGTTTGGCCAATGTACAATGCAGGGGGGCATTGCTGGCACATGATGGCATATATCACATTGGTAGATGTGCAGGTGAACAAGCCCCTGATGGTGTGTCTGATGTGATTAGGTCCTATGATGGTGTCCCTTGAATAGATATGTGGACAGAGTTGGCAATGGGCTTTTTTTGCAATGATAGGTTCTTGGGTTAGTATTTTTGTTGTGTGGTGTGTGGTTGTTGGTGAGTATTTGCTTCAGGTTCGGGGGCTGTCTGTAAGTGAGGACTGGCCTGTCTCCCAAGGTCTGTGAGAGTGAGGGATCGTCCTTCAGGATAGGCTGTAGATTCTTGATGATGCGCTGGGGTGGTTTTAGTTGGGGGCTGAAGGTGACGGCTAGTGGCATTCTGATACTTTCTTTGTTGGGCCTGTCCTTTAGTAGGTGACTTCTAGGCACTCTTCTGGCTCTGTCAATCTGTTTCTTCACTTCAGCAGGTGGGTATTGTAGTTTTTAAGAACGCTTGATAGAGATCTTGTAGGTGTTTGTCTCTGTCTGAGGGATTGGAGCAAATGCGGTTGTATCTTAGAGCGTGGCTGTAGACAATGGATCGTGTGATGTGGTCTGGATGAAAGCTGGAGGCATGTAGGTAAGTATATCAGTCAGTAGGTTTCCAGTATAGGGTGGTGTTTATGTGACCATCGCTTATTAGCACTGTAGTGTCCAGGAAGTGGATCTCTTGTGTGGACTGGTCCAGGCTGACGTTGATGGTGGGATGGAAATTGTTGAAATCCTGGTGGAATTTCTCAAGGGCTTCTTTTCCATGGGTCCAGATGATGAAGATGTCATCAATGTAGCGCAAGTAGAGTAGGGGCGTTAGGGGACAAGAGCTGAGGAAGCGTTGTTCTAAGTCAGCCATAAAAATGTTGGCATATTGAGGGGCCATGCGGGTACCCATTGCAGTGCCGCTGACATCGTCCCAGTAGCTCATCCTTCCCTCCCTCTGGAGCAGGATCTCCTCACCTCTTGAGGGAATAAAAGAAAGAGCTAGGTTAGGTTTTCCTTGTCCTCTCCCTCAACCCAGCACGTGGCTCATCCCATGAGATGCTTACGAAGCTCAATCTACTTATCTCAGATGTGTCTTGTTCATGGTCTGTATGCGATGTTGTTGTAGTCATGTTGGTTCTGGATATTCGAGAGACATGGTGGGCAGGGCTTTGGAGCGGATTGGAGCTGGAGCGCGGACCAGTAGGTTTTTGCCCGGAGCTGGAGTGGAGCCGGAGCAGAGCAATTCAAAAATTTGATTGCTCCAAATCCCTGACGGTGGGTGAGGTAATATCTCACATCTGTTGGTGAGAGAGACATGCTTCTGAGCTACACAGAGCTCTTCTTCAGGTCTGGGAAAGGTACTCTGAATGTCAGTTAAATACAAGCTATAACACACTGGTTAGCATTGGTAGTTAGTCCATATTCTAAGGGATCATTCAAGGTGGAGTGGCCCGTTAACACCTCTACAGTTTTAGGACAAAAATGGGTGGAGGTTAGTGGGTTCCAGACTGTTGTAATAAATCACCTATCCAGTGTCTCTGTCAGTCCATGATTTTTGGTATCTAGCAGAGTAATGAATTTAAGCTCCCAGGGCCATCTTTTGAAAGTGTTATGCAGGTTTCCTTTTAAGGATGATGACTGGTAGGACTGGGAGCCAGGAATAGAACCTACATCTCCTAGCTTCCAGTCTTCCACCTTAGCATTGTGGCTATCTTCTCTTTATGTCTAGCATTGATTCATTTTACAGTATAAATATACTTGAATGCATGAACCACTGTGACAGTCTGTATCCCTATGTTCACCCTTTTTACAAGACTCTGATAATTTTTGTACAAAGCATGCCTTGTTGAGGTATCTTTTGAGAACTCATAATTTGCTGATTGTTATTGTCCAAGTAAAATGTATGGCAACATTGTATGTAAAGTTATAAAATTCTACTGTATGACTTTGCTGAGACATTCTAAGTTTAGAAAAGCTGGCACAAACCAGTTCCTCAGAGACAAAAGGCAAACTGATGCCTCAGCCAGGTGTCAACAAAATCGAACGGATTATCACCTGGTTAATTGGCTATTCTTTGGCAGGAAAAAGGGGTGTGAGCGAGAAATCTAAATTTTGGCAAAGGAAAAGCTGGAATTTCCTGTCCCCACAGGTTTGCTGTCTTCTCAGCTGGAGATGATTTTCAAAGAAAAGTATAAAGAATGGGGAACAGAGGCCCCAAGTCATCTCTGCCTTCACCTCTCCTCACGGCATCAACAACACTTGAAGCACAAAGGAAGCATAAATGGACTGAGGAGGGATCCTGGCTGAAAGATTCAGCCAGTTAGACTACTAGATCATGTGGTGAGAGAGACCTTTTAGCTTTGAATTCATTTAGCTTGTGATTGCATTTTACCTTTTAGTTACTTGTAACCAATTATGACTTTTATTCCCCATTACTTGCAATAATTTAAAATCTATCTTTCTGTTGTTAGTAAATTTGTTTTATTGTTCTAAATCAGCGAGCTTGGATTGAGGTGCTTAGGAAACTTCATCTGGGATAACAAGATTTGTGCATATCATTTTCTATTAATCAAATGATAGACTTTATAGGAGCTTGTATTGTCCAGGAGGGTGCTGGACAGTACAAGACACACATTTCTGGTGGGAAAGTCTGGGACTGGCAGTTTGCTGGTGTTGCCCTGCAGTGTGACTGGCTATAGCACCCATACAATACATAGCTGGGAGTGATTTACATCCTGGAGGCTGTGAGAGAGCTGACTAGGAGTGGTAGCTCTCACAGTGAAGCTGTGTAAGAGGCATCCCAGGTTGGAGAATTGAGTGCAACAGATAGTACCCTGAGGAATGTCACAATCACCAATATAGAATCATTTTTAATAGCAGTTAATAGAAGCAGAGCATGTTTTGGACGGATTCTAAAATCTCAAGCTGCTTCTCTAATGTGAACAGAGCATGAGACTGCAATTAGTATTAAGGAATAAATAATTGATAGAAACAACTGTGTCTTTATCTGCAGTTTGCTAAACAATGAGCTTGAAGTACTGTCTATTAAGACGTATAGCAGTGTTGTCAGAAGAAGTGTCTTATGTGGCAGAGAAATTTTCCTTAACTGTGCGGTGTGAAATAATACTAGTGAAATCACATTCCAGACTTGTAACTTCGTCACATTTACTTACACAAGGCCAGGCTCTGCTCAGACCCATTATGTCTGTGCAGAAGAGGGGGAAGGATACAAGGAACTTCCTCTCTTGCACTCCCATGTACATACCAGCCAGAATCCCACTGGGGGAAGCACAATGTCTTTCCCCTTCCTCCCACACCACGTGGGCACTAGCTCTGAGAGAGATGACGTTGGGTTCATGACCCCACCCTCTCACAACGCTTGCACAGCCAGACAGGCTCCAAGGTGGGAGCATAGTGGTGGATCTAACACACTGATGGGTGCATTCCAGGAACACCCAGGAGGGATTCTGACTCTGTCTTGCCCATAATTTCACCATTCATTAAAAGGCATAAACGACATAACTGTTTGGATCCCAGCTGGTAAAATGAAAGCAGTGTTTCAAGAAAACAGGGTGGGGAGGGAGGGAACCAAAAAAGTAGACTAAGTGTTAAGCATGATTATAGGTTTGTAACATTTGGAGACTATTTTAATAACAATTGAACTAAATACCTATTATTACATGCTGCATTAACAGCAACTGAAGCATTTGCTCGGTGAAACGTGCATTGTATCCAGGCTGGAAGCTGGTGATTACTTCTCTATCAAGAATGCTAAATGGTTTTTTAATGACTGTGTTTTATCATTAGATACATTTGCACTGGTGTATTGATGTAGCTACAGTGGGGCAAACCATTAACCCCTGCAACTGCACCAATGTGAAACAGGGTTTACACCAGTGTGGTTTACTATGGTAACTTACCAGAGTCCATTGCACTAGCTTTACATGGGTCCCATGCATCTACCTTAGTAAACCGGTTTAACTACACGGAGAGACAAATTGGGTGAGACAGTATCTTAGATTCATAGGACTGGAAGGGACCTCAAGAGGTCATCTAGTCCAGACGCTTGCACACATGGCAGGACTAAGTATTATCTAGACCATTCCTGACAGGTGTTTGTCTGACCTGCTCTTAAAAATCTCCAATGATGGAGATTCCACAACCTCCCTAGGCGATTTATTCCAGTGCTTAACCACCCTGACAGTTAGGAAGTTTTTCCTAATGTCCAACTTAAACCTCCCTTGCTGCAATTTAAGCCCATTGCTTCTAGTCCTATCCTCAGAGGTTAAGAAGAACAAATTTTCTCTCTTCTCCTTGTAACAACCTTGTATGTACTTGATAACTGTTATCCTGTCCCCTCTCAGTCTTCTCTTCTCCAGACTAAACAAACCCAATTTTTTCAATCTTCCCTCATAGGTCATGTTTTCTAGACCTTTCATCATTATTGTTGCTCTTCTCTGGACTTTCTCCAATTTGTCCACATCTTTTCTGAAATGTGGCACCCAAAACTGGACACAATACTCCAGTTGAGGCCTAATCAATGCGGAGTAGAACGGAAGAATTACTTCTCATGTCTTGCTTACAACACTCCTGCTGATACATCCCAGAATGATGTTCGCTTTTCTTGCAGCCGTGTTACACTGTTGACTCATATTTAGCTTGTGATCCACTATGACCCCCAGATCCCTTTCCACAGTACTCCTTCCTAGGCAGTCATTTCCCATTTTGTATGTGTGCAACTGATTGTTCCTTCCTAAATGGAGTACTTTGCATTTGTTCTTATTGAATTTCATCCTATTTACTTCAGATCATTTTTCCAGTTTATCCAGATCATTTTGAATTATAATCCTATCCTCCAAAGCACTTGCAACCCCTCCCAGCTTGGTATTGTCCGCAAACTTTATAAGTATACTCTCTACGCCATTATCTAAATCATTGATGAAGATATTGAACAGAACCAGATCCAGAACTGATCCCTGTGGGACCCCATTTGTTATACCCTTCCAGCATGACTGTGAACCACTGATAACTACTCTCTGGGAATGGTTTTCCAACCAGTTTTGTACCCACCTTATAGTAGCTCCATCTAGGTTGCATTTCCCTAGTTTGTTTGTATCTTCTATTGGACCAACTTCTGTTGCTGAGAGAGACAAGCTTTTTGGCTACCACACCACTGCACTTAACTACACTGGTCTAATTATGTATGTGTAATTACAAATTTATCTAATGTAGAGAGGGCCTTAGTTACTAAACACTATCCCAGCTGTGTAAAAACACCAAGATTGTCTGGAGACCCAATCTGGCTCTCATTTACAGCATTATAAATCTAGAGTCGTTCCACTGAAGACAAGGGAGTTACTCTGGATTTGCACACGTAAATATTTGCAGCAAGTAGCCATGCTGTACTAGGATCTCAGGGCTCAATGACCTCTTTTTGAGGGTGACGCAGAGCTGCACTACCACAATGGAAGTGCAAGAAGGGATTGTGTTTTAAGGATGCACATGTCTCATGGAGCTTCCAGGTGCCCAGGGGAAGAGCACTGACTGCTACACTTTTATGGAGGTGCAGCATGCTTTCCTTTTTGTGTCTGTCTAATGGTAGGAGGGGGATGCTAGCCTGGCAAATTAGAGGCAGGAGCACTTCTTGTGCTTGGGAGTGCAAGGATTGCAATTGTGGATGACATGTTGGGAGTCGCAAGGATCAGGAAGGCTCCTTGTAACATTTCCTCCCAAGAGCATTCATACAGGGGCAAGACACAATCTGGTGCTTAACTTTCATAGGTTGGGATTTTCCAAAGAGCCCAGCGTTGGTCTAATTCTGCTCTTATTGAAGTCAATGGGGAATTTTATCTTTGATTTCAATGGGACCAGAGGTAGGCCATGCTGAATGCTTTTGAAAATCCCACCCACAATGTCCAAATATAAAAAAATGGAGGTGTAAAACACCTGTTAAAACCATCTTCTCTGTTTGTGCGTGCGCACATGTGTTTGTTTGTGAATCACTATGTGGTTTTTTTTTCTGAGGTTGTAATCTCTTCCTCAAACTCTTTTTTCCTATTGGAGCCTCTTGCTATCTGTAAATCAGGGTGGCCCAGATCCTCATAGGTATTTAGGCTTCCATCTTCCATTGATTTCAGTGGAAATTAGGATCTTAAATACCTTTGAAGACATGGGCTGCTGAGATCATCAGCTGGTGAAAGTCGGCATAGGTCCATTGACTTCAGTGGATCTATTCTAGCTTGCTCCAGCTTTGACTCTAGCCCCAGAGTGCAGTAATGACTTCAGAGGACCTGATTCTTTACCCCTTACTCATCTGGGTAATGCCATTGGCTTCAGGGTTTAGTAGGGAGTGGAAGAGGATGGAAATTGCTACTCTGGATCTAACATGAAGTTGGTTTGGGAGGGAGTATCCCTTCTGTGTCCTTCTGTGTATCTCTGTATCTCTGTGCAATAACTCTGTGTAAATTCCACACACACAGACACACAAAATCAGATGTTTTCAGAACACACCTGATTTCTTCACTTTGGTGAGGGCTAGAAGGGAATATCCATTAGCATGAAAGCCTACGGTGCAAGTAACAAAATGATATTTGTCTTAGTCCTCCTCTGCTTTTCTCTCCCCTCTTTTTCTTGTTTTGGTGTTTCTCTGTCCTTCATGCTGCAGCATGATACAGTGCTGCTGAATGCTGATGAGACCACACTATATCCAACCACAGGCTCTCATTACTGGCCAATTAACTTGGCACCATAGCAGCATTTAATAGTTATAACTGGGAGACAATCTACAGAGAAGGCTGGGCATGACATTTAATTTATTGGGAAAATGCCTCCCCCCCCAAATCTTATTAGATTGTGTTCCCTCCTCACTATTTCATTAACCTCAACAATAGTCCTTGTGTTCGACGACATTCTTTTATCTGTAAGATGCTGTAGTGGGGCGACTGCCCGACTCCTGGAGAACAGCGGTTAAAAGCAGCCAAGCTAGACTGATTGGGGAAGCAGCCACAGGTGTGGCCAGCTCAATCAGGGCCCAGCTGGCCCTTATAAGAGGGCTGTGGTCTAGGAGCTGAAGGAGTCTCTCTCTAGCTGTGGAGAGAAAAGGACCTGGCTGCCTGGGAGCTTAGGGTACCAGGAGTAGAGTAGAGTAGAGTGGAGCAGGGCTGGGGAAAGGCAAAAGGAGCTGGGGAGCTCCAGCCTGGCAAATCCCCAGGCTGAGGCCTTGCCAAAGGCAAAAGCAGGTACTGGGGTTCCAGAGGTGCAGCCCGGGGTTAGGCAGAGGCAGCTGGTCCGACCGCCTTGCCGATGATGAGTGGCCTTTACAGACTGCAGTTTGCCCCAGTGAGAGGAGGCTAGATGACTGGCAGTAGCCACTGAGGCTACTGAGGGGATAGAGGGATTGGGGTTCCTCTGGGAGGGGAGACCCAGAGAGTGGGGGGTACTGTTGGGGGCAGAACCCTGAGTAAAAGGCACCGGGGTCCAGGAGGGACACAGGGCCAGTGGCGGGCGAGCCACCAGCCTGCGGAAGGTGCTCTGGGCTGGAATTGAGTTAATTCCCAGGATAACTAGCAGGAGGTGCCATGGTGGTGAGTCTTCGCTTGCTACAGGTGCACATCTAAAATAACAAATAGAGACACCAGAACTTCCTGCAGTTTCATGACTTAGAGGAGAATGTGGGGTTTGTCTGTTTATTTTTTTAATTTATACCTCTACCCTGATATAACGCGACCCGATATAACACAAATTGGGATATAACGCGGTAAAGCAGCGCTCCGGGGGCACGGGGCTGCGCGCTCCGGCGGATCAAAGCAAGTTCGATATAATGCGGTTTCATCTATAACGCAGTAAGATTTTTTTTTTGGCTCCCGAGGACAGCGTTATATCGGGGTAGAGGTGTATCTTCTTGTTTTGTAGTTGGACCAGTTGGGGGCCCCCTGGTGCTAGGTGCTGTACAAACAGTGAGAGAGAATTCCCTGCTCCACAGAGCTTACTTTACATAGAAAACCTGAAGAGTGTGAGTGGAAACAGAAGCACACGGAGCTGCCAAAATGGAGGTGACCATTTGACTTCCTGCATGCACCCAGGGAAATGGAAGCTGCTCAAGACACTCCAGACAGCTGATTTGGTTAAAGGGATATTAGTTATGATGGGGCTATGGCACAAAGAATACAGTGAGGTACTGAAGGGGAGAGGGGAAATATTTCTGTCAAGCAGCGGCTGACCAAACACAAGCATGTGCTTTGTGTGGAGCAACTGTGTGTGAGTAAGGATGTGGAATGTGACTACAGAAACCAAAGGCCCTCCTGTATCTTGGAAGGCAGAGTTCAGGCTCTGGACTGTAGGAAGCTGCAGTCAGCACTGAAAGGTTTAAACAAAAATTATGTAAGTGTTAAGTACAAGCTGTTTGTGCAGTAATAAGGAGATAAGGCTCATAATTAAGGTATTTAATTTGGATAGAGCAATGCCTTTATACAGCTCAAACAATCACTTTATTCCAGCTACTTCCAACCAATACCAAGAATTGTCCATTAGTAGATATTGTCTAGAGCCGTCTAACTAACCTCCAAGATGCCTCACTTGATTGTACATACTCTTAATGAAATACATATTTCTCTTAGCAGAAATAGAAACTGTCGATAACTCTGAAGTGTCCAGCACAAAAGCGTATCCACAAATTAACAGCTCCTAACTTTAAAACATGTAACTACAATGTGCAGGAAAGCACCTCAGTCTCCTATACATCTGGTTTCTACTCATGTAACCATAGGTGCTAGAACTAGGGGTGCTGGGGGTGCTGCCGCACCCTCTGGCTTGAAGTAGATTCCATTATATCCAGGGTTTGCAGTTTGGTTTAGTGGCTCTCAGCACCTCCACTATACTAATTGTTCCAGCCCCCCTGCATGCAACATACTCTCGCCCATGCAGATGTCTTTCATATTCTAAAGGAACAATGATTGGGCCCAAAGGCATTTTGCCACAGAATATCATAATCACAATCCTGTTGGTCAAGAGAACTAGGAGCATAAATCTTCTGGGTTGAATGTGCAGGAACAAGGGGTATAGCGTTCCATGTTTTCCTGATCCAATAACTGGGATGTGTAGAGAGCGTCTTGTTCCACAATATGGAGAGTCCCACTAAATTCAATGCTTTCCATTTTTAGAAATTCAGTTGTATAAACACACAAAGCCACCCCTGTTTTTGTAATTCTGGATACTTTGCATTACAGCAGGTATCAGTGTACTGCTTACTAGTATCTATGGGTTGCATTTTATGCAGTGTAGTTGTAGCCCTGTTGGTCCAGGATATTAGAGAGGCAAGGTGGGGGAGGTAATATCTTTTATTGGACCAACTTCTGTTGGTGAGAGAGACAAGCTGTTGAGCCCCACAGATCTCTTCTTCAGGTCTGGGAAGGCGCTCACAGCAAAATGTAAGGTGGAACAGATTGTGTAGCACAAGTAGTTAGCACATATTGTAAGGGGCCATTGAAGGTAGAGTGGCCTGTTAACTCCGCTGCAGTCATAGGACAAAAAGAGGGGATTAGTGGGTTACTGATTGTTGTAATAAGCAATACACTTTGGCTAAGGCTACACTACAGAGCGTACAGTGGCACTCTACTGTAGCTTACAGTGCAGACGCTCTAAGTAGACAGGAGAGAGCTCTCCCATCACCTTAATTACTTCAGCCCCTACAAGCGGCGGTAGCTATGTTGGTGGGAGAAGCTCTCCTGCTGACAGAACACTGTCCACACTGGCACTTAGGTTGGTGTAATTTATGTTGCTCAAGGGGGTGGCTTATACACATCCCTGAGCAACATAACTTATACCAACCTAAGCTGTAGTGTGCACTTAGCCCCAGTGTCTCTGTTCAGTCCAGGATTTTTGGGTGTCAAGCACAGTAATGAATTTAAGCTCCCAGGCTCGTCTTTTGAAAGTGTTGTGCAGGTTTCCATGGAGGATAAGGACTGATAGGTCAGATATGGAGTGAACGCTTTGAGAAAAGTCTTCACTCACAGGTGATAGGGTGTTTTAATCTTATCATTTTCCTGCGTGAGTTCATTTGCAAGCATAGTGATTGTCCAGTTTCACCCACATAATTGTTGTTGGGGCATTTAGTGTACTGGATAAGGTACACTTCATGTTGTGATAGGTGTGTTGTGGGGGATGCTGATCGCTGCAGGTTTTGCATCTGTTGTGGCAGGGTCTGGTGCCACTTCGAGCTGGTGTATCCTGGGCTGTGGGGAGCTTGCTTCTGATGATGAGCTTGGAGAGGTTGGGGGGTTGTTTGAAGGCCAGAAGTGAGGGTTCAGGAAAGATTTCTTTCAGAATGGGGTTCAAAACTGAGTATGGGTTGTAATTGTTTGAGGATACCCCATATAGGTTCCAGTGTGGGGTGGTAGGCAACAACTAGGGGTGTGCGATTGGAGAGGGTTTTATTTCTGTATGAGGCAGGCTCTCTTGGTTGAGTTTTGTCATGTATGCTGTATTGAGCTGAATCATGCTGTATCATTTTGATCAGACTTAGGCAAGAGCATGTGCACTCTACACGAGTTCTGTGATAACTAGGCATTTCCCCCATAAGAACAGCCATAAGAACTGGGGAAGACGAGCGGTCCATCTAATCCAGTATCCTTCTGACAGTGGCCAATGCCAGGTGCCGCAGAGGGAATGAACAGAACAGGTAATCATCAAGTGATCCATCCCCTGCTTCTGGCAAACAGAGGCTAGGGATACCATCCTTGCTCATCCTTGCTCATCCTGGCTAATAGCCATTGATGGACCTATCCTCCATGAACTTATCTAGTTCTTTTTTGACCCCTGTTATAGTCTTGGCCTTCACAAAATCCTCTGGCAAATAGTTTCACAGGTTGATTTTGTTGTGTGAAGAAATACTTCCTTTTGTTTGTTTTAAACCTGCTGCCTATTAATTTCATTTGGTGACCCCTAGTTCTTGTGTTATGAGAAGGAGTAAATAATACTTCCTTATTTACTTTCTCCCCACCAGTCATGATTTTATAGACCTCAATCATATCGCCCCTTAGTTGTCTCTTTTCCAAGCTGAAAAGTCTGAGTTTTATTAATCTCTCCTCATACGGAAGCTGTTCCATGCCCCTAATAATTTTTGTTGCCTTTTTCTGAACCTTTTCCAATTCCAATATCTTTTTTGAGATGGGGCGACCACATCTGCATGCAATATTCAAGATGTGGCTGTACCATGGATTTATATAGAGGCAATATGATATTTTCTGTCTTACTATCTATCCCTTTCTTAATGATTCCCAACATTCTCTTTGGTTTTTTGACTGCCGCTGCACATTGAGTGGATGTTTTCAGAGAAGCTGGGAATGAGTGACAGGGGATGGACCACTTGATGATTACCTGTTCTGTTCATTCCCTCCAGGACACCTGGCACCGGCCACTGTCGGAAGACAGGCTACTGAACGAGATTGACCTTTGGTCTGACCCAGTAGGGCCATTCTTATGTTCTTATGTAACTATCTACAATGACTCCAAGATCTCATTCTTGAGTGGTAACAGCTAATTTAGACCCCATCATTTTATATGTATAGTTGGGATTGTTTTCCAATGTGCATTACTTTGCATTTATCAACATTTAATTTCATTCCATGTTAGAGGAATCCCCAACTGGCTGCTTAAAGAGACTTTCTACCCATTTGCTTTACCAAGAGGTGTGCAACAGGCCAACTGGAGGATCTGGATCTGATCAGTACACTTTTCATAAAGGAAAGCTTAAATCACGGAGGACAATTCTGTGGCACAGGGTGGATTCTGTTGTGAATTCTGTGGCTAAAGAATCCAGGAATGCATGTGGCCCCAGGATTAGGGATATGGAGAGCATCACCATTTAACTTGATTGGGATGCCCTTGCCATTGAGCTGTTCTGTGGCAGGTCCCTGCTTTTGCTGCATGTCAGGTTTCTCCGTAGTCCTGTAAGAAATCTATAACAAATGATTTGCAGGGCTTTCCTTCTCGGTCAGCAGTTTGCAAACAGTTTTTCAAAACTCGATTAAAATGCTCCATTTCCCCATTGGCAGGAGGATAATTAATGGAAGAATTTCAGAGCTTAATATGTCTCCTTCAGAAATTCTTCAGATTCAGTGGCTGCAAAATGGATGTCCTTTGTCAGAAATTAGTTTTCTCAGATTTCCTTCATGACTGAAAATTGTTAACAAGAACTTGATTACTGTTGTAGAAGTAACTTGGGAAATAAAGGCTACTTCTCGCCATTTGCTGAAGTAATCAGTTAAAGTAATAGCATAACAGCAGTCGGGTGGTGGTGTTTGTGCTCCTAGTTTAATAACAATCTTTTCTCATGTAGAATTGAATAAGGGAACAACTGCAGCATACTTTAGCAGGAGGTCCTGCCTCTAACTGTTGATCACAATAGGCATCTTGTGTGATGCCTTGTGTGCACTGTGTAGTTGGCTAAGAGTACCATAGATCTGTAAAGGAAGCATGATTTTGTTTGAATGAGTTGAGATGCACAATGCGTTTTACATGGACTCAATTTACCATCTTGTCTGCCACTTTTATTTTGCAATGTTAGTGAATTTATTACATGGATATGGTCTAATGTTCCCTCAATTATGAGCCACATCTTCAGCTGGTTTAAATTGTCACAGTTCCAGCTTAGCTTCTCCCACAACAGACTCCGCTCTGGCTACTAAAGTTAGTTCTGGTGCAAGGACCAATCACTTGTGTGTGGATGTTTAGTCCATCAGTTGGTCTGGAATCGTCCTTGTAGGGACAAGCGAAGTCCCTGTAAAGTAAAAAATATCACCTGCATGCTGTAAAATGTGGGACTGCCTCCTACTCACCACACCGCTCATCATCTCATGACAGTTAACTTCCACGTGGCATTCCCTATTTTTGGTCTATCTGATCAGGATCCCACTAGTTTGTCCTGGACTGGTTCTTACATCACCAGAATTTTCATGCTCATCACTTTTTGCTGTCCTTGCTTGACTTTAATTAGCTTGGTTCTAAAGGCTTGTGAGCCTGGAAACTTTTTTGTTAACAAAAGTGAGTTTGCTTGCTAGGCTAAGCACAGGTTTTCTCAAGCTCTCCTAGTACTTCTCTTGACTAACTTGCCTTTGCATTATGTTTCCCTCATCTATAATTAATACACATCAGAAATTAATTCCTGGTTTAATATTTTCTTATGAGGAAGAGTTCCTCCATGAAGATATTTAGCATGTCCTTCTTTCATAGACCAAAACAGTGAACGCCTTGTTCAATTATTCATAATCCTTTAAAGGACTAACAGTCTAGATTCTCACTTCAAATAATAACACCTTAGCCACAGACTGGATGCAATACATCATTAGCCCTATTTCTTGAGTCTCACTTAGTAGTTTTTAAATGGTTAGTACTTTTCATGAATACATCCAGAGTGCTTCTCAAAAATGCACTTGTCTCATTATCATCATTTTAAATATGGGGAAACTGAGGTACAGGGAGGTTAATGGGCTGATTTTTTCCCCCTGCAGTTCAGGTTCTAAGTGGTTTACCAAAGATCATCTAACAAATCAATTGCAGAACTGGGAATACTGGTCATAATTTTTTTAAGTGACTAGGGATTTTTTGGGTGCCTCAGGTCTTGGATGCTCAACTTGAGACATCTTTAAAGGGGCCTGATTTTTCAGAAAACACTGAGCATCCTTCCTTTTGAAAATCAGAACTCTTCCCTTCCAGGTGTCTCAGGTTGAGCATTAAAGCTTGAGCCTCTTTCTCTCCCTTTTTCCACCCACCCCATCACTAGTAACTTAGGAAAATGTTGACCACAACTCATAACTTCTGATTGCAACTCCAGTGCTCTTCCTGTCTGACCCCAGCTCTAGGGGCTTCTTCCTGTCCATTAAAGTTAATTGGACTCTTTCTATTGACTTGAATGGGAGCAGAATCAAGCCCCTGAAGCACAGTGGACTTCATGTAGGCGGTGTGTGCTGTATAACCAGCATGGGGCATACACAGTTTTAGGTTACTGAGCAGTTCCATTATCTAGCTGTTTACATCAAGGTAATTGCAGGATGAACAGAATGTAATTTTCTAAGTGATATGCCCATTCTGAAAATTAAAATTATTTTTGTTTACACTGAATGTATTGGCTTACTTGGTGGAAAACACTTAGCCACTTTAGAATCAGCACTCTAGCCTACGGGAGTTGGGCTCAGCTGACTTAGGTTCCTATATTTGAGGAGTCATAGAGGTGGAAAAGAGCTATTAGGTAATCTACTAATTGCCCTGTTTGTTCCCTGTGCCCACACATAAATACATTGTTCAATATTCTGTCCTTTGGAGCGCTGCTATGATGTTTAAAGAGGCACTGTCAAGGCTGAAAGGATTAAAAGGGACCCTTTCTAATGTACATCTGTTTATTGATGTGTGACTGCTCGTTGTGCTGTCTCTCAACTTTGCTTTTCTGCAGGCATGATAATGAAATGTACTAAAAGTTTCTTTCATGTGACAGGACTGATCAGAAAGTGGAGAGTCTGATGTGCAAATGGGGAGTGTGATGCTGTCTGATTGAAAATGATCATTTGTATCGTTGCTGATACCACTGTTAGACAATTGCAACAGATCTTGTACAAAGTGTGTCATGTAAGGTGTCGACAGAAAAGTTATGATTTGCTGTGTATGATTATCTTATTTATATGCCTGTATTGTCTCTGTATCTGAAGTTATGAATATTGGCTATGTACTTGTATCTTAAGCATGTGTTGTATTCCTGGGTGACACCCCTCAGAGAGAATTAACATTAGGGCTAGACAGGTATGTGTTGGGGGGTCAATGAAGAAACTCATCCTTCCAGATGCCTCAGATAGCAAGGAGCCAATGGCCACCCCCTGTGATTCAGCAAAAATATAGGGGCATGTGATAGGTTCATGTGACCCTGGACTCCATCCTGGGCCAGTAAATTTCCATACACAGGGGCTGTGGGCTTTGTTTGGGACAGTACATTTCCATGCACATGGCAGAAGATATAAAGAGACACCTGAGACATCTCCATGTTGCCTCTTTCCTGCTTTAATTCCCTGGACTGTGGATTTACATAAAAAAGGAGCATCTTGAACTATGGACTGAGGGCCTTCTTGCTCTGGTAACTTCCAGATTAGTTTACAAGCCAGCAGTCTATTCTATCACTGCTACAAGCCTGATAGAAGGACTTTGCAATCATTTTGTATGTATATGATCTATTAACCATTTATAACTCTCTTCTTTTCTTTTATTAGTAAATCTTTAGTTTACTAAGGATTGACTGACAGCATATTTGGGTAAAATCTGAGATTCATATTGACCTGGGGATATGTGTCTGATCCTTTGGGCTTAGAGAGAACCTCACATATAGTGAAATGGGTTATCAGTAACTTCTCAATATATTAGATTGGGTTGCCTGGATGGGAGCCAAGGGCTGGAATGCCTAACAGGACAGTGTATGGCTTCTGATTAACCAACCCGTGTGGTACAGCAGAAGCTCTTCTGTAACTGGTCTGGTGAATCTAATAGAGTAGACCTCCAGTTTTTTGGAGATTGTCTGTCCTATTTCTTGCAGTCTGCCCGGAGTGTGGCATTATCAATGTGGACTATCACAGGCACTCAGTCACAGGGAGAAACCTCAGTGTCTTCATTTTTCCTCCTGCAGGGTCACCCAGTCTAACCTATATTACAGCCATGCACAGATTGACTAAAACTGGCATATTTTTAAAGCAGGGTGAACTTTGGACTTGTGGATTCTGATGATTCTTTTAAGTTCATGCAGGAAGACTTTCTCATCTTGGGGCATATTTAGGCACTTTAATCCAAATCAAGGTTGAATTACAGCACAGATGCTAGAGCCCCAGCTCTTGATGCCGTATGATTAAGTTTCTCACCCTCCTGTTTGGAAAGAAAAACCTTAAAAATATGAACCAAGTGAATTGATGCATTGGTGTCTACGTGAAACTGCAGACAGTTGAAACAGTTGGTCTTAAGAGTGTGAACTGATTCATGTATCTTCATGAGATATTAACACCGAGACCCACTGCTCTGGGGGTCCCCACCACCACTATCCCAACATCCCAGCAGAAGACTGTGTGTGGCTGGAGAAGAGTACAACAGGCCATGTCCACTGTCCTACCAATGTAGGTCCATATCCCAGGTGCTGATAAAAGTACTTCAGGGTCCCTGTGCTGCTGCTGTCCCCCGTCCCCACCCTCTTGCTTCTTTGGGGGCATCCTCATGTCACGGTATGCCTACGGGCTGGGGCCAAGACTGCTTTATTCCAGAGTGCCTTAATCCAACATTGATCCCAATGTGCTTTTGTAGAAAATAAGTATAGGATGGTTGTATAATAACAACAATGTACTGGTCAGAAGGAAACTGCAACCTCATACGGATGTTCATAGCTTAAATCTTCACACACTCTTTGCAAAGAATGGTTCGTTAGTCCAAGTCTTGTGTGGCTGCTACGCTGAAAATGTGCCTTATGGACCATTGAAACATGTCCTGGAGGATCTCGACTAGACCAACAGGATTCTCAACTGTTTCAGCACCTGGGTTTCTGTAGCTATATTTCACACATGTTTTATGAGCTCTTTGTTTTGATTTAACTTAATTCAGTGATAGCCGCTGGTTCTCAGCCCTGATGGAAATCAACCCACTTATTTAGGAAGTTAAGTCTGCCTAGCATTAGCCAACTAAATTTGAAAATGTTGGCTTTGTCCTCCAATGCTTCTGTTCACGCATCTGTCATACTACAGTGATAAAGTATCAAAGGAATACTAGAAGGCTTAGGGCCAGATTCTGTCACCAAGCAGCACCTGTATTTTCAGGTGCATGCAGGCTGTCTGTCCTCTTTTGGGGGGTGCACCATGCTCCAACAGGTGAAGGGCAAATAGGAGGCAGGAGTTGTGGTTTTTCCCCATTCCTTAAGCACTGGCCACCAATAGCGGGTGAGTAAACTCCACTTCCAAAGGAGTGTTCTATTGAGTATGCAATTTCTGTGTGTGCCTGGAATCTCCTGGAAGCATATTGCCCTTTTCTATGGGCTGTGCCTACAAGGAATTTAATTAACCTTTGTAAAGCTCTCTCAGATTCTCAGATGGAAGGTAGATAGGAAAGATAAATGCAAATAATTGTTCTTTGCTGTAATAAAAACTATTGGCTGAATTCGGAGAAGATGGACTATTCTCTCGGTTCTGAAATCCTTTTAGTTCTCTGAATACTTTTTTATACCTTATGAGGAGGAGAAAATGGGAAAGTGATCAGACAAGTCCCCTGCATATATTTTAATAATAATTTTAATATAAAAAGAAGTCCTAATCTTGTTCTGGTATTTCGTCTTCGTTCAGATAATAGAGGTTATTGCTGAGCTCCTGTCTTTGATTTCCTACTTTACTTCAGCTTGTGTACCAACCAGTTCTTGTTAAATATTTATGGACAAGATTAAAGACTTTATAAAACTTAGCAGCTGGCAGCTATCCTTGCCTAAAGGATAATGCACAGAGTTTTCATTTTAATTGGATAACTATGTGACCGAAATATGCAGACCCTAAGGGAAATACATGAATTGAAATATGTAAAGCAATTTTTTTAAAGAAAATATCCTTTTACATTTTGTTCTTTTTCCCTTTGGTAGCTTTTATGTGAAGGTGAAATTGTCGTCATAACATTTTTCTTTTTTTTTTCTTTTCTAGGTTTAGTGCTGTAGTTAAACTTTTCAGAATGCATCTCATTATGTGTTACTGGCAGGACAAGTTAACTGTCACTTTTCTTTCCGCCGTGCCCCCCAATTTCCCCATTTTTTTCACCTATTTGCCCACTCTTACTCTCACTCTCACCTTGGAATCCAGCCTGAGCAAGGAGCTGTGTGTAGCTGCACTGCCCCGGAAACACAGCCAGGCCTGAATTGTCAATCTGACAGTCGCTATTTGGTCTCTCCGCCCCCCCCCCCCCGCCCCGCCCTTGCTCCAGGGGGGAGTTAGGCTGGGCTAGTCCTTCGCCAGGCACAGCTTTCTGCTCTGTGCTGGCTCAGCTACGGGGATGGGTGCATTAGGGGGTTAGAGCCAAACCTTGGCCCACTTCCCGCCCCTGCCTGATCACCTGCATAGGACAGGGAGCAGCCTCTCAGCAATAGCAGCTTCCCCTATGCAAGGTCTAGTGATGCAGGTAGCCTGTGAAGGGAAGTAAGTGGGCTCCTCACACCCCATTATTCCCCTGCATGACTTTACTGCTGGGTTTGTGATTGAACTCCCTTATTCAGTAAATAGTCCCATTGCCTTCACCATTATTCCTTGGGGAAATTTCACATATGCATGCATTATTTATGCTGGTCTGTCAGGCTCGTGGTTTGTGATGACATGAATAGTTACTGTTTTAATGTAATCAACATATTTTTATGACTTGCCATGAGTCATGTTTAGTCTATACATACTCAACAGTTTTGTCTCTAATGGTATTTGTCTAAGTGGGGGGTATGTTGTTTTGCTTGGTAGGAAAAAAATAGCTCTTCAGATAGACTCTAGTACTGGCAATGCAGCGGCAGCTTCATTTACTCGTTTACAGTAGAGGCTTATTAATGAATGAAACACGGATAACACAATTTGTACAGTACCTATCTTGAGTACATACATGGCCCCCATAACCATAGAATGTGCCTCACCATCTTGAGTGTTTTGATTCTCCCAACACCCCTGTGAGGCAGGGAAGTGCTATTATTCCCAGGTTACAGACATGCACA
Source organism: Platysternon megacephalum (assembly GCA_003942145.1). Classification (NCBI taxonomy): domain Eukaryota; kingdom Metazoa; phylum Chordata; order Testudines; family Platysternidae; genus Platysternon; species Platysternon megacephalum. The sequence continues at coordinate 282,159 of QXTE01000045.1, forward strand.
GAGAGACTAAGGGAATGGCTAACCTGCACTCACAGGGGTGATTACAGCACAGGTTGGCATAGCAATGCTAGTCTCACCTGTACCAGTGTGGCTAACAAGAGCAGTAAAGATGTGGTTATAAGCACTTCGGAGCAAGTTAGCAACATGAATATGTACCCAGGGTCCCCATGCCACCATATCATCACTGCTATTTTAGCTGTTACCTATGCTGCCTTTAATCTACCTGTGCCTATGCCTACCTGTGCTCCAGTCCCACCTCCGACTACAGTGTAGATGTACCTTAAGTGACTCTCTCACAGGCACAGAGAGAGCGAGTCTGTGTCACAGTAGGGAATTAAAGGTGGGGTCTTCTAAGTCCCAGTTTAGTGGCCTAACCACTGGCCCATCCTTCCTCTCTCAGTAACTCCACTGTTTATTTTTATATTAAATTCCCAAGTTGTCAGCTTCCCAAGTGTCAGATTTTGATCCTGACAACACAACTGCAGTGCAGAAGTTGTCAGTAGGAAGCTTGCCTGCGGGGTGACTGGGGCTCTTAGCACTAGCAGAAGTGTGGTGGTCATTCATACATTTCTCTTTGTATGCTTTCTCACCCTTCAGTTAGAGGCAACAAAGGATAATCACAAGCAGGCAGGTATTGATTTTACTTTCGCAATAGGTATTCCTGTCTCCCGTCTACTTCCCAGGATTCTATTTTTTCACCATATTATTAAATGCATACTGGTTAGAATATTGTGATGGAGAACATCTAATAAAATGCCTTGTTTTTTGTTTCAGCACTTAATTGGAACAGATAGTTAGATACGTGATTCAACAAATGAACATGAACTTTAATATCCTCCCTAGGTTATGATTTGTACTGAGGTAGCAATGTCCTTGAAATGCACTGGGAACCATGGTGCCATAAGCAGACGTGATAGAGATTCAATGATATTTTTGTAATTACATGACCAGTCTTTAAAAAGTGAAGATCTCTGTCAAGTGACTTTTTTTTTATTTTAAAAAGAGTTAGTTTTGACCTTGGCTCTGTGATGAAACAGTTCCTGGTTGGATATAGGCCAGATCTTTAGTTTGTGTAAACCAACTCTATCAGTGGGGCTATGTTGATTTACACCAGTTGAGGATCTGACCCTGTAATCTCTTTCCCTTTATCTTTCACCCTGCACTGAAGTGCTTAGAAAGCCATGTACATAAGCTGCTGGTGTGACATCTTCTAGCAAGATTGCACATCAGCCATCTTGTACCCAAAACTATTGGCCTGTAGCTTTGTCCTTATTTAAAGGGACATTGTCAATATGTTTTGGGCCACAAATGTTTGTGTTTCAGCATAGAGGGGACCTGTAACACACACTCACCAGCTGATTACAGCATTGTTGCATATTTTTAAAAGCTTGCCCGGCACTTTTTTTCCACTTTGTAAATGTTTCCCCTGGTATTTGTGACCCAAACACTGCTCAGGATCATGCTCCTCATCAGGGGTGGGTGTTTCACCTCTCTGGGAGTGCCGCAGGCATTCAACAAGTGAGCTGCAGGGAAGCAGAGCCACAATTCTCATGACTTAGTCTCATCATCATGCAGGTGCCACCAGTGATTCACCCAGGCAGGAGTGAATAGATGTGATCCCAAGGCTCCTTCCTCTTCCTCCTCCTCCCTGCTTTTGTCCCACAGAGAGAGTGTAGAGCTACTGCTGAAACATCTGTGGAGATAAAGAGGAATTGGCTCTTCCTCCACTCCATGAAGCCTCCAGAACCCCTCCTCTTTTTCCCTGGAGGGAAGAAACGAGGCGGTTTCCAGTAGTGGTTCCTCTCCCGGTGTTAGTACGGGGATGTGGGGAGAAGGATGAGCAGATCGATTTAAAAAATCGGCCCTATCCATCACTTTGTTTAAAAGACATGATGTGATGGCCTGAATACTAGGGGTGGGATTGGATCTGATACCAGCAAACGGGTCCTCCTTAGTTCATGTAATACAGTCACTGTGCATGTATGGGGGAGAGAGAACGCCCATAGAGAGGATAAGAGAGCTGCTTCGGTCATTGCCATCTAATTGAGTCCTATGTTAGCTCATCCAGTTGGGGGGCCTGTGTTTCTGGAACTGGAGGCCCAAGGTCCTAGTTCTGGCTTCCTCCATGTGATTTAACTAGTAAGAGTATTAATTGTCTATAGCACTTGGACCTGTTATATTCAGCCCCTAATGCCACCAAACTAGAATGTGACCGGCTGATGAGAAGGGCTGTTTATCAGAAAAACAACAGAAGCCATCTTAGATTTATGTGCCACCCCCTACTCTTTTTATGTATTCTGCTTAGGTTGCCTGCAAGCCCTTCCAGGAATGGGCCAGGTGTCTGCTTGTGAGACTGTAACTGTACATACCTTCTTATTAATGCAAAGACTCTTCCTGTTGCATTTTGAGAGACTTCTTCATCACACTGCATTCGATAGAGGAGCGTGCTTCTCAAAGATATCTAATCCACTAATTATGCAGACAAATACTGGGTCATGCTTGTAATTCATTTTTTACTGTTTGCATTAAGTAATGCTTTTGGCAGACTTTAAAACAGGAAAATAGGAAGGACGTGGGAAAACATTAAAATTTAACAGATTAAAGTATTCCCCACCTGATGATTTACCGGTTTGCTTGCACAATCCAATCCATTGATATAAGGGAGAGGAAACCTGCTGGAGCAGGGAAACGAGGAAAAACAGAATGTCTGGTCATTTGGCAATACAGTAATAGCAGCTGGCTCAATTAGATTCTTACGTGGATTAAGACACAGATCTGGTATTCACTGCACTGCTTCAAGCAAAATCTCTGTTATTTAGACCCACATATATTACAAGAAAGATTATCATGCGTGGAGTGCCCAACGCTGGCATTATTTTTGGCTCTTCATATTTTGCTTGAATGTGTGTTTGAGGAGGGCGTAATTTTTAATTGTTCCAATGTATGCTGTTGAAGCGCCACAAAGGCCATTACTAGATATATGGCCAGATATTTCAGTGATGCTGAGTACCCACAGTTCCCATTTAATTCTCAAAATCAGGCCCTGCCTAGTTTTGGTACAGTCACTGAAGGACAATGTCTTGAGCCTGGGAGGTGCTAGGTACCCTTGGCTCTCACCATATTGTCACCTCATTCACCAACTTGCAGGAGATGCTCAGCACTTTGCAGGATTGGGACCCAAATTTTCAGAAGCCTGGAGGCTAAAGTGCACCTCCCTGCCCTGTCTGTGCCTTCAAGCTGGCATTTGTATATGAAAATCTAGGTTTCTTTGGGTAAAGCTTAGGAGCCCCTCTTTGCAAATTGGACCCAGAGGGTATGCCTACGCTTCAATGTTAGCCTGGGGTTAGTGGGACTTGAGTCAGCTGACCCATGTCAGGGAACCCAGGCTTGAGCATCTACATTGTATTTTAACCCTAAGTTAAGACTCTTCTAAACTAGGACTTTGGTGTCCACACTGCAGTGTGCAGACCTGAGTCATAGTAACCATATCCCGGAGTCTCTAGCGCCTCCCTAAAATGCGGCTGCTCTAGTCACTGTGGGAAAACTTTACCGCCTGCCCTGCATGTTAGGGGAAGTTTGAACTGCCTGCCAACACAGCCTGCTCAGCAGTCATTTTGGACTGTGCAGTCCCAGCTACCGGAGCCAGCAACATGGAGGAGACACCTTTTGTCGAAACTCTCTTGTTTCGGCTTTCACTCCTGTGACAGGAAACGGGCAGAGCATCCGTGAGGCACTAGTGGACATTTTGGTGGCATTTGCTGGCAGGGCTTTGGAGCGGAGCCTGGAGCTGGAGCGCGGAGCAGCTCCCGAGCAGTGGAGCTGCAGGTTTTTGCCTGGAGCTGGAGCGGAGCTGGAGCACAGCTCCAAAGCCCTGTTTGCTGGCCCACCAAAGGTACCTGACAGATTTCCTGATGGATCTACAAGAGGAGGAGGAGTAGATGGCAGAGGAGGAGTACTCTGGCATCACAGACTGTCACTGGCAGATGTTGCCAGTATAATTGGCCAGGTAGATTGCCACTTCTGTTGCAGGGCCACAAGCACAGTCTGGTGGGACCACCTCATCACGCAGATCTGGAATGACCAGCAGTGGGTCCAGAACTTTCTCATGAAAAAAGCTACACTTCCGGAGCTTTCTGAGCAGCTTGACCCCTACCCTCCAGCCTGAAGAGACGCATCTTGCCAGTCCAGAAGCAGGGTTGCCATAACCGTCTGGGAGCTGGCTACCCCAGACTTCTACAGGTCTGTTGCCAAGCAGTTTGGGATTGGTAAGTTGGCAGTGGGTAAAATGGCGGTAGAGATTTCTGATGCAATCAGGTATGTGGTTACCCCAAGATGGTGGGCATTAAAGATATGCTGGAGGTAATTGCTGGCTTTGAGAGAGAGGGGTTTCTGGAGCTATTGATGGGACTCTCGTACCCATAGTTTGCCCTCCTCAAGGAGCACATGAGTGCATAAACCACGGAGAGCATTACTCCATTGTTATGCAGTACTAGCTGGCCACAGAGGCAGATTTATGAATGTCACTGTGGGTGTACAGGAAAAGTTCATGATGCCAGAGTTTTTTGCTGCTTGGGAGGCTACATTCATGGACAGGCTGTGACACTATTCCCACCAAATGACACTTACATTAATGGTGTGACTGTCCCCACTGTTGTTCTGGGAAACCCCACATGCCCTTTGCCTTGGCTTATGAAACCATACCCTGATTTCAGAGGCCCTGGCAAGAAAAGGTTTAATTGCATTCCCAATAGGTGTAGAGTGGTTGTTGAATATGCTTTTGGCAGCTTAAAGTCACATTGGAGGTGTGTACAAATGGGTTTGGAGTCCAGTGTCATCAATGTTGTCCTCATTACTGTGGCTTGCTGGGCTCTTCACACCCTTTGTGAAGCCAGCAGTGAACCATTTCCTACTGACTGGGTCTATGACAGCAAGGGAACGCTGGATTGGTACCCTCAGCCAGAAAGTGCAGCTACCACTGCGGGAACTGGTTGCACCCACGCAGCAGAAGCCAGGGCTGCGTTGTATTCTCACATTATGGACTTGCATGGCCCAATGGAAGATGGGGGAATAGTACCTCCACAAATGTGCTTGTGGGGGAAAACTGGCTCATTTATTTTTGGTGGGAAGGGGTGTGGGCTTGATTATCACGTCATTCAGACTTACATTGCATGGCAAATAATGAATTTGGTTATGGCTGGGGGGCACCCAATGGCTGTACAGATGGAATTTATTGAAATGTCAATTGCTGTACCTAGCTAAATAGAGGAATACCCACTGCTTCCCAGAAGACTAGCTGTGCATTGGGAAGTGTCTGAGAAGGGCCAAATTGACTGATCTAATTCAAGAATGAGATGAAAATAAATAGGACGCGGGGAAAAAGAGAGGGAGTCCATAGGCTTTTCCTTTGTCACTAAAATGCTCCCTAACCTTTCAGCCTTCCCTTATCTCACTTTTATATTTCGCATTTAGTTGGGTTTTAGTTGGGTTTGGTCCTGCTTTGAGCAGGGGGTTGGACTAGATGACCTCCTGAGGTCCCTTCCAACCCTGAGATTCTATGATTCTATGATTCTATGATTTAAGGCACAAGCAATATTTTGGGGCAAGCAAGAGAGGACACTGCTATTTCAAACAAAGTAAACTGCAGCAGTGTCAGGACCTGCCTAATGCTTCTTGCCATCAGACTTTGACGCTGAACCTACTTTAAGGCTTAAACAGACTTGAAACACTCAACAGGAAGCGCCTACCTCTCAATTCTGGCCCTCCTTTGCCTGTAAATTTCAGAAGGTCCTTGTCATTAAATATTCAGATGGAAAAAGAGGACTAGGGAGAAAAGCAATTAGAGGAAATGCAGCACGTTCTCCCAGATCACCATAGCCGTATTTATCTTCAGCCTTTGAGCTGAGCATTAAAAGTGATATCTGCTTCCTGCCACAGCTCTCAAGTTCCTATATGCATAGTAGTAATGACATGGGGACACTTTTGAAATAAGAAAGGGGCTATGACGAAAGAATCTCCTGGAGTATTAGCTTTGCCTTGAAAACCAAACCCAGGATGAAACATCCATTTGCTTACAGTTTCAATAACAATATTAAACTGTATTTTCTGAATGTAATCAACACATATCTTTAGTTAGGACTCCTGACTGGAGGAGAGTTGTGGTGGTGGTGGTCACCCATGGCGCGCTAAGCAATGTTTTATTACTGTTAAGTGTGCAGTCGCCAATGTTCCAGTCTTGCAAACTGAGAGGAAGACAGGCTAAAAGATCATCTAAAAACCATCCCAAAACAAAGGGCCAAATCCCTCTCTGGGCTAAATTCTTTGGCCAATGGATTTGTGCCAGGGATAAATTTGGGCTGAAGGCTGGAGGGGGCAGAGAGGCAGCATACAAAGGAGTAGATTGTCCCTTTCTGTTGGATACTGTGGTGATGGGCAGCACTATAAAACCCGTCTATAGCCCAGTGTTAGGGGTTGTCCTATGAGGAGCTCTGGCAAGAAACTATGCCTCAGAGAACCATGATTCCTTTCCTAGTATCCCATTGATGCTGGGGTGGGGGGCCAGTAGCCAATTACTTCCCATCTGCATCAGCTCAGCTGTGCTAACAAGCCCATTGGGTGGGTGGGTGTGAGAGGATGGAGCCCAGGTTCCACCCATTCCTCACTGCACTCTGCCCAGTTTCCACCATCTGTGTGAGGGTTAAACCCTGGGCACTGAGCCCTACTCTCCCCTCCACAAACCTGCAGTGGAGCAATCTGGGAATCCACATGGGAGGTGAGGTCTAAGTCCCCATGCACATGTGCACAGGGCCAGGATATGATCTGCCCAAAAGACATCAGGGCTAGGGCGGGTACAGGTCTTATTAGTGACCTGTTCTCGTTGAACTTAAAACACACTAAATGCTGCCGTTTTGCTGGGTAGTAAACAACAGGATTTCATCAGAGAAAACAATTGCCTTTTTCTAAACTGAGATTTCTGCCCAGTACTATTTTCCCAGCTGGATTCATTTCCCCTCTTCTCTGTTTATCAGTGGTACATTGAAATCTTCGGCTTGTTCTCCAGCAGTTCAGCCGTCCCCCTGTATAAAATTCATACTTTGTTCAACTTCTGAATATGCCAAGTAGTAAGACTTTCCTTGGGGAACAGCTGTGTAATGGGGCTCCATTTCCTCCTGTGAAGCTACTTTATAACATTGTGTTTAACGCAGCTTTTAAGTAGCACTAGCTCAGCGTGAATGGAAAAACGAATTCATGTGAATAAGGTACTAAGCTTCTGATCTGAAAAGCACCCTGAGTAGTGTGAAAAGAACTCATGCTCACCTATCACAACAGGTGGGGCAACGAGAGAGGAAGAAACCGAGGCAAATGTTGACAATGCTTTGATGTGCTGTAATTTAATAAAATCCACTGACTGGATTAGAGGGGGGTGAGTTAAATTCCAGAAGAATCAGCATAATTCTTGGATATTTACAAAGAAACTCAACATGAATTAACCCTTTATGGGAATGGGTCATTGGGTCTGTGCTTTTTGACCATATATCTTACCTCCCAGACAAAAATCTGGCTAGCATGAGCCATAGGCGCAGGGGTGAAAGTAAGCTGGTATGGGCCAGTATGGTGTACCGGCCCATACTCAGCCGATGTTAAAGCACTGCTGCGGTAGTGCTTTAAGGACCCTGCAGCGCTTTAACGTTGCTGCCTCTCTTGCCGCCCCTCCCAGGCTGCCAACGGGGTGGGCAAAAGGAGCAGCTACCCCAGGGCCAGTGATTTAAAAGGGCCCGGGGCTCTGACCGCTGCGACGGCAGCAGTGGCCAGAGCCCCGGGCCCTTTAAATCACCGCTGGGCGCTGCGGGCCAGGCAGACGTATGGGCTGGCTGGGGGATGCTGACCCCCAGCCCCACCCCTTCTGCCTGAGGCCCCACCCCTCCCGGGGGCCACAGTTGACCCCCGTACCAGTAAGTGTTAAATTGATTGTTAAATTAAAGTCTTGCATCCGAAGAAGTGGGTATTCACCCACGAAAGCTCATGCTGCAAAACGTCTGTTAGTCTATAAGGTGCCACAGGATTCTTTGCTGCTTTAAGTGTTAAATGTTACTTTCACCCCTGCATAGGCGCTGACTCCATGGGTGCTCCGGGGCTGGAGCACCCATGGGGAAAAAATAGTGAGTGCTGAGCACCCACCGGCAGCCCCCCTATGAATCCCCGCTCCAGCGCCTCCCGCCCACATGGATCAGCGCCACTCCCTCCCTCGCCACGCCTCCTGCCCACCGCGATCAGCTGTTTAGCACCATGCAGGAGGCTGGGGGGGAGGGGAGGAGGGAGGATACAGTGAGCTTGGGGGTGGGGGCAGAACTGGACAGGAAGAGGCGGGGCAGGGGTGGAGTGGGGGCAGGGCCTGGGGCAGAGCCAGGGGTCACGCACCCCCCGGCACTTTGGAACATCGGCGCCTGTGTCACGAGCAGATGTACTGCAGCTCAGCAGCCTCCCTTGGGACACTTAAATCACAGTGGCAAAGCACAAGAAAACATCTTATAGGGATCAAATCAGCCCTGCCTGAGGGGATGGACCAGATAGGACTGTCCGTCTTTAATTTCTAATTACTTCCTCCCCCCCCAAAGGGAGCCATTGGGGAATGGTCAGAGCAATGGCTATAATCTTCGCTTGCTGGCCAGAGTAGTTGTGACACATAGGCACGGGAACTTGGGGTGCGGGGGATGCTACAGCGTGCCAGGGGTCCCAGCTGCCGGCCCCACACACCTGGGGTCCTGACTGCCGGCCCCACGCCCGGGGCTCTGCTGCCACCATGTGCCCAGGGCTCCTGGCCTCAGCTCTGGGGGGCGGGGGGTGTGTGTGGTGGTGGTGGACAGGGGCAAGGGGTCTGACTTTCAGCACCCCCACTGTTAAAAATGTTCTAGGGTCACTGCTGTGACATTGCAACTGGGGTAGTAAAGCCACGTCCCTGAATGGTGCAGTTATATGGACCAAACTCCCTACGTAGGCAGCGCTAAGTCGATGGGAGGGCTTCTCCCGTCAACATAGCTACTGCCTCTCGGGGAGGTGGACTACCTACATTGGCAGGAGAAGCTCTCCCGTTGGCATAGATAGCGTCTTCATTGAGTGCTACAGTGGTGCAGCTGAACTACTGCAGCGCTATACGTGTAGACAAGCCCTCAGAGACACAACACTTCCCAGGGCCACTACTAAGGTTATTCACCACCCCTTGCTCAGATCTGTGCTTAAAGCCAAGATCTAAGCCTGTGAAGGCCAGGAACTAGCTGTGTAGATGAAAATATTCATATTTCTTTGTGATATGAACTGTCATTTTACATTATCTTTAAAATCATTGGCTCAGAAATGTCACCTAGCATTGTTCTAATCTAGCAGTACGTAAAGGTTACATCTGAGCGGCACCTAGGCTGTCCTGAGCGTTGTGCTTTTCTGTTCTCCGTTACAGCAAGTACACGTCGCCAAATCAAACGCAATCTGGAGTTCCAGAGACCACTGGAAAGCAGGATGTGAATAATGTAAATGTTGCCCTATGATAAGATGGTGGTTTTTTCATTAGGTTGGCTTAGTATTGATGGGGCCGATGAGGAACCCTTTGGCAATACGAAGGCTAATTACTTGCCATGAGGAAGCAAAAACTTGTCAGGTGGCAGCTCTGTCATTGCTCAGTTCAATAAATCACTGCAATAAATCACACCCAGTAGATCCCTGTGCCATTTTAGACAATGTATTGTGCATGTGGGCAGGGGAAAGCAAAGACTGAAAACCTTGTCATCTTTAAGACAAATCAGGTTTTGGTGGTTTATACAAAAATGCCACGACTGTGATTTTCATTCTCTCTCTAAACAAAATATATAGAACTGAAAAATTTATATCTGAGACTGTAAGAGAGTGTAAAGATAGTATCAGATCCCCAATGAACAAGGGCTTAACCTCAGCTCAGTTTCCCTTAGACAGGTGCTATTGGGAAGGAATGCTTGGGGGAGACACAGATTCTGCATCCTTATTGCCCGGCATTAAGCATAACTTATCCCCGTCAGGTTCCCTTCTTTTGACCCTTTGACCTCACTCCTGTTCTTGTTTTTCATTAGTTGTCCGCCGGAATCATTTGGGTTCCCAGTCCTGTGGGTCCTCCCCTTAGGCTGGGGGGGGGATCCTTTAGCAGTGGGCGGGCTCTGCCCGCCCACTTCCCGGAAAAAAATAAAAAATTAAAAAAATTAAGCATAACTCACCTGATAGTGTTGTTATACCGGCTTAACAGTGATATAAATATCTGCAAGTTGAATTGGGACCAGAGAAGGGAGATAGTCTGGTGTTAGACAGCAGCACATAGGCAGATTTGTGGTATAGTGGCTCAGTGGATAGGACACTAAATTGGGAGTCAGGAGACCTACATTCTATTCCCAGCTCTGTCTGTGACCTTTGGGCAAGTCAGTTCATGTCTCTGTCTCAGTTTCCCTATCTGCACTATGGCGACAATAATACTTACCTAACTGTGTAAGAGCTAGGTATTTTTTATAGTTTGTTATAATTGGCATTTATAATATGGCATTATTATTTTCTGAGATAGCTTGAATCCAATCATAGGACTGGGTTGAGCCCAGACTAGTGGAGATTTCTCTTTCTCCCCTTGGTTTTTCCTTGATTTGATTTCTGTTGTAAATATTCCCCTTCTTGACTTGCTGACAACTTCACTGTTTGCCTTCTGCCAAGTCAGGCCACTGGCTTCCAGTGAGTAATTAAACAAGCAAACTATGAGTATAAATGAATTGTAACACAAACATTACACTTCTGTTTCTGGATTTTACTTTCATATTTGTACTGCACAAATACCTTATCGTGTATTGTTTTTCAGTCACTGATCACAAGGATTCAATATCCTCGCAAATTATGCAGGTATTCGTATTTTTTTTAAAGTTTGTGGCTGTGTTCCATCTTATTTGCACGAGGAAATAAGAGGAAGGTACTTGGATTGGGACTAAAGAGTTGCAACCTTTTAAAAAAGTAAGTTATATGAAAGGAATTATTTTTCCATATTGACTTTAAAAATACACCCACCGCCTGATCTGGCTCCCATTGAAGTGATGACAAAACTCTCATTGATTTCAGTGGGTGTAGGATCTGGGCCCAAGCAAAGATTTTCTGATCTAGCCACAGTCTGATAATGCATGTCTATTTAAAAACAAACAAAACCCTACCAAAACAAAGGAGTACACTGCACACACAATTCTCCACTTGGGGAGAGGATGAGAGAGAACAATCTGCATGTGACAGATTAGTCACTTCACTTAATGCCTTACTGAAAGATGCTCAGATATGTTGGTGATGAGGGAGGCATAAGAACATATAAAAAGTGTGTGTGTGTGTATATATGTGTATATATAATATGAAGTAGCTCATCTTGGTTTTGCATGTTTGTAAGTAAACAAGTTATTAATAATCAGTGAAGGTGAACAACTACAATCTAGCTTCTTAGGGCATGTCTATGTGACAAAATTATGTCGACCTAAGTTATGTTGGCATACAGCCACTGCAGTATTTAAATTACTTTTGCGTGTCTGCACTATACTCCTTGTGCATGTTCTCACCAGAGGCACCTTGTACTGATTGTACTGTCAGTGTAGGGCATTGTGGGATGCTTCTGAAACCCAGTAACAGTCGATGTAAGCAACACAGTGTTTAAATTGACACTGGGGTGACCTAACTACATCGACACTGACTGTATGTCTCTCTGGGAGGTGGAGTTAAGTTGGAGTAGCAGGGCAGTTACGTTGACAGGTGTGAAATTTTAGTGTAGACACGTACACAGTTATGTCAACATAAGCTGCTTCGCGTCGACCTAACTCTGTAGTGTAGACTAGGCCTTAGTAATATCTGAAGCTGATTGGACCAGACTAACCTCTCTTTTCAAGCTCCTTGAAATCGGTAACAATGTGTTTAGCTTCAGGGAAACTGAGGCATAGTAGAGAGTGGCAAACACATGTGGCACTGGTGAGACCAGTGGATGATTTCTTTATGGCCACAGACAGAAGACAAACACCTGTTTTGATGCTTTTGGCTCTATCTACTGCGTTCAGCTGGCTTGACTGTGAGATTCTACTGAATTATCTATGTGATGACAGGTGTGATTAGATGGACATTAAGCTAATTTTACCAATTTGTCTAACATAGATCTTAAAAGTTCATATGGGACAGCTGTTCCTACTTGTTAGGCCCTAATTCAGCATACCGTTTCTATTTGGCGAAGCTCCTGCGCATGCTTGAGTCCCATTAAAGTCAATGCAATTTAAGAATGAGCTTAAGTACTTTCCTGCAATAGGGTCTGAAAATATTCCCCTGTAGAGACCACAAATTCTTCTACGCCTTGTTCAGTATATAAGTTCGACCAATAAGTAAGCTTATGAGATGCTAGATGCTTCAAAATCAATGCCAACGGTATGCTAAAGACATCCAGTTTAGTATCCCATTCTCAACAAAGGTGATCATTGCCATCTCACAAATGTCTGAGTGACTGAGAGTAGCTAGCTCAAGTGCAATCCAAATAAGACAGATTGATGAACGGAGATTTTTCAAAACAAGGTATTAAAAAACCCATCCAAATGTCACTTTTTGTAGAATGCATTTCCCATCCTGACTCTGGAAATCCTGGAGCCCGGTGTTTCCGCATTTGCCAGATTGATTTGCCATGTTAATGGATTTTCAATTGCAAATTATCTCCGGAACATGCATCACAATACCTTTTTACGTCTATACATATTGATTTACATGCTTCTGATACTCCATCAGCCCGGTGGCTAGTATCAACAGGGCATTCTAAGAGAAGAATTTCTGTAGCGAAAATATAATAAATTCCTCTTTTGCAGGATAAGTACATATCCCAGTATTTCCTCCATACTGTTTATATCCAAATCTGTTTTAGCTTGAAACTATTTAATACCTGAAATGTAGCAAAATTGTTATCCATATATAATGAAGAAAAGCTTCTGGAGGACAGCATTACACTGTCTATACATAAGAGTTCTATATTTGAATAATATTATACTACTGTGTAAATGACATATCAAAATACCTTTCAAAAGACTAGCCTGGAAGCTTAAATTCATAACGTTGGGAGATACTAAAAATCATGGTCTAAGGCCAGGTCTATGCTACAGACCTATATCGATTATAACTACATCACTCAGGGATGTGAAAAATCCCTGAGTGATGTAGTTATACTGACCTAAACACCTGTGTGGACAGTGCTATGTTGATGGGAGAGCTTCTCTAGAGGAGGTGGATTAACTATGCCGACAGGAGAGATCTTCCATCAGCATAGTATCCTCTTCACTGGTGCAACTGCGCCGCTATAGCAATGTATATGAAGACAAGTCTTTAATAAAGACTGTGGATTCATGGCTTATTACAGAATCTGTAACCCTCTAGCCCAGGGATCGGCAACATTTGGCACGTGGCCCGTCAGGGAAATCCGTTGGCAGGCCGGGACGGTTTGTTTACCTGCAGTGTCTGCGGGTTCGGCCGATTCCAGCGCTCACTGTCCGCGGTTCGCCGTTACAGGCCAATGGGGGCTGTGGGAAGTGGCGGCCAGCACATCCCTCAGCCTGCGCCGCTTCCCTCAGGCCCCATTGGCCTGGCACGGCAAACCGTGGCCAGTGGGAGCTGCGATCAGCTGAACCTGTGGACGCTGCAGGTAAACAAACCGTCCCGGCCCGTCAGAGGATTTCCCTGACGGGCTGCGTGCCAAAGGTTGCCGATCCCTGCTCTAGCCCCACTTCTCCTTGATTGGGTTCTTAGAATGTGTGCTAGCTACTCATGCTAAACTATCTGTTTGATCTTGTATTTAGCTGTGACACTCTGAGTACCTTTTCCAAGACCTGAAGAAGAGCTCTGTGTAGCTCAAAAGCTTGTCTCTCTTATCAACAGAAGTTGGTCCAATAAAAGTATAACCTCATCCACCTAATCTTTCTAATATCAAAGTAAGGGATTTCAGTTACACACATCATTTCTTTTATCAATGGTTTATTTACATTAATTTAGTAAATACAGCAAAGGGAAATAGGCTATATAAAAAGGACAGGGGTAAAGAAGAAAATAATTATTGTATTTATCTTCTGTAATTAGAGACACTCAAGATGCTGTTCTTTATTATCAGAAGATTTTGGTTACGTGCCAGAGGAAAGGGGACATTAACAGCACTGTCAGACAACATGGAGTCGAATGCAAAACAAATAACACTGACAGCCCAGTTAGCAGATCTTGTACTTGGTGCCATCTGATAAAGTCAGTAAGGTTAGATGATTCAAGTCTAGCTGGAGACAGTAAAGTAAATGACTGTGCTGCAAGGGGAAAAGCTTTACAGAGAAAGGAAAACTCCAACAAGATTTTGCTATTGCTCTAGAAACGAACAATAACTAAACATGGAGCCTGGGAGAAGCCATCCATCCTTTTGGTTGAACTTCAGTACTTGAAATTACTTAAAGATTTTCTGTTCTTGAGAAAGAAATGTAACAGAACTACAAGAAAAAGTATTGGGCCTTCTTCATCCCTGGGTTCTTAGCTCTCAAGAAGTGTTTGGACTTCTGGACCTGATTAATTCCCCATTTGTAAGAAATGCAGCCACAGGCTCAGCATAATCTTTAATAATCCATTCTTATTTACAGTGTACACTGTGGTCCTACTAGAGCTTCGACTAAGGAATGACAAAACAGTAACGGAAACTTACATTGAAGAAGTAGCCATTTAAGAGCTACAGTAAGAATTGGTTCTGGCTGCAAATTCTAGCCTCAGTGTATTTACCAACAAGCCTGTCCCAGCCTACTGTCCAAACCCAGTGTACATTAACTGCACCTCGCCCAGACACTGTAGATCCCTTTGCTTAAACCATGATCGTGGCTAAAGCTTGTCAGTCAAACTGCTTGGGTCTGGAGTCTGTGTGGAGTTGTACCAGTGTAAGTGAGAACCGAATCTGACCCTCTGTGCTGTGTACGCTGAAAAGTTAGCCGCTTAATTCTCCAGGCATGCGGTTCCACTGGTGGCAGCAGTGCTGGAAGCTGCAGCATAGACAACTACTGTGTTGTCTTACTCTGCTCTGTGGGCTGACCGAGTAATAAATGTCAATTTAAAATAAAAAAAGAGGCAGACAGGTAGACAAACAGATTCACTCTTGAATTGAACTGAAGTGCTGCAGCTGGAATGCAAATACCACACATGCTAATAAAGTGGCTAGCTGGCAGCAAAGACTACGAGTGGCATTTACAAAAGCTCTCAGCATGGACCTAACTCTGTGCCTATTGAAATCAATGGGAATTTTACCACTGACTTTTTAATGGAAACAGAGTTAGGCCAATGCAAAGGACGCTTGAATATCTCACCCTAAGTCCGTATGCACACTGAAAGCCAAGTGAAAACATCTGCTCTGTTCCAAACAAGGTAACAAAAGTGGTAGACACAAAAAGAATAAGTTAATTGAAAGTGGTAATATTAAGGTGCTCCATTTCCCTTTGAGTTGGGTTTAGTGACATACGGCCCAATCCCGCATCATTTAACAATAGCTAGTACTTTTCATCAGAAATCTCAAGGGCCCAGATCCCTTGACTGAGGTGTTTCAACACTAATTAGAGCCCTGTGTGGATACAAATTTATATCTGCGGATGAGGATATCCATGGATCTAAAGTGGTATCCATGGAACCGCAGGGCTCTCCCGGGAACCGCAGCGGCGAATGGAGCAGAATGTGGAGCTGTCACTCCCAGGAGCCTCCAGCGTGGCTGTACTGCCCCCAGCCCCGCCCACTGGGGTGGGCACCACGCTCACCGGCAGCTGTCCCTGGTTGCGCTCTTGTGTTCAAGCAGCGTGCATGCCCCCAGACAGGAGATGCAGACAGCTGTGTGGAAGGGACGGGGGCAAGGCTGAGGGTTGAGCTGGGGGAGGTACAGCTGCGCCAGAGGAGCTGCTGGTGTGGGACGCTGGCTCCTGGGAGCAACAGCTCCACATTCTGCTCCTTTCTCCGCTGCAGTTCCCGGGAGAGCCCTGCGGTTCCATGGATACCGACTTATATCTGCGGATATAAATTTGTATCCGCACAGGACTCTAGCGCTAACCGTCACAGCGCCTAACTTTTAGGTGCCTAGAAAATCACAGGAACAACAATGGGATCCACAAAGCCTGAGTCTCGGGTGGCTAGGCTCCCTGTACCATGAACGTGGAGAGATAAGGGCCTCAGAATCTGATCCACAAAAGCCAGTGTGCTAGGCGGCTCCCCCTTAAGCTAGCCAGTGGGAGATGCTGATGGCTGGGGTGTGTGCTAAGCCCTGCTCCTCTCTCAGAGCTCTGCTTAGCAATCCATGAACTAGAGTCAGGCAGGTTAGGCACCTAAGTAGTTTCTTGTGGCAATGAGTTAGATGCCTGTCTTGCTCCACACACAATGGCCAGAGGAGGAGGCAGTGCCACTGTTCACCTTATAACATTTAGCCCAGTGCTTCGAGTGCTCACCTGGGAAATATGGGAGACTCAGGTTCAGTTCCCCCCAGAGGCAGAGAGAGGATTTGAAGAGGGGTCTCCTTCCTCTCAGGAGAGTGCTCTAACCCTGAGCTACTCCTTCAGTCTCTCCTGTTAAGCAATTTCACTGTGGAGAAAGAATGATTGGAGTAGGGGGACTAGACCCTGGGTCTCCTATCTGCCCGGTGGGTGCCCTAACCCCCAGGCTACAAAGTTATTTCCTTGCTTGCTGGCCCAATAAATCTTTATTTAATCCTGAGTGCAACTGCTGCAACAGGAGAGACTGAGGGAGCCCCACAACTGCGTATCCCATAGCTCAGTGGTTAGAGCCCTCTCCTGGGAGGTAGGATTGGAACAGGGGTCTCCCACCTCTCAGGAGGGTACTGTAACTACTGTGCTAAAAGTTATAATCACCACCACCTCCTCCAGCCTCTAAGCCCAGCTGCTGGATTGAGCTCCTGATGTCTTTGTCAGCCTATCTTCCCCTGGTTTGTGAATCCCTCCGGGGCTGAGGTAGGATAGAGGTGTATGGACACCTAGAGAGAGGCAGTAGTGCACATGCTCAGAGCCAGAAACATAGGCAGCTTTTACCCTGAAAACTTACTTCCCAACTAAGTTTAGGCACCTACAGGGTTAGGTGAGAGTTTTGTGGATCGTAGTGGAGCCTGACTGGAAGTTAGGTGACTCAGCCTGAGACTTAGGGGCCTAAGTGCCTCTGTGGATTGGAGTCAAAGTGCTTTACAAAGGGAGGTCAGTATTTTACAGATTGGGGAAATGGAAGCACAGAGCATGAAGTGATTTGCGCAAGGTCACCCAAATCAAGGGGAGTTTTTCTGTTGTCTTCAGTGGAAACAGGATCGGGCCCTCAGTGCTTAATTTAGGAACATGAATGAATTATTAAACACTAATTACTATAACAGTTCACCTATTGTCTCCCTTCAACTGTGCCATGTTAAAACTGGTTCCTCTCTGTTTAAAGCAGGGATACAGACATAAGCACTCATCGTGCACTTCTTTAAGGGGCTTGCTCAATATTGGGACCACTCACATCTAATTCTGCTTTCACATTTATTATTCATACAATTTACAGGTGCCTATGGGGCTTTGCAGAAATACCAGCACACAATGTTCCCTGAAGATTTTACAGTCTAAACACAAGTGGTGATAATGGACAGTGGTGTGTGGAGTTAATTATTTTATAGCCAAAGAATTATCAGCTAATTTGACCAGTCATCCTCCAGCTGAAGTCAATGGGTGCTCAGCACCTTTGAAAATCAGGCCACTTTGATTTAGGTACCTGTGATGGGGCATTCACCGGAGACTTGCCCTGAAGGGGTTAATGTAGGCTAAGAAGGAGCCAGTTAACCAGACAGGTGAGGTGAATAGAGTGGCTTGAATAATGAGGGAGCCCAGCTGAGGAGGAACTGAGTTTATAAAGACAGGATGTTGGTAGCAGAGGGGGAGTTGCAGGGAAGTAGTTTGCAGTTACTCTCTAGGAGAAGGGAGGTATGTTTGGGGGCTACAAAGCTATAGCAGTCTACAGTTACTCCCTAGGAGGAGGGAGTTTGGGGGCTGGTAAACCCAGAGAAGGTGGGGAGCTAGAATGAAAGGATCAGGGAAAGGCAGTAAGATCCAGAATGGGACAGACCTTGGCTGCTGATTAGAGGGCCCTGGAGCTGGAACCTGGAGCAGAGGGTAGGCCCAGGTTCCCCTACCAGTCGCTGTGGAAGTAGCACTGACTGGGCAATGAATAGGAAGCCTGCCTAAGCCCATTTGTAAGAAGGGGAGGATATATGTGACTTGGCTGGAGGGCTAAGCAATGAAACCAGAGCATCCAGCCTTGCTGAGAACCAGGACTAGAAGGCAGGGAATGCAGCGAGAGGTGGAAAGGAGGTGTCAGACCTGGAATCAGCTAATCCCCAGCGCTACCAAGAGGAGACGCACTAATGGTGAGCAGATCGCATGATGGTACCTAAATATTTGTTTAGATGCCATGTTAGAAAATGGTTATGGTTTCTAAGAAAATAGCTATGGTTTCTAAGATGTTGTGGCTTTATCCTTGTGTGGTCAAGAGGAAATCTTTTAGTGTTCAGGAGCAGTTATTTGTGGCTGAAGTTGCAATCTCTCATTATATTGTTGCATGGATTAATTCTAGATTGCGCCAAGCTCCTTGGAATTATAAAACGGTGTTCGGAACAATGCTGTGAGGTGGTTATGGGGATATTTGTGGTCATAGTCCCCATGCCTGGTTAAAATAACAATCCTCTGCATGTGTACGTGTGTCTCACTGTCTCATACATGCACAAATTGAACAACCCCAGTGGTAACAACAGAATTATTGCTCCTTTGTTTTATTCTTCCACAGTTTTTCCTGCATTTGGAATAAATTATGGATGTATTCAGTTTTAATAGCCACTATACTTTTTAAAAACATAAGTAATGGATATTAGGAGTGAGAGCCTTACCCTCTTGGGCCCTTTTTATGCTTCTCTGGCTTTTTTATGTGGTCTAAAAAGACCTAAAATCCCCAGGTCAGGCTGTAAGAAATCCCTCCCCAGCTCAGACACAGTGGAAGACAGCAATAAGGTTGTCTTTTGAGGACCCCCTTAAAAGCCCTAGTGCAGGGGATATGCTAGAGATGGGGGCTGGAATGGGAGGGCTTGTCAGGGGTGCTGATGCAGAAATTCTTGGCAGTACTTTCATTAAGGCTGCCATAACTTAGTTAGCCCTCTGGGCCTGTCAAAGTGATAATAATGGCTTCTCCAACCTGGGAGCAGCCCAGGAGTGAAAAGGTACAAAGGTGGTGTAAAGCCACCTAACCCCCTTGCTCCTCCCTCTTGGGCTGAGAATTCTGTGTTGTGCCTTAGCACAGAATCTCACTGAAGGCATCTATGCCAGTTGCCTGCCCTGGTAATAATGGAAAAACCACAGTGAAGCCTGTGCGTGCTCAGCAACTCTGAAAATCAGGCCACTTTAAGTTAGATGCCTTAGTATAAATTTGGGTGTTTAACTTTAGGCCTCCAATTTTATGAATTTTGGCTACAGTCTGTAACAACAACAAAAAGTCCAGCAATAGGAGAGGACTGGCCTATCTCGGCACAAAACACAGCTGTCAACAAAATGGAATTGCTTCCTCCCCCACCCTGCCCCAAGCTCTCAAACTGTACATATCTCAGCTGCTAAAATAGATGAGCCTTGCAGTATGACTTAATGGTCAACAAACTCAGGTTGTATTAGAGCCAGGTGGCTCTCAGGGCTGGGAAATGTGACCCTAAAAATATTTTCACATGTCAGAGGCACACTGTGAATATAGCAAACATTTACAGACTGTGTAAATAACCAGCTCTATTCTTGTGAGTTACTTATTGTTGTGAAAATAGCCTTTATCTTTAGAATCAGTAGTTTGGTTTGCATAAGGTACAGAAGCATTTTCATACTGTACGATAGTAAGAGATCCAGATACTGGAGTGGTAATAATGGGGGTGATGGCATGGAGAGAACACAACCTATTGGAAGATACGAGAGGTTAGGGCTTCATTGTTTTATTTCTGGCTCTGCCCTGAATCGCTGTGACTTTTCAGAAGGGCAGCCTCCCTGTTGTGAGTGCCATTTGCGGGAAGGGAGAAGGGCAGGAACAATAGCAATATTAAAGAGGAGCAGAGAGGAACTTGCTAGGCCCCAGCTAGGGGGATCTGTGAGAGAGCTGACTGTACTTGGGAGGAGGGAAACTTGTGCTGAGGATGAGGAGAAGGCTTTTTGCACACAGCCACCAGGAAGCCAGGCAACAATTGTGATCTGTGTTGAGAAGACTTCCAAAGTTTTGGTTAAGCATCTAAACATTTGGGGGCTTTTCTGAACCCTTTGAGGTCCCACCCATCACTCATTCATAGTGCTTAATGGGACACTAATGTTTGTTGTGCTTGTTGAGGGCAAACACCTGACTGATGAGAGAGCCAGGCTGAGTGTTATGAACATACCAAAAAACAAGCAAAGAATAATTATTACAGAGAACTCTTTGGAAGATCTGAAAAATGTGAGCTTTAGAAATGACACTGCTGCAGCAGAGAATGGGAAAGAAAGCATTTAAGTGGCAGGTTTGAAAGCACTCAGACCCATTTTACTATGGCGAGATCCAACCAAGAGATGCACAGACATTTAAAAAAAATATTGCAGACAAGTCTAACTTCTGGACAGTTCTCCCCCTCCCCCCCACCCACAATTGGAAGGAACTATTGGTAGCTACTCCACACCCAATGTCACTATCCCCTTGTCTTCATCTTGGAAGCAGATGAAGGTGGCACTATTGGCAATGAAGAGTGGTTGGCATCATAACATCTGTGAAAGCTGCAGGAAGGATTCTGTGAGAGAGGGGTAATTTGAAACATGTGGATACTTTGGTATAGAATCTGGCTCCTGATGGCTAGTGGATATTTGCTTAGTTTGCTTAGACAAATGTGCATAATCTTGATGTTGGCTGAAATTCACTCCTGCAGGGGCCACCCAAGGCTTATGCACCACTTCAGTCTTCAAACTAGGGCTTGGTAGGCCCTGTGCTCTTCCTCTGCTAAGGGGCAAATTTCACCCATTGTGAATAAACGTTCTGACAGCTTCATACTTCTTATTGGTAATAAAGAGAGTTTCATGCCGGTTATTGATGTAAAAGGATTACAAGATATTGGTTTATGGACAGTGGAATCAGTAAATTTAATAAGTCTCTCCTGTAGTTAGTCAAACTAATTAACACAAGGGCATATAGTGCAACATGAGCCAGCAGACTCTGGCACTGGGAGAGCGGACTGAAAGAGAGCCATTAGCACATGATTAAGAAGTTTATCATCAGAAGGCAGCCCTTGAAGTCCTAAGCATTATTTATATTTATTTCTGGCTGGCTCTGGGCACATCCAGAGGCAATACATAATGTACTTCCCTAAGAGCACTGGACTATAGTGTAATGACTTTATACATGAAAAATGGGTCATATTGGTGGTCCAGTGGCTAGCATCCTGCACTGCTACATGGTTTGTGGGTGCCTCGGGCCATCAGGGGCTAGGGATACTTTGATGTGCAGTGTTCTCGTCCTTGGGGTCAGGGAGTGATTTGAATCATTCTCCAGCACTGGGAGTGCTGGGCTCTGTAGAGAGTCTCGTCCATGGTACCTTGGCTGAGGAAAGACACGGTGATGCAGAGGAAGCAACGAGAGGTGACATGAGGAAGGAATAGAGAATGGAATTCTATGAAGGTGGGGATGGGTGGGGAGCTCTTCACTAGAGAGAGAGACAGACAGACACACACACATGGACCCATTAGCTACAGAGGTGTCAGAGAAAAGATGGTTATTGTTGGGAGAAGGGAAAGATTATCCTCTAGGGGGTCAGGTGGGAGTAGGTCAAATTAGACTGTACATTAGAGTGGGACAGTATAAATTCCAGCTCCAGGAATTATACTAGCTCTGATGGAGCTTGTGTGATAACAAATAGAAGTGTAGCTGCAGTGGTGAAAAGGGTGGAAGGTCCTAGCCACATTGCATACGTGCCTAAGATCTCAGATGGGTACATCTTCAGGGTGGCTAGCCCCTCCCACTGCTTGTGCTGCAGTGGCTACACTTCTATTCTGAGTGCAATATCTTGATCGGAGCTAGCATGGATATGTCTTCTCAACCTGGGATTTATGCTGTCCAGCTCCAGTGTAGGTGTGCCCAAAATGTAGAGGTTGCCTTTTCATAGAGCTTAAAGCCAGAAGGGACCACCAGATTTTTCTAGTCTTATCTTGCATATCACAGGCCTCTAACCACCACCCAGCTACCACCCCTGCACCAAACCCACCAACCAGGATTAGACTGAAGTATTACAGCCTTCAGGAGACTAAACTCATGAGTTTGCTATTTTAGGAGGTCTGGGGGCTGGGAACTGAAGAGGTAGGATATAGGGCAGGAGGCAGCTGCCTGGCTTGCAAAAAATCCAAGGCACAGGTGAGATCTGCATTTTCTGACTCTAAAATATTATTTCTGGGGAGTTTAATTTACTATTATTACTGCAGTGGGTGTGTGATTGAGCAATAATGAAAATCTGGATTTTCCAAAGATGGTGGGAAACATCAAAAATCTTTAGTGGAAAAAAATGGGTTAGGGAACTCAGAGTGCAGGCTGTTTGAATGTGGGGACACAGTACTGAACTGCCAGAGTTTCAGTGAACTCCAGTTCTGTAAGTAGGAATGTACTGTATTTTGCCCGATGAGTTTGTGAGCCAAAGGAAACAACCAAGGTATATCAGCAGAAGCCTCCTTTGTTAAACTTCTATCTCTAGCCAATCTTCTATTCTTCAAGCACAAAGAGATACCTCCTTAATAGAACGAAATTCACAGTGCCAGTCCACTGGCTGCTGGAAGATGGAAAATTTGGATGAAAAATAAAGTACTGCAAAATGTGCATAAAGTCTCCCACATTGTAACACTAATGGAGAATGCCAGATCTCCAGCTGACATGACTCTGATTACTCAGGAGTGGGTGAGAAAAGAAGTGTTGAACATGTAGAACTTTTTTTAATGTTCACTAATTTAATGCCACCTGAGGAATTTGACAGGAAACATGTTTTTAATAAATCTTCAGGTTAGTTTTTATATATTACAGGGCTGCTCGCACTACCTATTTTTAAGATTGCCCGACACATTTTTAAACTCTTCAGTTGCTAATAACTTTGTCAAACTTAATCATTTGAGCTTGACGTTTTTCATGCCAGATGTCCACACAATACAAAATGCCAGAATTGCCAATTTTCCAATCTTGACTTTGCAACCTTAATAATGTGCTTTCAACATTATATCGTGCACACACACAGATTTAGAAAGATAACTATCTGATAGCGAACTTCTGCGTACTCCTCCCAGTGTGGTAAACCTTCCCTTAGATCTGTTCCTCCGAAAAGGATTTGCATCAAGGAGATACACACAGTAGCGTCTGAGTTACGAACACCTCGGGAATGGAGGTTGTTCGTAACTCTGACATGTTTGTAACTCTGAACAATATGGTATGGTGATTCTTTCAAAAGTTTACAACTGAACATTGATTTAATACAGCTTTGAACCTTTACTGTGCCGAAGAAAAATGCAGCTTTTAACCATCTTAATTTAAACTAAACAAACATAGAAACAGTTTCCTTGACTTGTCAAATCTTTTAACTTTCCCTTTTTTTTTTTTTTTTTAGTAGTTTGCATTTAACACAGTACTGTTTTGTGTTTACTTTGTGTGTGTGTCTGCTGTGGCATGATTGCATACTTCTGGTTCCAAATGAGGTGTGTGGTTGATTGGTCAGTTTGTAACTTTGGTGTTTGTAACTCTGAGGTTCTACTTTATAGCCATCTAAAGATGGGCACTACCTGGAGATATGTGGTGCAGCACTTGATAAAGAAAGTAGCTTCAGATATTGACACTGACTTGACAGTATAGTCTATCAAAAGGTGTACACACTTTTCAATGAAGTGTGTTCTGAGCATGGTATTCTTTTGTACGCAGAGGGCTAATGTAGTCTAGTGTGTTTTAATAAGTTTCATGACATACAGTATCTCCAGACTTGTATAAGAAATGCCCCCTAGACATATCCTCTTTCTGTTCCTTCTGGAGATGTCCTCCTGTAATTCAAAGGTTCTGTCCAGGGTCCATAAATTCCAGTTTGAGAACAGTCTCTGCATAGTCTGCCTTAAAGTTTCAGTTGCAGTCAGTCATTTTCTTTGTTTCTTTTCCTAAAGCATTTGGTCCTTAGAAGTGTATTTGTGTGTGCACCATATGGTGCTTGTGTCCTTGTGCACTTTTTCTTATCTGTGTAGGAAGCCAAATGACATCCTTCTCTTTCAGATTTGGACCTTGCCACATGGCTTTGAGATGTATAGTGCCAGATCCCCAGCTGGTGTAAATAGAGCTACACTAATTTACACTATGGGGTCGTAATGGTAGGTGTCATCACAGGATACATCACATGTTGGAAGTCACATGGTTCTTCCCGTGTGTCCCTGATTGGCTGAACTTCTCCCATGTGATCAGGAGGGTTATTCTTGCTCAGTGGAAGCCAACTGAACTCCCCTCTGCACCCAGAGATAGAGTGGGTGCATATTAATTGAGCTCTCAGCTCTATCTAGAAGTCAGGAAATTGTTTTTTATTTTTCTGATTGAGCATGGTGATTTCTGACAGGCAGTAGCTTTATAGCTCAGCCATTATTACTTTGTGGAATTTCCTGAATTAGTGGGACTACTTTCTCATTAATACTAGCATTTTTTCACACAATAATTATATCCAGTTTTAGAAGGGAATGTTTTCCTGAGTTCAGAATGCCATCACTGCACTGTACTTGATGTCATCCTACTTCGAGTTTTCAGTTAATTTTGGAGTCCCTGTGTGAATCTACATGAGCCTGAACACTTTCTGTGGGTTTGCAATGATATTTGACATGGGAAACCTGGGGTCATTCAAATATAAACCCTGGTGCATAGCAGCAATTGTGGATTCACTGAGCTGTCTCTCTCACAATTACAAATTTGGCAAGGCTTGCACAGCTCTAATCATAACCTACTAACTACAACGACAGGAAGGAGGACAAAGAGAAATATAGGGCACCTGATTAACTGGGATAGGGTAAATAAAATGAAATGGCCGGGGGTTGGGCCCTAGAAAACATGATGTAGGCCCAAATTTCTCTTGATGAGCCTGATCTTTGTAATATGGTAGAACTGACCCAGTCATCAAGAGAAATGTGAACCTTTAAAGTATTTAAAATTTTGGTCAAATAATGGTTTTCAGCTTAGGGCACTTAAAGGTGACTTTAAAAAAACAAACAAAAACCACTGCAATAAAAAAAAACAATTGTGCATGTCTGTAACGGTCCTAGTGTGCTAACAAAACACCAGCCATTAATGATTAGGGACCTCTTTATTTTACATACATGCTAATTAAAAGCATTCTTCACTGAGAAGAGTATATGCATGTGGATTAAATTGCCAGTCTGAGGCAGATGGCCCAGAGACTAAGATTGGGAGTATTGTGGGTGACTATGCAAAGTGTGCAGATACAGTCAGTGCTCAGCTGAGGGTGCTGCTGGCTTAAGTATCACCTGCACGTATTTCATTATTTAACTGAAAATGCTAAACATAGAACCCTCACTTTGTTAATAATCAGGACTCCGTATGCTATTAATTTTAAATGGCTTTATTCACGGGATGGACCTGTGCAGAATTTTGGTAGTGGGTGAACAATTTAATGTTAAGTGATGACAAATGCATCATAACTTAGTGTTGTGCCAATTGTTAAGTGCATAAGCAGGATACTTCTTTGCTTTGAAAAGTAAGTAAACGTTATTTAAACATGGGAAACGCCTGAGTGCTTTTGAGGAAAATTTCATGATGCTGAATTTGAGGGGAAAATGTTAAACCAAGTAGATCACTTCTCCTGTTGTCCCATCGCAGCTTGTCCCTATCTTGGATCTGTCTTAGCTTCTGAAATAGAAAGGGACACACAAGTAATCTACATTTACTCTTTAATGGGCAAGATTTGTGAATCGGCCCTTTGAGCCAATCTATTATTACCTAGTACAGATGGGTTTCCAATACAATGTCAGCCTTGTTCCTCCCCTTGGTTGGGGGTTTAATATTTTCTGCATCAGAAACCTCTGTAGATCAGGATTGAGTCTTACCTTGATGCTGGACTCCTACTGTGCCTCCCTCTAATGATTCTTTTTATATTCATTGACTTCTCATCTTCCCACACAACCTACCCACTTTCAAAATGATCTTGTGCTGCTCATTATCACCAATAAGGTGAGGGGTGTTATAATTACTGTAGTGTTTAGAAGTCCCAACTGAGACTGGGATTCCGGTATGTACGGCACTATACATATATATTGTAAGAAGTAGTGTCTGCCCTGAAGATCTTACACTCTAAATAGACAATAGAGATGAAAGAAGTAGTATTAGCCCCCTTTTACAGAAAGGGAACTGAGGCACAGAGCACGGTTGGTATTTTTCAAAGGAGTCAGGCACCCAAATCCTATTGAAGTTCAGCATCTAACTTCCTGAGGTTCATTTGAAAATCCTTGGCAGTCTCTCTGGCAGATCTGGAAACAGAACCCATATCTGTTGTGGCTAAGGCACTGGGCCTAGAACACAAGACCATACTTCTTCTCAATGAACCTTGTGAGTGGTAGCTTGATTTGCACTAGGATTTGGGCGCTAATGTGCTCGTCTGCATTCGCCCCCTTCTAACTTTGTCAGAGAACCAGAATGAAAAATATGCAGGTACAAATTCTCTTGTTCATTATTCATTATCACACTACAAAGGGGTGGACTTTCTGTGCAGCATGAAAGAAATTAGGTCTGGTGGCATAATGGAAGCTGTAAGTATCTAATTCCCGCTGCAGCATGCTGACAATATAGCCCAAAGTAATGTTCTTCACTAATTACGTACTGTGCTGTCCATGGGAGCCTTCTGCTATCATGTGGCAGAATGGAAGGGTTCCTACTGTTTTTCTATTTAATTGAAAGGAAGGACAAGGGTCTGTTACTTTTCAGGATATGGCATCATGAAAAGCTTCTTTGGACAGCATCGTAATTCTAATAAAATGAAGTCCTATATCATTTGCAAAGCTAGCCCTTGTCTTGGTTTGGGAAATCACTTAATGAAATCAAAGTATATGTTCCTTAACTAATCTAATTCAGAAAATGTTGTGTGTAAATTGAGCAAACACATGAATACTTAGTTATTGTTACATTCTATAGTTCAGGACTAAAGAAAAATATATCAGAACAATTCCAATGATGGGTTACTTTCTTGAAATGATGTGCTTGGAAAGCACAACCAGGCCATCTCTTTAAATGTTGGATTACATTTTCTGGAAAGATGTTTTTATGCTGTTAGCCAATGCAGGCTGATTGTGCTACGTTGGACACTACGAACAAGCTGTTGGAAATTTAATTGTTCAAGTGCCTGATCTTGCTTCCACTGAATTAACTTCAAGTAGAGCAGGGTCAGATCCTAATGTATGCAATAGTTATATCCAGTTTAGCCAAGAAAAAGTAGAAACTAAGCCCTTTGTTGAAAACATAGTACAAAGATTTGTCATGTATATGTACATCACCATAGTATTTGGGTGTCTACATTTACCTTAACCCTTCTGCTTGCATTCTGTATTTATTCAATATTCACCATTTTTTGTGCATAGAATTTACATGAAAGAGTGAAAATGTACAGACACTGGAGTACAAGGAGATAGAAGCAGGGCTTAACAATCTGGAATGAAAGAGCCAAAAATGGCGCAGCTTTTATCCCAGCTCTGTCTCTCTTTGACCTTAGGGAAGACACTTTGCCTGCCTGTCTCAGTTACTCTATCAATCAAGTGGAGATAATGGAACCATACAGTTCCCGTTGCCATTTCTTTGAGGAGTTACTCGGTTTGCTAATTATACTGAGCTGGATTCAACAGTAATCAGGAATTACGTATGAAGAAGAATATGGATGAAGGAGATTAGATTACAAAACCTTTGGGGAAGTGGGATATCCTTTTTTGTTCTGTTTTCACAGCCGGTAGCACAATGGAGTCTTGATCCATGATTTGATTTTTGATTGAAGTTTGAATTTTTTGCCAAAAAGCAAAATTTTCCATGGGTGGTGGTGGTGGTGGCGGCAGAGGGAGCTATTTCCCAACCGGCGCTAGTCTAAATACCCATTTTCACAGTGCTTAATTTGTAATGAAAGAGGTGCTGCGGCTCAAGCAAGTTTTTTACCTTCGTAACTGATGCAGCAAGCCCAGAGGTGCCACGGCTATGAACTGTGAAGCCTAGAGTGCTGGGGCTCAGCCCTGGCAC
Source organism: Platysternon megacephalum (assembly GCA_003942145.1). NCBI lineage: Eukaryota > Metazoa > Chordata > Testudines > Platysternidae > Platysternon > Platysternon megacephalum. The sequence continues at coordinate 310,497 of QXTE01000045.1, forward strand.
AAATTAAGCACTGCATTTACATATACAGCTGAGGTAATTGCATGCAAACATAGACATACGACTGTGCACACTCTCCTTGTAGACTTCTAAGCCTCTGCTTATTGCAGACATGGTCCTGCAATTATGAGAAGCAAAAGACTCTGTCCATTTGACCTAGTTGTCAGTTGGGTACTTTGAAATAAAATCTAGCATTTACAAAGACAACTGGAATAAGTCACACAAGAATATTTTAGGAGCCATGGAAAAAAATTACAAAGGTGTGAGTGTTTTAAAAGGCAATATTCAGATGCAAGTTAATTCAGAGATTTCTAGGGTTTTAATATGCTAGTTTATATGCTTGAGGCACTTAGTAATCAGATATCTAAGTACCATATGTACTAACATTTATAAATCACAAACAGCAGCTTTGTATATTGTGATCCCAGAGCTTTATCACAATAAAGTCATACTCTGCTGTTTGGAACAGAAGATCGAGGGAGAATTAAAAATTTGCTCTTGCAAGAACGTATGCAGCTGCCTGGGGCTTATTAATCAGGACAAAGTGGGGGTGGGGGAAGGAATGTATTTGTGACTTAGAGGAAGAGGAGCTTCGTGGTTTATTACTTCACCATGACTCAGATGACCTGGGCTCAGTTACTGGCTCTGCCACAGCTTTTGTACATGACCTTGGGCAAGACACTTAATCTTTGTGGCTCAGTTTCCCTTTTGTAAAATGGGGATAATAGGGTTTCCTTTCTGCCATGAAACTTTGTCTGTCTTATTGTAATAGGGTGTTACCCACCTCTAGCAAGTGCCCCCTGGTCAAGTGTGTGCATGCCTACAGTTTTTTTCTCTATTCAGGTTGCCCCCGTCAGCCACTGTGCTTGTCAGGTGGGATTTTGGTGACTCAGCTCTGTCCATGTGCGAAACAAACAAACATACGCTTCTAGGGTACAAGTCCAAAATGTTCTGCAGCCTTCCCTGGCCTGTTCAACAAGGGTCTATTGCAGTGTGTGTGGGTGGGTGTGGGGGAAGTGTTTCCTCATGGGGAACTTTGACAAAAATGATTTTTTCCATTTTAATTGAAACTGTCAGAGGAAAACATTTTTGGTTTTCTAATAATATTGTGGAAAGCAGACACTTTCTGCAAAAAAAACATTTAGTCAAACACCAATTTTCCATTTTAAAAAGAGTTGATGGAAGGTTTTCTACCTAATGTTGACTGGGTTTAATCCAATGCTCACTGAAGTCAACATAAGGATTTCCACGGACTCCAGTGGGCAATGGATTTGGTCTTCTAAGTTCCATGCCATACAGGCTCTAAAGTGCAAGAATGTTCAATGTTAAGTATGTGACACTGATGATTTATAGTACCATTCATTTAAACCTATTTTGTTTTTATTCTATTTGAGCTCATTCTTTCTTAAACCATGTTTTTAACAGCTCAGCACTGCTTAAGCTCAGGTTCTATTTATAAGCACAACTAATTATAAAATGAATGTCATTTACAGTAATGTAATTTCTAACACAATGAAAGTGAGTTTATATGAGCAAGCATCTTGTCAATTTTCATTCTTTTCTCCCTCCCTTTGTCCTTTTTGGGGGGGGGGGGTATTTGATCCCACAGTAACTTAAATTTTTTGCAGAAAGTCTGGAATTTTCTGACTTGTTCTTGGTCTTTTGAAACACATTTTAGAAGATTTATTCTAAGGGAAATACTGCATAACTGAATCTAACTAATATGCTGAACACAGAATTTTCATACTGGGGTGAAATTAGCAAGTACCATGCAGAACCAGTATAACTAATTATCATATTACAGTAGAACCTAGAAGTCCCAACCAAGGGACCAATGCGCGCTAGGCATTTTACAAGCATGCAGGAAGAGATAAATCCCTGTCCCAAAGATGTTAGTCTGGATAGAGACAAAGGATGGGAAAACAGAGGCAGAGAGAAGTGAAGTGTTTGCCCAAGGTCACACAATGAGTCTGGGGCTGAGGCAGGAACAAAATCCAAGTCTACCTGAGTCCTAGACTAGTCCCCTATCTGCTTTACCAACTATCTCTACTTCTACAGTACTGCAACAAGAAAAAGGAAGGGAGCCTTGGAAGGACAAGAGTGATAGGAAGCTGTGTGAAAAGGAGCAGTGTGCACCCCAGCAAGCAGACACTTCACACTGCAGCATGTGTGTTAGCTCGCTGTGGTCTGGACAAGATGCCTCATTAGCAGACTGTAGCACATTAGTTCTGTAATTTGCAGACCAACATGAGACCTGTATAGGTAGGTAGTGAGCCTGATGCTCTTTTTAACATCAGATATACACTGCCCTGCAACTTCCATAGGCAAGACGGTTGGAGGAAGAAAATTGTTTTTGTGCGGTAGAAGGCAAGATCTAGCCTTAATTAGTTTTGTGGACAATGTGGGTAATGCAGTGCATCTTAAGAGACCCATAAACATTAGCTTTAGGCCCTAATAGTACTTTCCCATCTTAAACAATGGATAATTTTATTTCTATAATTTACTATATTTTATTTGATCCAATAAATTTTCATGTTTTCTACTTCATACTTTTATCTTGAGGATTAAAATAGTGCTGAACAGCAAACTGGGTAAGATCAAGTGCAAATCAGTTTAAGATCTGATATGCGCTCTCTCTCCGCACTACAGTATATCCAGCACTGGCAGGACATGATGCTCTAAGATGACTTTTTCCATCATTCACTTGTCAGCTATTTTAAAAATAGAGGTAACTCTGTTATATATTTTTTTTAAAGATAGCTTTTCAAATATTGGCGGTGTCACTCTTTCAAGCTACAGACAGTGATCAGTCCATGGAGTCTGAGGGCCAGATTCACAGATGATGTAAATTGTCACAACTCCATTGACCTCATTTGGGTTATGACAATTCACACTAATAGAGGGTCTGTCCCTTATTGTCTGATAAACTCAACCATGTTGGCCTAAAACGTGCTCTTGTATACACTCGGGTAAATCCAGGGTAAGACCATTGTCTTGAGTTACTTCAGTGGAAAGATGGTTTTATGTTCAAGGCACTGGACTGGAATGCTGGAGCTCTGTAGATTCTCTTTATGACATGGGGCAAGTCAATATTCCGTGTCTCAGCTCCTCATCTGTACAACTGGGATAATATTACTGAACTATCTCAGAGTAGTGTTAAGGATATAAACTCTTTAATATCTTTGTGCTCAGATATGACAGCCATATAAGCAGCGAGGCAGATAGACAACTGAGCAGAATTCGGCATATTTTCTCTAAATATAGTATTAAAATTTTACAATTCTTCTAAACATCCTGACCAACTTATGACCTCATTGGCCTAGGCATTGTATATACATATAGTGAGAGACAGTCCCCTAGTCCTTCACAGTTAACTTATTTCTTAAGTACAATTCCAGCAATGCCAGTAGTTTTTAATAAACTTCAGTCAGTACGGATGTGCTAGTAAGCTACCAAAATAGAGGTTTACATTGAAACACCTGTCATTCATTTAGGGCAAAAATCCTGCTCACTTTTCTCCCACTGATGTCAGAGGGCTTGGGTGTTCATGGTAATAAGGGGAACAGGACTTGGCCATAAGTTTGGTATATTCAAAAAAGCATATTTAAAATATACCAGTAGTTCCAATGAAAGCTTAATGTAATTCCTGTAGCCAAAGCAATGCTGAAACTTAGAATGAGAAGATCAATAACAGTGGATTTATTTAAGAACTGCAGGAAGACATGGAGGAAGTGTCTGTTAATCTGATGACATTTGTGCTATTATTGAAAGGTCATTATTTAATTTTGACATCTCTCCGTGAAAAAGGATGAACTGTGAGATGTTCTGCATCGCCAACAGGAACCGTGGCTAGAGCATATTAGTGTGTATATAAATTACAGTGGAAGACTGTCAGCACCGTATGTAGCCAAGATGTGGGAGTGTTAGAGGACTGAAGAAACTTTTCAGTACTCATTTTCCCCAAATGATATGTCACATTCACATTGATATATGGAAGGGGCTGAATCCTCTCACTGGGGACAGCTACTGCCTCATTTTTCTTTCAGTTAAGTAGTTTAATTTAGTCCTCTAGCTCAGTGTTTCTCAACCTTTTTGATACCAGCGATTGGTCTGCTGCCTTCCTTAAGTGTTTCAGGGAGATCTTCGGGACCAGTGCTGGTCCACGGACCGGTTGTTCAGAAACACTCCTCTAGCTAAATTAAGACTCCACTCCTTCTAGGATAACACAGTCCAAATAAAAAACCCAATCTTCCCCCTCCCTGAGCCACAGCCCCCTCTCTAGGATCCAGGCAGCCTGCTCTCCTTGGTTGATGGGTATAACCACATTGCCTCTAAGTAGTGCCTTACAGGCGGCCATGTTCTTCCTCTACTCTTGGCTCCAGCTGTAGGACCATAAGCCGTTGAGCAGTTGTGCCCTGTTTCCCTTTCCCCTATGCCAGCTTATCTGATTTTTTTAGGCCTTCTTCAAGCTTATTTCCTTAGGGAGGACTCTCTCCGTGGTCCCTCCTTATTGGAGATCCCCACCAGCACCACTTTGCAAGCCTCATTTGTGCGGGAAGAGACCTTATTTATAGCCTCATTACTGCTTCCCAGCAGGTTTTTGCTCTTCTGCAATTCCCATCGGTCCAATTTGGAATTACAACACGCAAATAGCTTTGACCCTGGGCTGAAATAGCGATGGGGCACTTGAGGTAGGGTTTGTCCTTGAAGACCTTTTAACAAAGAGCCAGTACTCCATGTTACAGAGCTCTTGTGGTTCAGAGGCTGCCATTCTCAGGCACTTGCAGCACTGTGAAAAGAGCTTGTTTCTGGCTGGAACTCCCCGCAAACAGGAGCACATTTTTTTGTAAGCTTTGAATGAAATCTCTTCACCCATTTTTATTTAAGTGATATAAAGGTAAGTTTCAGATTAGAGATCATCCATAACTGGAATCTTGACTCAAATTCCCTTCACATTTTGGGGGTGAGAGTGACTTGGATTTGAATGTCTGGATCCAAATCCAACCTTAAATCTTTGGTTCTAGGTCAGATCCAAAATTAGTAAGAGGCCTGTTTTCTAGTTCCAGCTCGGGTTTGGCTAAAATCTCCCGAAGACTGGATCTTGTGAGAATTTTGTCACTTCATTTTGAAGTCCTGAGAGAGCAGCTTGCTAAGTTTTGGTGCCATCACTATAAACCTAAATGCTAGCCCTGAATTGGTTTTGAATTTAAACCTGAAAACTGCTCTAAATGAAATTAATATCCAGAACTACCTCTAGTTCCATTTTACATTTATTTTTCTTGGTTCAGTATCTAGTATACACCTCATGAGGAAGTGCTTTTTTTATACTTTTTTTTAAAAAAAGTGGTTATTTGGTACGTGCACACTTTTCTATTGTATAATCAAATTGGGGGGGTCCAACACCGTTGATCTCAATAGAAAATGTAACAGGCAGCCCTTCATGGTCAATGGTTGCTTCCCCCTCCCCTTTCTTTTGAGTCTAAATTCTGAATCTGTCTCATGCAGACGGAGCGTTCTTGCCCTTGAAGCATAGACAGTAGGAGATAATACCCACTTGTATTAACTCTGCCGATGGAAAAGCCACATAGAGGGAATCTGACTCAGATATCCAGTCAGCCCTGCTTGTCCATCCCTAATCATGTCATTATTTCAGACTATTAATGCTTTCAGGTGCTCTATTTCACTCCCTGCTGCGGTGCTTTGAGGCTCTGCAGAAATGTGTTGAGCTNGTTTGCGAAACTCCCTGTTAGCAGCCCCTGTTCGCACTAGCCAAACAATTCCATCTGGAGGGGATGGGTGTGCATGGAGGCTTTGAGATTCGACCCCTCCACTTATGCTTAGTTACACTCCCTTAAACCTACATATATTTGCTTTAGCTGCATGTCAGGGAGTCTGTCTTCGAGGCTGAGGAGCTAGAAGATGTACATTATGTTTGTATGGGGGAATGAGTTACACCTTCTTACTTCTGGCTCAGAACTCTGCTCTGGCTTCTGAGTTATTACTCAGAATCTATATGCAAGTCCTATTTTGTCCTATGCTCTTTCCTGTTCGATTTTAAAATACTAGCACTTTTCTGGTTATTTAATCCATGTTAGTTAAACAGTTGAGTGCCAAACGCTGCAAAAAAGGAGAGAGGCTGGCTCTCAAGTGTATTTTTGAGGAGTTCAGTGATGACTGACTGGGAATATCTGAGAGTATTTGAAACTATAAATACCAAGGTGGGAAATGGATCATAAAATCATAGAGTTGGAAGGGACCTCAGGAGGTTATCTGGACCAATCCCCAACTCAATCCCCAAATGGCCCCCTCAAGGATTGAACTCACAACCCTAGGTTTAGCAGGCCAATGCTCAAACCACTGAGCTATCCCTCCCCCCAAGGATGGCTTAGGGCAGTGTTTTTCAAAGTTCAGGTCGGGACCCAGTACTGGGTCGCAGCATGTAAGGCACTGGGTCACCTTCCTCAGCACCCAGGGACCCTAGCGGCTCTGGTCAGCACTGCCGACCAGGACGTTAAAAGTTCCATCAGCAGTGCTGCCTAGCTAAGGCAGGCAGGCTAATGCCTATCTGTTCTGACACTGCGCTGCGCCCCAGAAGCGGCCAGCAGTGGGTCTGGCTTCGGGCGGGGAGGGCCCAGGGCTCAGCGCGCTGCCCCCACCCTGAGTACCGGCTCCAAACTCCCATTGGCCGGGAGATTTGTGATTATTGCTTCCATGTTCCTTGCAATAGCACTTACTGGAAGATTCTGCCTCCTACCATTCAGCAAGCTCTTCTTAGGTCCTAAAATCTAAAGGTAACCATTGATCTATGCCAAGGGTTACAGCCTACTTAACCACACTTATGCTTGTTTCAGCTAATGTCTTACAGGATACTGTAGGTTTCTTGCATTGCAGCTAAATATAACAAAGACAAGGCAGTGAATATAGTAAAGGCAAGCCTACAGCCTACAGGTGATACAAGAAGAGTAATAAGATGAGGCTAAATGAAGGAAATTTAAGGATGAAGATCAGAAAACATGTCCTAAGTTGGAAGCATCTACTAGACTTGGAATAGTCTCCTGGGGGAATTGAAGGTCTCATGATTGTCTGTCTTGGCATTGGACTGAGAATCAGGAGACTTGGGTACATTTCCCAGCTCTGCTACAGACTGTGATAACATTAGGCAAGTCCCTAGTCATGCTGGGCCTCCATTTTCATTTGTAAAATGGGGGGGAAATAACTCTTCCCTTCTCCCTCCTTTTGTCTACTTAGATTGTAAATTTGTTGGGGTGGGGACTTGCTAGGTTTTTGTACAGCACCTAGCACAATGGGGCCCTGAACTTGGCTGGAGTCTTTAAATGCTATTGTAGTATGTATTTAAAAAGGGGTGGAAGTGCCATCACTTGGTCCATTTAAAAATGGGCTGCATGAAATCTTTATGAAGTTAATTGCTTTTCATTATGATTTCATTTAGAAAGTGCTTCCTGTTGAGTAACTTGGGTGCTGTCCAAACACTTAAACTTTCTAATTGTACTAGATTTTAATCAGAATTGGCCAAAATATAACAGTATACATTTTCATAAGAGCATTAAATATTAATATATCGTAGGGGATAATCTAGCATGGTCAGTGGGATGTTCTACTAATAGCCCTTTCCATCTCTGATTTCCATCCTCTTGAACTGGAGGGGTGTGCATGGAACTCCCAAGGGGAGAAAAGCTACCCAGCTGAGAATTGTCAGTGACTATATAACATTGTTTGGTTTTCTTTGCTTCATCATTGATGTAAATCAGTGGCTCTCAAACTTTTTTGTGTGGACCACTTAAAAATTGCTGAGGGTCTCAGCAGACTAATGATCTTTCCAAATGTTGTTTTTACCATTAGCTAAGTATTGTAAAGCGCTTTGGATAAAAGCGCTATATAAAAACTTAATAATTAACTTATTTGTTCTACAAATAAAAGCACACAACTCGTATTTTAATACCAGTAGTCTTACCTTTCTAATGCGATGGATGTGCCCTCTCTCCCCTGCCGTGGCAGCCCCCAAGCTGGGGCTGGGAAGGAGGATAGGGGGTCTCTCCCACCACAGAGCTTAGGCTGGGAAGGATGACTCTCTGGGAAGGAGTCACCTCTTTATCTAGCCACCACAGCCCTGCACATCCCAAATTCCCACCTACCCCCTATTCCCCGCAAGGCCACCACCTCACCTTACCTGCGCGGCTCCACTAATTAGGTGGGTGGCCCTTCATTCTCTTGTGTGCGGCTGCCCAGGCGCACATCTTAAAGGGAACTATCCGCGGACCACTGGTGGTCCACGGACAACAGTTTGAGAACCTCTGATGTAAATTAAACAATTGTTAGCAATGCTGACCCTGAAGAGTTGTTCACCTGGTCAGGCAGCAGCTGTTATAGCATACCTTGGTATTTGGTCATACTTGTTGGTCTGTACATGAGCCAGCCTGTATATTGACCCCACACTGGTGAAGCAAGGGTTAAACAGCATTTTTTGGCCCAAGAGGCCACGCCCTTCACCCCTGCTGGGCATGCTCCCAGTGGAGGGAGCATTAAAAAGGGAGCAGCTCAACTCAGTCTGTGCTGTCTGAGGAGGAGAGTGGTAGTGTGCAGCAGCCTTCTGCCAGGTCTCCCAGCCCCCAGGGTTGAGGCTCCTAGCTGCACTGTGGGAAACCATTTGACAGTGGGAACCGAGGAGGAGGAGGAGCAGAGGAGCTGCCAGAGATGAAGCAGAACGCAGAAGGGGGACCCATGTCCAACCCCAGAGATCCTGTCGGAGGGACTGGGATGAGGATAGGGAGCAACCCAGGGAATGCGCTTGGGAATACTGGGACCTGAACCCTGTGTCGGGGTACTCTGTTTGGAAGGGCACTGGGTTGGAACCTGCTGGAGTAGGGTGGGCCCAGGTTCCCCTCCACTCCCCTCCCCTGCCCATGCTCACCGCTAGGTGATTCTTCCCTTGATATTGCTGCTAGATGAAGTGGCCCCTTGGACTCTCACCAGTGGGTGACATTCCCCTGCACCATAGCCACTAGGCAACGTGGCCTTTGAACTCATGCCAGTAAGCATTATGCCCTGGAGTATTGCCATTTGGTGATACTGCTGACCTGGGGCACCCAGCCAACCCGTGACGCAACCCTCAGTGCTTGCAACTGTAAATGGGGGGAGGTGGTGAAGCAAACAAATGAAGATTTCTATTTTTACAGTTGTGCTGGTAACTCGAATGTCTGTCGTATGTGAGCCAGGACAATTTTTTTTTTCGATTTGGAAAAGGAGGAAAAAACATTGAGGGCAAAAGGTAGAGATGAGCTGATGAGTCTATGAAAGTCTAGAGGGAGTCAAAGTTGGTCTGTCTACCTTCACTGCAGTGTTAATTCAAGTATTGACTCTAACCTGGCTCCCATCCCCCCCCACCCCTCTGATGTGAGCTTAGTGGTGCTTTCAATCTGAGCGAGCTGGTTCATCTGGGGCGATCCGCTAAATTCTGAGTGCTCCTTATGCTTGGCCTGCTACTCTGCCCACTTTGCAGTGAGGATGCAGGCTAAGTTACTCTAGTGCTGATAGTCTTCCAGTGCCACCCCACAATATCCTCTTTGTGGCCAGAAGACCCCTAATTTCTCCCACAATTTACTGGGAAAGAGTCACCGAGCGGCACAGCTTACTGCCACGCTAAGAACAATGGGGTGTGCCCCAAAGTCCTAGTACTGAATGCAGCATGATTGCAGAACCACACTTGAGTGTGACTGCTCACTCCTAAGCTGCTAATCCAGTTCTTGCTGTTTGTTCCCCATACGCCTGACATCTAAAATGTTGAGCAGGTTCCCCCACTGTTATGCCTCTTGTTGATTCCCTCTGATACTTGATCTTTCTCACAATAGTGATTTGTTTGTCAGCATTTAATCATTCTCCACTCAGGTGTGTATCTCTCAAGATAAGAAAGCTCAAGAAATATATGGGCCAATTTTTCTTCCTGTGTAACTCATTAAATTCAGTAGCGTGACACCAGGAGAGAATTTGACCTGTGTGTGAATATAATTTTTTTTAAATTGTCAAACCACCCTAAAGACATTCATGCTACTGCAAGAGAAACTAAAAAGGCAGTTTAAATGTGAGGATCTCTGTAAGTTGGTTGCTCTTTAACAGCAAATTCTAAACCGCTGAAGAAAAATGTCAGTGTCAAATGATAAAACAAAATTAAAACACGCACATTACTCTTGTTATCAAGCACATTTTAACAGCTAGTCCCAAAAGCAGTTTGTGGGTGGCATAACAGAAGAAAAACACTCCTATGGATCTGTGGCTGCTACTGTTAAATTGACCTTTTGACCCAAGCGGCTATTCAAAACTTGGGGTTTGTCGGTTGCTCCAGTTGGAGGAGAAATTGAATCACATGCACAAGACTCCATCATCAATCTTGTTTATATAAAACAAAATTATAAAAAAATTCAGCCCTATTTCCCTGAACATGGGAGGAACCAAACAGAGGGCAGTTTCCTTGCTCATGGTTCTAAACTTCAATCCATCAGCTTTCAGTCTAGGCTTTTTTACCCATACACATTCCTGTGTGCACATGCAAGCACACCCCTTAGCCAAAAGAATATCCAACAAAGCCCCTCTGCTCAGATTATTTGAATTCCTGAATCAACTCATATATCCCTTTGTTTTGGGTGGTGGCATTTGCTTGACAGTCTTAACTATCTTAAATGATGCATCACAGTTAAACCTATAACTACTATTATATGTACTGTTATAAATAGCCCAAATCCAAGACCAACATCGTGTTTTGTGGTGTTCCAAGAAATAGCTCAGGTAGGGTATTCACTCTCTGATCAGAGAAGGGAGGGGAAATCAGAGTTGCCTCTGTTTGTAGTCACACTGCCAAAGGGTTGCACTGTGAATTGCATCATCCGCTCTTCTCTCCTTTCCCCCCACCCCCAAATACAACACAAAAACCCTGTCCTGACTTGTCTTCTGCTAAAAGCCTGTTGGAAGAGCAGGAATTGAGATGCAGGAGGGTAAGATGCTGGAGGATGTGGTTGAGAAGTCAGGATGTGTTTCTTAGTTAAATGGATACTGCCGACTAAAAATCATCCACAAAACAAAGAATATTTAAAATCAAATACATTTTTTGTCTTGTGCTGTTTGGTTACATTTTGCACTGTGTTCAGCTTAGACAAGTAGAACAGACAGGTCATTTTCACTTTCGGGCTCCCAAGTAATAGACCAATGATGAAATTTTGGATTACAAACACTGCAGGGAAATGTTTCCATCCAGGGAAAAAATTTCCGCTACAGTATATACATGAATAGTTACCTTAGACACTGTAGACCATGTTCTCATCAAACCAATGGCCAGACCATAAGTCTGGATGTATATTGGCTAGAGACTCAAGGAAGTCCATTAGGGACTTCATTGTTGCTACTGACTTTTAGATGGAAGCTGCTTAAATACTATGGGTGATGGGCACATGTATAAAACTCCAAGACCAAGGCTGATTGTTACTTTACTTAAACATCTTTAATGTACAAAATGGAACTGGAACACTTACAGGTCAGGCTTCCTTGAGAGATCTTTGGCACATCCCATTTAACGTTGATTCAGGAATACGGCAAGAACAGCTTCTTGTGGCGTCTTGCCCTTCTGTTCCTGGTCTTTGTGGACCCACAGGAGGCTCCACTATTCATACTATATATGTAGGATACACTTTCAAGAGCAACGTTGTTACTTCTCCAGCATTAAGTTCCATCCCTTCAATTTGTTGTTGCTGTTTGTTGAATCCATTTGGCATCTCATTTTACCAGAACTAAGCTTGGGGGCTGGATTTGAGTGAACAATCCGTTGTGCTTCCTCATGCATTTCTGTTCACTGTCCATGTGTTACTATGCCCCCTTTGCACACACAATGCTTTGGCAGTGACCGGCAATATCTTGTAAAGATGCCCGGGCTAATCTGAATAAACTTACCTAAAGACTGTCAATGGCTTTTTGGCAACTCACTCTTCAGCAATACATCTTTCCAGTAGTGCTAGATGTTGTGAGTAACCACTCTCTTGAGTGGACCAGTCCAGTAAAGCGTAGCCATGCTGCAGAATGACTGCCAGTGTGTTAATCCTGGGAAGTGATTTTGTTAAAATGACCATACTGCCAACAGAACCTTCTTGAATTCTGCTTTTCTGTAACTTGCACGTCTCTTGCATTTACCTGAGGGAAAAGCAACCTCTGGCAGAGATGACATCTGTGGCACTTCCCCCTGCCTTATTAGTGGGGCCAGCAGGAGAAAGCACCACCCCAAGACCTGAGTGGAGAGCTTTCTAATAAAGCAAGGTGCTTGGGAACATCAATTACATATTCCCCAAAACAGGAGAACCCAGCAAGCAGGCCACCCAGTCTACCTTCCTTCCTCACAATCTCCTAGGGAGGAAGCAAGTAGGAAAAAATAAACCCTCCAGTTAGTTCCTTCTCCTGGAGTGGAGACATCTGCGCACCTGCTCCTTGAACCTCTGTTTCCCCTCCTGAAGAACCTAGGTTGTGGGAGATGGGGTTGCCAGCACTATTCTACTTTCCCATCAGATCATGAGCTCCTGCCCGTCCTAGATGGACACTACGTCTGTAGGCAGGGGAAGCAGCGTGGTGGTATCCTACTCCTTCATCTTCAACTACTTTTAGGAGGCAGCCAGCTGCTCTTCTGTCCTTTCTAGATTTCCAGAAGGATGACAGCTTGTCTGCTTCCTTCATCCCAGATCTCTGGAGGCTAGGGATGAGAACCTAATCCCCCTCTCAAATCCAGCTGGAGCCATCTTCAGGAGAACAGGGATTTTGCTTTTAGCTTGGTGGACTCTGGGTTACCTTAACCTGAGAACTTGACAGAGCCAGTATAATTGCAACACTGGGTGCAGGAGGAGTGGGGTCCCCCTGCAGAGGAATAGAGGTGGTATGTGGGTCAGCCACTCACCAGAAGATGTTTCCAAATGGCTTTTTCCTTCATCCCCTGGATAGGGGAGCACTGCCCACAAAATATACCAGTGATGAGAAGGGATAATAGGCCCCCAGATCGCCTGTCCCTGCACCAAGTGTGAACTCCTGTAAGGAAGAAGCTCAGAAGCAGGATGTCTTAGGTGGCAGGAGTGCTGATATTTGGGGATCTGAACATTAGGACTCTGAACATTAGCTCTTTTATCCAGGACTGATGAGCTATGGTCTTGTTCTCATTCATGTAAAAATCTGAGAGATGCAGTACACCGTGGACAGCAGGTCAGGGCATTTCAGTGTCTGACAGCCAAAATCCACCTCTTACCTGAGCATATAACTCTGGTTGATATCACTGGGAGTTGCATATATGTTCATAAGGGCACAACTAGGTCCCACAACAGCAGTAAAAGGAGAGCCCTCATAAAGAACTTCACAAAAATAACTTTTAATGCAGATCACTTTTTTGTGCAGACTATTTTTTTCTTTCGCCCTTACTGACTACACAACAAATGATAATATGAAATCAAACATGACACCTTACGTGCAGGACCTGACTCTGACAGATGGAGCTGTGTTTAAATGGTTTCATGTTGCCAGTTCCAATAAAGCAAAATACACAAAAGCTAAAGCCTAATGGGAAAAGTAAAAATGTTCAGTTCTTGGAAGTGGACCAGGAAAGGGTAGAAGCAAAGAGCAGGGAGAAGAAAACTCTAATCCAATATAATAGGAACAAGCTTGTCACCAGGTAAACAACTATGAAGCGGGGAGTAAGGTATTTCTGGTGTATCGGAATTACCGATTATCAAAGGGAACAAGAATGTTTCAAGTCCAACTTGGGTTTCGTTTGCCCAAGTATTATGGGGCGGAGGGGATGCCAATTTACAGGATCCTTATTGGCTCTGCAAAGTGATGAATGTCACTTATTGAATTCAACCAGGGTTCTTGACACCTGTGTGCTCTGGGATCCTCAGATGCTATAAATCAGTATAGCACCATTGAAGTCAATGTGCTTACTCCCATTTACAGTAGCTGGGGATCTGGCCCTCAAAGTCTAAGGCCAAGATTAGCAAACCCCCCCAACCCCCCCCCCCCAAAAAAAAAGACAAATTACTTTTGTGGGCCTAACCTGTAAGAGGCCTGACTTTTTGAATCAATAGGAACTTGCTGAAGTCTTGGCCTAAGCCTTCTGAGGGTACATGAGGCTGTTTGAACCTCAGAATCAGTTTTGTTTTAAGCAGGTGAGAAAATCCTATAACATCCTGAGGAGAAAAGAGAGTAATTCACCTGAAAAGAAGGAAGCTACCTTCACCCAGTGAATTTGTATGGATGTCCATTTACACACCATGAATAGCATTACTTGAAATTTTTTTTTTTTTTCTTTTTTTGTGAAAACTGCTTGAAATGGTTTAGTGGGAAAACTATCTAGTGAGAATAATCTCAATTAAAAAAAAAGAAAAGGCAAAAATTGCTGGTTCTAATTTTGAAATGAAACTTGGTACTGCTACTGGTGCCTCATTAGGCCTCTTAAGACGGTGATTGATGCATCCTTCCCAATGGTAGTGCCTCAGTGTTGCCAACTCTTTTGATTTTTGTCTCATGTTATTTGATGGGTTTTGTTAAGCCACAAATCCATGTGATTACGGCTTGCCTGCTTTCTTTATCCCAGATCTTTAGAGGATAGGGATGTGAGCCTAATCCCCTCTCAAATCCAAATGGAGCCATCTTCAGGAGAACAGGGATTTCCCTTTAGCCTGCTGCATTAGTAAAATAAGTTTCTAGCCCTTGTTGTGGGGAGAAGCTTGAAAAAGTGAATCAATTGAACATTAAAGGCTAAAAAAACAGAAGGCAAATAAAAACATCTGATTTTTAAGCTGTATTTGTTAAATAAATAAATTTGAGGAGTCCCATTATTTTGTGGGGCCCAGGATTGGTGGAAGCTCCCTAAAAGTGGAGGGGCCACCAGTGCCCAAAGTGTGGCCCCATCCCTTCTCCCAAGCCCCTGCCCTCACACTGCTGCCCCCCCCCCGACCTCACTCCCACTCACTCCTCCCGTGTTCTGGCACCCCTAGTGAGGCCTGACGCTTGAGTTTTGAATTCTTGGGATTGGCAATATTGGTACCTGGATGTTGGGGAGAGCAGACAGGGCAGCAGGATTTAGTCCTGTTCTATTGGAGTCCACCTCTACCTCGATATAACGCTGTCCTCGGGAGCCAAAAAATCTTACCGCATTATAGGTGAAACCGCGTTATATCGAACTTGCTTTAATCCACCGGAGTGCGCAGCGCGCCCCCCCCCAGTAGCGGTGCCAGCTTTGCTGGCGCCCTAGGCGGCAGAAGGTCCCGCCCCCGAAATCCCGCCCCCAACAGCGGCGGCGGAAGGTCCCGCCCCCAAATTTTTACGGGCGGCGGGGGCGCAGGCGCCCCCAAAATAGCAGCGCCCTAGGCGACCGCCTAGGTCGCCTAATNGGAGTGCGCAGCGCCCCCCCCCCGGAGCACTGCTTTACCGCATTATATCCAAATTCGTGTTCTATCGGGTCGCGTTATATCGGGGTAGAGGTGTATTCTATGCTTCCTTGCCAGATTCCCACCAGGCCCAGACATCCCATTAGGAGCTGCATCTGAAGAAGTGGGTTTTTTTTACCCACAAAATAAATCTGTTAGTCTTTAAGGTGCCACTGGACTCCTCGTCATTTAGGAGCTGTTGACTCTGCTAGTTAAACTACCCACTTTCCTGTTTTCCTTCCAGCGTTTGAATCTAAATTACAGCTATTCCATTCACATATGTGCTAGGATGGGGAAAGGTCTCGTTTGCCCTCTGCACCTATACTAGCAGTCAGAATGGGGTCATGGTGGATGACCAGAAGAACATGAACTCCCAGTGTGACACTGTGGCCAAAAGGGCTAAGATGATCTTTGGGTGCATAAACAGGGGAATCTCAAGTAGGGTAGGGAAATTATTTTTACCTCTGTATGAGGCACTGGTGCAGCTACTATTGGAATACTGTGTCCAGTTCTGGTGTCAACAATTCAAGAAGGATGTTAATAAATTGAAGAGGGTTTAGAGAAGAGCCACAAAAATGATTAAAGGATTAGCTGTATAGTGATAGATTTAAGGAGCTTAATCTATTTTATTTTAACAAAGAGAAGGTTAAGGGGAGACTCAATTAGTCTATAAGTACCTATGTGGGGAACAAATATTTGATAATGGGCTCTTCACTCTAGCAGAGAAAGGTAGAACATGATCCAATGGCTGGAAGTTGACGCTAGACCAATCCAGAATGGAAATAAAATTAAAACGGGTGGAGCGGTGGTAATTAACCATTGGAACAATTTATCAAGGGACATAGTGAATTCGCCATTGCTGGAAATTTTAAAATCAAGATTGGATGACTTTTTAAATGGTATGCTAGTTCCAAAGGAATTATTTTAGAGAAGTTCTAGGTCCTCTGTCATACAGGTGGTCAGACTCGATAATCGCAATGGTCCCATCTGGCCTTGAAATCTATACATTCAGCCCTTTATTTTCAGGTACACCAGCAAATATTTCTGTAGGATAGACTGCCCACTTCTTTCTGCAATCCTTGATGTATTTTAGGTATGGTAATGCACATCATTCTGTAATAGGGTGTCACTGTGTGCATGGCCAAGAGACAGTGAAACAAAGGTGATTAGCTCCACCATAACCATGCAAAATTATCAGTAATATTTGAATATCCCTGTTCAGAGCACCTAGTCTGAATAACATTACTACTGATTCACCCCCTTACTAAGGGTACGTCTACAGTACGAAATTAATTCGAACGTATTCTATTCGAATTTTCGGAAGCGATTTTGTACATTTGGTGTCGTGTGTCCCCACTAAAGTGCGTGAATTTCGAAGGTCGGAGCGGTGCACTGTGGGAAGCTATCCTACAGTTCCCGCAGTCCCTGCCACCCATTGGAATTGTGGGTTAAGCTCCCAGTGCATGATGGGGCAAAAACATTCTCGCGGGTGTTTCTGGGTGTGTGCTGTCACTCGCTCCTCCCAGGGGTGGCTCCAGGCACCAGCGCAGCAAGCGCGTGCTTGGGGCAGCAAGCCACAGGGGGTGGCGTGTCGGCCGCTGTGAGGGCGGCCGTCAGGGAGCCTTCGGCGGCATGCCTGCGGGAGGTCCGCCAGTCCCGTGGCTTTGGTGGCAATTCGGCGGCAGGTACGCTGAAGCCGCGGGACCGGCGGATCTCCCACAGGCACGCCGCCGAAAGCCACCTGACTGCCGTGCTTGGGGCGGCAAAATACATAGAGCTGCCCCTAGCTCCTCCCTCCATGAAAGCTACGGCAGATGCCATACTGCCAGCAGATGGTGCAGTACAGTGCACCGCCTGTCTCCTGGTACTATGAATCCACCTCGCATGTCCTCTCGTCTTTCTATCTACTCTTTTATCTAACCATTTCCCGCCTTTTTTCGGCTACCGTGAACCGAGCAGCACAGCTTCCGCCACAAACTCTGCTCTCCTGCTCTTGCATCGCTAGCTAATTTTTCCATGGTGTCTGTCCTGTGCTCGCGTGCAAGCTACAGAAGGCAACAATTCCCCGCCATTTTTTGGCCATCGTGAACTGAGCCGCACAGCTTCCGCCGCAAACTCTGCTCACGCTTCCGCCGCAAACTCTGCTCTCCCACTCTTGCAGCATTAGTGAGCTTCCCGACTCCATGAAAGCTACAGAAGACAACCATTTGCTGCCATTTATCGGCCATCTTGAACCGAACAGCTCTCCTATGTTTTGTGCCCTTTTCCCAGAATTACCCGTGCAGGCGCCACAGCGCGTCAATCATTGAGCCTGCTCAGGTCTCCACTGCAGTTTTGACCATTGTAAATACCTCGCGCATTATCCAGCAGTATGTGCAGTACCTGCAAAACCGGGCGAGGAAGCGATGACAGCGCGATTACTATACTGATGAGGACATGGACACAGACATTCCATGGCATGTGGCGATTGGGAGATCATGGTGGCATTGGGCCAGGTTCATGCCGTGGAATGCTGATTCTGGGCCCAGGAAACAAGCACAGACGGGTGGGACCGCATAGTGTTGCAGGTCTGGGATGATTCCCAGTGGCTGCGAAACTTTCATATGCATAGGGCCACTTCCATGGAACTTTGTGACTTGCTGTCCCCTGCCCTGAAGTGCAAAGACACCAAAATGAGAGCAGCCCTCACAGTTGAGAAGCGAGTGGCCATAGCACTGTGGAAGCTTGCAATGCCCGACAGCTACCGGTCAGTCGGGAATCAGTTTGGAGTGGGCAGATCTACTGTAGGGGCTGCTGTGCTGCAAGTAGCCAGTGCAATCATTGACCAGCTGCTATCAAGGGTAGTGACTTTGGGAAATGTGCAGACCATTGTGGATGGCTTTAATGCGCTGGGGTTCCCTAACTGTGGCGGGGCGATAGACGGAACGCATATATCCCTGGCCAGCACGTAAACCGCAAGGGGTACTTTTCCATGGTGCTGCAAGCACTGGTGGATCACAAGGGACATTTCACCGACATCAATGTGGGATGGCCGGGAAAGGTGCATGACGCTCGCATCTTCAGGAACTCTGGTCTGTTTGAAAAGCTGCAAGAAGGGACTTACTTCCCAGACCAGAAAATTACTGTTGGGGATGTTGAAATGCCTATAGTTATCCTTGGGGACCCAGCCTACCCCTTAATGCCATGGCTCATGAAGCCGTACACAGGCACCCTGGACAGTAGTAAGGAGCAGTTCAACTATAGGCTGACCAAGCACAGAATGGTGGTAGAATGTGCTTTTGGACGTTTGAAAGTGCACTGGCGCAGTTTACTGACTCGGTTAGATCTCAGCACAACCAATATTCCAATTGTAATTGCTGCTTGTTGTTTGCTCCACAATATCTGAGAGTAAGGGGGAGACATTTATGGCAGGGTGGGAGGTTGAGGCAATTCGCCTGGTGGCCAATTTCGCACAGCCAGACAACAGGGCGATTAGAAGAGTGCAGAAGGGCGCGCTGCGCATCAGAGAAGCTTTGAAAGCCAGTTTCATGACTGGCCAGGGTATGATGTGACAGTTGTTTGTTTCTCTTGAAGTTACCTGCCCCCTATATATATATTCATACATATATATATGAATGAAAGGAAATAGTCAAAATTGTTTAAAAACTGTTCTTTATTATTTGTTGCACAACACATTGAGAGAAATCCAAAGGTAGACCAGGGGGAGGGGGTATTTGGTTAGGGGGGTGGAGGAGGAGGGAAGGACAAGTCCAGAAACCAAATCAAAAGTTTGCATATGTCAGCTTTCTGCTGCTTGGGCGATCCTCTGGGGTTGAGTGTGTGGGTCCCCGTAGCCTCCCCCTCGTGTTCTTGGGCATCTGGATGAGGAGGCTATGGAACTTGGGGAGGAGGGAGGGCAATTATACAGGGGCTGCAGCGGCAGTCTGTGGTCTTGCTGCCTTTCCCGCATTAGATCCACCATACAGCGGAGCATGTCAGTTTGCTCCCCCATGAGCTTGACCATAGCATCCTGCCTGCTCTCATCTTCGAGTTCCTGTAATGCTTTACGGGACTCCGCAATTGTTTGCCTGCACACATTCAGCTGGGCCCTATCAGTGCGGGAGGACTGCATGAGCTCGGCGAACATGTCATCCCAAATTGGTTTTTTTCCGCCTTCTAATCTGGACCAGCCTTTGGGACGGAGTAGATAGGGGCCGTGTTGAAACATTTGCACCTGCGGGAGGAGAAAAAGGGAGGGTAGTGTATTAAGATACATTTCAGAGAACAAAGGGGACATTTTGGTGTGAGTAAGCCATCTCACATGGCAGGGCAACAGAATTCAGCTTGCCGGCCGCCTAGGGGCACACGGGGTTCTGCTGCTTCTACATTCATTTCAATGCTTTCAAACTGCTGGGCCCCCTTTCCCATAGCAAGCAATGCCTGGTGGGTTTGCCATATAAAAGGAGGGCCTGAGGGCTCTCTGAGATGATCGCGTCACACAACACACACACCCGCACCCACCGTGTGGCTTTGATGAGGCTCTGAACAGGGATGAGCCCTTTAAACTAAACGCGAACAGCCCAGCGCAGCTGGGTTTCCCCCCTGCCCTCCACCGCGTGGCTCCGATCAGGCTCTCACTCACCAGAAGTACCTTCTCCAGGGTCATGTTCCGGGAGCCCGCCTTGGGAGTGGGGGGAGGCTATTGGCTCCAGCATTAAGAATAGTTCCTAGCTAGGGGGAAAACGGATTACCCACTTGCTGCCTGTGCAGTGTTGTCCTCCTCCTCTTCGTCCTCCAATGACTCTTCCTCCTCGCTCCGTGCAACTCCCCCCTTGCAGGTGTCCACGGACAGTGGTGGGGTAGTGGTGACATCAGCCACCATAATTGCATGCAGCTCACGGTAGAAGCGGAATGTATGGGGCTGTGACCCAGAGTGCCCATTCGCCTCCCTGGCTTTCTGGTACGCTTGCCTGAGCTCCTTGATTTTTGTACGACACTGCTCTGTGTCCCTGGAGTAGCCTCTTTCCGTCATGGCCCTAGAGACTTTAGCGTACGTATTTGCATTCCTTTTTTTGGAACGTAGTTCTGCCATAAGATTAGTCTCCCCAACATGCGATGAGATCCAGTACCTCCCGTTTGGACCATGCTGGAGCTTGTCTGCGAATCCGGGACTGCGTGATCTCCTGTGATGATGGACTGTGCTGATGGTCACCTGTGCTGATGGTGACCAAACAGGAAATGAAATTCAAAAGTTCCCAGGGCTTTTGCTGCCCACCTGGCTAGTGCATCGGAGTTGAGAATGTTGTCCAGAGCGGTCACAAGGGAGCATTCTGGGATAGCTCCCGGAGGCCAATAATGTCTAATTGCGTCCACAATACCTTTAACCCGGGATTGCAATCTCGATTTAAGTGCTACTCCACTTGCCGAGGTGGAGTACAGAAATCGGATTAAAGAGCCCTTTAAATCGAAAAAACCGGTTTGGTCGTGTGGACGGAATCTTTTTTTTTTCCCGAATTAACTCGGCTAATTCCGAAATAACAGACTAGTGTAGACCAGGCCTAAATTACAAATGGCGTGCTTAATTCTGCTCTGAGTCTCACTGGTGCAATCCCAGGGAACATAGGCTTGCTCTCCCCCGTCCAATGACCTTGCTGCATATGTCATGCCCCTTCATGATTCTGTTATTGGAGTCTATAGACAGTGCCCTTTTTATTGTGCTCGAAAAAGGATTAACAGCGGTTCTGTCACCAAAACTTAGTCCAGTAGCTTCCATTATTTGTGATAAACTGGAAGCCATGACCATTCAGTGTCTGGAAGCCATGACCATGCTGCAGTGGTTGGTGGGGGGCATCCTCAGTTTTAACTGACCAGTTGGGTACAAACTTGCCCATATAGTATGTCCTTAAACTCTACTTTAAATTTGTTATGGATGTTTGCTTAACACTGTTTAGCTGTATGCTGTGGAGTTGCAGTCACGTCTCTAATATCCTGGGACTGACATTACCTCGCCTACCTTGTCTCTACTATGCTTACTGTTTTACCAACCTTCATTGTTGTTAACCAGGTCTTTTTGCGTGAGCTACGTTCCTTTTTCTTACATCTGTTAACTTTTCTCCTTTGCTGCCCTTGTCTGGTGCACCAGGTTTTCTTTGGGTGACCCTTCTGAGACACTCTGGCAGGCAGTTAGCCATCTTGTTTGTGAAGTACGAGTTATTTGTTCTGCAGGATTTAACTACAATCTTCTGAAATCCCAGAAACACACTAGTTTCAGATGAACACTAAGCAGCATTTAATAGTTCATTCATTTGGGAACAATATTGAACAGTGACTTGAAAGTCTGTATTGTGGGTGCCACAGCAGGAATCTTACAGGTACACCACTACCCTGATATAACGCGACCAATATAACACTAATTCGGATATAACGTGGTAAAGCAGCGCTCCGGGGGGGCGAGGCTGCACACTCCGGTGGATCAAAGCAAGTTCGATATAACGCGGTTTCACCTATAACACGGTAAGATTTTTTGGCTCCTGAGGACAGTGTTATATCGGGGTAGAGGTGTATAGAGAATATTTCTTATACACAAATGTACCCCTCTACTTGTAAAATGTTTTTCTTAGCACTTATTCGTAGTTGCACACTCTAAAAGGGATTAAAATAGGTTTTACATTTGCTAGTGATTTAATTGTAAGAGCACACCCAGCCTAAGGAGAGCCAAAATCTCTCATGCGGGAGCAAATGAGATAAAAAGCTAGCTTACTGTCACTAAGTGCTTTATCAAGACAAGCACAGACTACAAATATATAAACAAATGAACAAGTGGGAAAAACATTATGCAAGGAGGGTGGAGAATATTTCAGGAGATGTGGAGCTCTTTTTATCTTTAGCCCATGGTTCAGATTCAGACAGCATGATTTAGGACGGGAGTTGTTACTCTTGGGGCCTGATTCAAAGCCACTTAAGTTGAGAGGCACCTTTTCTATTGATTTCAGTGTGCTTTGGATCAGGTCCCTAATCACTTGTGGATATCTCTTGTGTTCTCAGGCTTCTAGTGGACAAGCATCCTCATCAGGAAAAGCACCATCATAGCTCTGGCAATGGTGTTCATGATCAGCAGAGACTCATGGGTCAAGTGGCCCTGCTGACTGAATTATCTAACTCCTCAATGTGGGACCTTCGGGACAAGATTTGGGCACACTGGCAGGGCTTGCACTGCCACTGCTTGTTCCGTCCCTGCTCTGGGGAATGAGAGATGTATGCACACCTATATTTTTGTGGGTGCAAGTATTAGTGGGACAGTACAATGTAAAGTATCAGGGGTAGCTGTGTTAGTCTGTATCCACAAAAACAACAAGGAGTCCAGTCTGTTAGTCTTTAAGGTGCCACCAGACTCCTTGTTTTAGTACAATGTAAGACATTGAGGTTCCTGATTGCATCCACAAACTGGTGATTTTTATATCTATAAAGCCTCAATTGCAGGTGTAGTTTTGTGCCCAGGGTTAAGTCTCTCCATGCACTAACTAAAAATGAGGCCAGTCTCTAAAAACCTATAAAAGTTTAAAAGGAAAAAGTTATTGTGATGGGTATACTCTGTTGATAGTTCCCTTTTGACTGAGGGTCACATCATGGCTGGCCTGTTACCTCCATCATGACATCCTGTCATTTGCATTAAACAT
Source organism: Platysternon megacephalum (assembly GCA_003942145.1). Taxonomy (NCBI): domain Eukaryota; kingdom Metazoa; phylum Chordata; order Testudines; family Platysternidae; genus Platysternon; species Platysternon megacephalum. The sequence goes on from QXTE01000045.1 coordinate 333,607, forward strand.
GTCGAAAACTGAACTCTTTTCCCCATTAAATGATTTCCCACTTCTTCACTGACAACTCCACTATCCTCCCATTCATTCATATCCACTTATTTTTGACTCCTCCAAGTTCTTGTCTCCTCTCATCCAAATCATGCCACTTCTCCTTCTATTACCATAAATCACCTTTCACTGTGTTCCCAGTGGTCTATTTAATCTATTGCTTCTTTGCCACCCATGGGGGTCCATGACCTGCTCCAATCCAGTCAATTTATCAGACTATTGCTAAATTAATCTGCCTTGCTTGCTGTTCCATCCTCCGGTTCCTTCAGGCTGGCTGTTTCATTCTGCATCAAGTTCCAACTCAAGGCTCTTCAGTGATGCCATCTCCTCTCCCCTTGCATGCTATCATCTGCCAGATACTGAGAACCCTTCATTTCCTTTCCCCACTTGAAAATGTATAGCTGGAAAAGCTTTGTTTCTACATTACACAAAGGAACCTCACTCCCTTCCTTACAGTCCATCCTCAAAACTACCTCCTCAAAGCTAATTTCAGTGGTAGCCGTGTTAGTCTGTATCAGCAAAAAAACCCGAGGAGTCCTTGGGGCACCTTAGACTATGCCCAAATAAATGTTAGTCTCTAAGGTGCCCCAAGGACTCCTAGTTTTTTTTCCCCCTCAAAGCTAATCTTCCACAACTAATCATCCAGACCTTCTCATGTTTTGCATGATAATTTGTCTGTGCTTCCCTGCTCCCTCGCAGGATTACCACTTACGGGCAGGATTACTGTCCAGAACACCCTCTTTTTCTGGGGTTTTTCATTTATTCTAAACTTAAATAAACAGACATCAGCCTTAACCTGAGCTTTTTCTGACTTAGGTGTTTTTAGGGGTTTTTTTGTCTGCAAGAATTCTTGTTTCATCCTTTGCCTCTCTGATTCAGAAGGGATTAAACACAAGTCCTTTAATACTCCTGGATTGGAGGTAATGAAGACCTATTTGGTCTGGCAGCCAGCAGCATAAGTGTGCATCTTCATGCAGGGTCCTGACAGTCTCTCACACCTTACTTCAACTTGCATTACAATATAAACACACATGCATGCACACAACCACCTTAGAATGAAGACTTGTCCTAAATTTAAATGCACAACCACTTCTTCTTCTATATTATATTTCTTCGTCTTTTTTGCCTGTGTAGGATATGAGCTCTGGGGAATGGTGATTCAGAAGTGATATCCAAGGAGGTACAATTTATACTCTTACATTCAACTTTGTCCCCTAGACCAACTTACACCCAGTGTACTGACCCTGTAAAGGAGATTTAGTTGGTGTCATTTGCCTATCAAGGAGCCCGAAGAAAGGGCAAGATAATACAGCTTGAGGCTGCTTGATTCTTGATGTTTGGCCATAAAATGTGATTTATAAGAGTGACGTTTAGAATCCTTTCCATTTTATGCCATAGCTGGTTGTTTACTGAGACACTTCAGTATAAAGGTGCTACATGTGGAAAGCAAAACATAATTGCTGCAGTAGTTATTGCTATTTTCCCCCCTTAGCCTAGATTTCTCTTAGTATGTATTAAAAGTAAATGCAGTAGGACTCCTGGTTTCCTGACAGTGTCACTTTTTAGCACAATCAGATAAATAAAAATAGGTGCTTTCATTCAACAGTGACAAGCTGAAGAGGCAAGGGGAGACAACACAATTTTCACAGTAACAAGTTAACAGAAACCAATGCAAAATGCAATATATAATCTTTCTACCACATCTTCATCTTGTCAGAAACTGACACAAAACTATCATCTTGAAGGCTTTTCTTGTATCTGCTCATACATTACATCTGCTTGTTATTAAACTAGACTTTTCTTTCAGAAATATTACATTGATTCATTTCTGTTCCATTCCTTTCACCTCTAAAATCGCTCAACAGCAAAACTAATAAAAAGCTTTTCTTGGACAAAATAAGAGACATTACACCTTTTAAATCACCTAGTGCTTTCTGTCCTCCCACAGGATTTCTTGCTTCTATTGATACAAACTATAGAATAATTGAGGCTGAGCTTCTAGCTTTTTTCAAACAGCTATTTCATCTCTGTTTTATCTTTGGTAATATAGAACTGGCAGCTTTATTCATTATTACAAGATTGTAATACAGTGGAAACTTCTAATAACCATTTTTTCCACAGGACAGCTTCACTATAAGCAGAGGCTCATTATAACCAGAAAGGCAATTTCCACATTACAATGCATTAAAACAATCTGTGGCTTTCATATTTGACTTCATCATTATCAGAGTTTCGTTGTCAGTGCTCCCTTTAAGGGGACTTCATTGTATTGTTATCTAAGCATGAGCGTATTATTTGACACAGATGAGACATGGCACACGAGATTTGACACCTGGGGTGTCACAGATAAAAAGCAGCCATTGGCCAAACTGTTTCCATTGAATTGCATGTAAAGACATGTAGGACTAAAGATTCTAAATGGCTGCCAAACTTGTGCTTTTACATCTTGTCGCATCTAAATTCTGCAAGATGCCGAGCACCTCCTAGAAATTGCCGAGGATCCTCCGCTCCGGGAATTGCCTTCCAAGAGGCACTCAGCAATTTTGCAAGATTGAGATGCACAAAGACTTGGGGGGCAGATGATGATAAAATGTCTCAGGCTTGCAAGGGGTTCTCATTTAGCTGATGGAAATTGTGGACATGTAGCACCTTGCAGAATTGGGCCCTTAGCTGCAAAATAGTAAGGTTTTTTTGTGTGTGCAAAATCTCAGATATCAGTGAGCAAACTGTATTTAATTACATAGCGTTTTTCCCAATGCACTTTTTATTTGCACATGCAAACTGGATTGTTAGACCTCTAATTACCAAATGTACATGCATAATTATAGTTAATGTATCCCCACCAGATATTGTGCACTGAGAACATAGGTGCCAAAGAGATTTGTGCAAAATCAAAGACCAGTTTGAATCCCCTTAGAATATTTGGTCAATGAGGTTCAGCTACAGAGCTGTGTGATATACTTTGTTGAATGCTCACTGTTTTATAAACTCTGGAGCCCTCGAGGCAGGGTTGCCAACTTTCTAATCGCACAAAACTGAACACCCTCCCCGAGGCTCCGCCCCCCCACTACGTTTCCCCTCCCTCAGTGGCTCGCTCTCCTCCACCCTCACTTGGGCTGTGGCAGGGGGTTGGGGGCTCTAAATGGGGGTGTGGGCTCTCGGGTGGGGCCAGAAAAGAGGGGTTCAGGGTGCAGGAGGGGGCTCCGGGCTGGGGCAGGGAGTTGGGGTGCAGGAGGAGGTGAGGGCTCTGGCTGGGGGTGTGGGCTCTGGGATGGGGCTGGGGCTGAGGGATTTGGAATGTGGGAGGGGGCTGGGGTTTGAAGCAGGGGGTTGGGGTGTGGAAGGGGTGAGGGCTTGGGGTTGGAGTGTGGGAGGTTTGGGGTACAGGAGGGGCTCCAGGTGTGGGGGGGCTCAGGGCTGGGGCAGGGGGTTGGGGCTTGGGGCATGGGCTTACCTCGGGCATCTCCTAGTCAGTGGTGCAGCAGGGCTAAGGCAGGCTGCCTGTCTGTCTGTTCTGGGTCCATGCTGCACCGCACAAGCGGCCAGCAGGTCTGGCTCCTAGGGGGGGGGGGGGCAGGCGGCTCTGTGGCATGCTGCTCCCCCCCAGCTCCCATTGGCTGAGTGCCGAGCGCCGAGCCAGTGCTCGGGCAGCTCACGGAGCCCTGTGGCCCCCCTGCCTAGGAGCCAGACCCACTGGCTGCTTACGGGGCACAGCGAGGTGCCCCAGGACAGGTAGGGACTACTCTGCCTTAGTGCCGCAGCACCACTGACCGGGCTTTTAACGGCCTGGTCGGCGGTGCTGACTGGAGCCGCCAGGGTGTTCTGGTCGAAAACCAGACACCTGGTCATCCTACCTCAAGGTTTAATTCAGCTCAGAGCTTCACTTACTTTTTAATTAGAGGTGAGTGAACTCTGGAAACAATTGTCCAAAAAAGCTATTTTTGAAGATGCTCTTCAGCTTTGACTTTTTTTTTTTTTTTTTTTTGCAGTCTCAAGTTAATGACTAGTGTCAAAGTGCAACAATACTCAAACAATCAGCTGAAAACTCTATAGGGCACCTCTCCAGACTTTTAAAATATGTGATTGTGACACAGGGTCAGCTGGATCTCAGAGATCAGAGCCTAAAAATTGTAAACATTCAAGGGATACAAGGTTATATCCCAGTGCATTGGCAACAAGATTACAATACCGAAAAAGAAAAAGGGGAAAAAGCACAACCCAGTGCACTGGCAACAATATTTAAAAACAAAAACACAACCCATATCTCCGAACTGACTTCCCTTCCTGTGCCCTTGTGTAGCGATCACTAGAAGTCTATCCTTGGACATACCCCAGACTGCCTGTCCTCTCCAATCCCTTTACTTTTTCTCATTTCATATCCTGGACCAGCTTATCAGAGATCATAAATTGATAGGGTCTGATCCTGTCAGTTGTGATGTACCCTTGACTCCTGTTCCTTTCAATTTGAGCTGAGTGTGCTCTGCATCTTATAGGGCTGGGCCACTAAAGAATAAAGCACCAATGCTTTGTGAAAAAAGAACAGGAGTACTTGTGGCACCTTAGAGACTAACACATTTATTTGAGCATAAGCTTTCGTGGGCTACAGTCCACTTCTTCGGATGCATAGAATGGAACATACAGTAAGAAGATATTTATACATACAGAGAACATGAGAAGGTGGAAGTAGCCATACCAACTGTAAGAGGCTAATTAAGAGAAGCTATTAACAGCAGGGGAGAAAAACTTTTGAAGTGATAATCATGATGGCCCATTTCGGACAGTTGACACGAAAGTGTGAGGCTGCTTCAACATGGGGAAATAGATTCAATTAGTGTAATGACTGAGCTTTGTGGTATCAGGGCAAGATGCAGAGCGCCCATCTGGTTTAGGTATTTATACATTTAAAAAAAGGGGCAGCCCTCTTTTAGCTTGGGTGGAAACACTAATGTTACAAAGTCCCAGGGTGACTTTTTTTAAAAGCCAGAATGTAACTGAGTTCTATTGGAACAGAACAAGAACCAATCCTAACTCAAATAGAACCCAAGCCTTCGGGGCAAATTGTCTGATCATTTCTAATTCTCCCTACTATTCCAGTCTAGAGGATGGGGGCATTGTGCTTTGATATATGGTAAATTCCTTCTTCATTCAAACTCAGACTGTTTTCCAATCAAATCTCTCACTGCATTCTTCCTCTCAGGCAGTCTATTTGATTAAAAGGCTGTGCAAGTTAGCATACATTGTAAAATATTCAGAAGGCTGAGGGAATCCGTAAGTGAATATAAAAGCACAATTAGATAAATAAGGATTAGCTCCTTGCAAGTACAGTAGCAGCACTAGTAGGAGGTGGTATATTCTTTAGGGCACAGTTTATAATGGAAATGTTGACAGACGTTTAAGGTATGACCCAGGTATTAATTCATATTAAGTTGTAACTTGGACTATGAGTTATTTTAGGCTAAATGCAGATATAGATCTAGTCAAAACAAACACCTGTGTAAGGATGTTTCAGGACCACCAACCAGGTCTACAGGTTACCATGCAAACCTAGCAAAGCAGACAGCTACTGCTTGCTGTAGCAGACAAAAACAACTGCTAGCTGCAAGTTCAAATCTAAGGAACAGGGTTATTTCAGCAGAGGTATAGAATGCCACAGCCCCAGTGATCAGGTGAGAGATGGCAGGCCACTTTGGCTACATTTACATCAACACAGGCTTGCATCACAGTACGCTCTCTTTATACCCAAGATAACACCCTACTTTTATCAACACACACTCCTCTGGTTTGTTATATAACTGATATTTGTGACCACTAATGACATTCTGCTTATTAGCAATTACAAAACTATTGGTCTTATTATTTGACAGGGACTTCCTTTGTTTGCCCTGATTGTTTGGCAGTCTGTCTTTGTTTTGTCCCCAAATCAGGGACATTCCAAAAATAGAATAATGGAATATTTAGTAAGCTAAAAAGGCTGTTTCCATTTATTCAGAAGTCTTACTGACAACACTAAATTATGCCAACATTTATATTCTTTGTTACTTTTGCATTTACTTATATATTACTAGCCAATATACGTCCATTACATACTTAGGGCCTTACCATCTTACGTGAAGTAAGTTCACCTCATCATAGCCTCGCTTCCTTACAACCGTACGCAGTTCCCTCCCTCAGATCCTCACCACTCTTGAGGGTTCTTTGGGTTTTAGTTCAGTGCCCCAGGTCCTGTCTCCTGGACCCCATTCCCCTGGATCAGCATTTTCTTCCTGAGCATGGAGTCTCCTCTCACTCCTGCAGCAAGCTCCCCTCCTTATTCAGCTCTGGCAGTCAACAGGTTTCCCTCACATGGAGAGCAGATCCCTTTGTGTTCCCTGAAACTCCCAGAGGCTTTTTAAAAAAACCATTTCTAGCACCTTGTTTCGTTTACTTTTTTTCTACTGCTCCAAACCCTTCTCCTGCAGACTACCTGAATAGAGCTGGTATTTTCTCCTGGGCTGAAGCCACCTCATCATAATATGGTGCTCCATTTGAAAGAAATGCTGTTCAAGTAATCACTCTCAATTATTCCTAGTCTGGGGTATACGTGACACCAGCCTGAGTAGCAATTCAATATACACTGAGGCAATATACACTGGCTGATTCAATATACACTGAGGCATTTCATGATACAACAATTTCATAAAGCCAACCAGAGTTCATGTTTCACAGAGACTAATTTCTCAAACTGTCAGTCTTACCCTCTCACAAATAGTAGGTATGCTTAAGAAATTTAGCTTGCTTGTCCCATTTATTTTTCACTGAATTACGTGGAACGTCTGGTGGACTTGGAAATTTAAAATGAAGTATGTTACTCTTCCAAACGTGGAGCAGTTCAAAGCCATCCTAACAACATAGACTGCAGGTGGGATGTGCTTTTATTCTCCCCTTATAGCATACTTTGCTTCTCTTAATATACCATTCATATACATTAAAAACGCCCTAGATGATCATTTCAAGTCATTCACTCGCATGTTGACTGTGGCCTGGATCCTGAATGCTGTTCTATGCAGCTGTAACCTTGGGCCTATGTGCATTCTATGGACTTTGGTGGACCTGGACAAAATGTCTTGCAGGGTCCAGGCCTGATGTCAGAGCTATTTTAAACAATCCTACGTTGGTGATATAACTTATTTTTTTTAAATTCAGTTTCCACATTAATAAATAAAACATGGCTGTGTTTTTGAATGTATTCTAATGTTTTCAGTGTTTGTCATGCGCCAAACACTTTCCCCTATTCTCTATTTTTGCTATGCTGTGAACAGCCAAGGAAAATCTCAATAGCTATTAAACAAGCACCCGTGTCTTAAAGCAGATTGACTTGGGAAAAGGAAATCCAGGAACTCTAGGTATTCCCAGAGTGTGACTGTGTAACAGACTTTTCTGAAATGGAAGAATTGATACAGGTTTATTGGGAAGATTGTGAATGACAAGAGCTGGGTTATTGCTCAGAGGCCTCACCATTGCTTTCTTCAGGGCATGTGGTACAGTACCCTTCTTTAACACACTCCTCCAATAATGAGCCCAGTATCTCTCTCTGCCAACATTAACCTGCCAAGATGGTCATTGATCCAAACCAGAGGACGATGCCCCTAAGCGCTTCCAGTAAATAAATAACGCCGGCTGATAGTCAAGCTGAGAAAACCCTACTGTCAAGATGTTGCTCTGGAATCATAAAGCTCAGTCCAGGTCATCTGCAAAATATCACAAAAATTCCCCACACTGCAAAACTTTGTTTCCAAGTGGAGGCAGTTTACATTAACCAGGCTAGCTAGGACTCAGAAGTAGTTGGCTGTGAGAGCTTCTATGGCTACCCTGCTTTAATATATATCTTCTGGCTCTCCAGTGGCAAAGTTATATCAGCTTAGACTCCCTTACTCTCGCTTACACATAGGTAAGAGACTCCTTTAGATGATCTAGTTTTAAAGTGCCAGGTTCTGATACCCTAACTCATAGTGAGCAGCATCTTACTCCATCAGTAGTCTCATTGATGTCAGTAGAATTGTCTATGGGATAAGCTATTACTGAACATGAGGAGTCAGATTTCATAGCATTCATTGAGGGCCAAACTTACACCTCCTTATGCATAACTTTTTTGCATTAATGGGCACTAGTGTGTGGTGTTCTTGCTGTAATTTGCTGAGTCTTTCATCTCTATGCAAGGATTAAAAATATTTGTAAAAGCTGCTTACCACTATCTTTTTCTCATCTCCATTGCAACATTTTAAATTTTTATATCCTACAAAGAATAATCACTTTGCCAGGTTTGGAACAGGAATTTTGCATCAAGTGGTAGGTGATAGAGCTGGAAGCCTTTGCATCAAACAAATTTTTCAGAGACTATGGCTTAAAGCAGACGCATCAAGTTTCTTGGTGGACATCTTTCTTTTGAAAAGTTATTTTATCAGTCTGTAAAGCTGTGCTTAATATGAGACTTCTGCCTGATATGAACGTATAGTATGCCAAAAAGGTCAATTTCACAAAATATCTTCAGCTTGTATACAAGATACAGTATCAAGAAACGTGCAGTATTTTTTGCAGGAAAATTATGAACTCAATTTGAAAGCAGTCTGAAGGCATAATTCTTAAGCTGCCTAGAGGCTGCAGAATAAGTGAAATGTTTGGCATGAAGAATATGTGTTAGTGAGCTGACAATATTTCTTCTCTCGCATCAGAAAGGGAAGATTCAAACCATATTTCTTTAGGTGGAGTTGTGGGATGAAAGGACATTGCTTATAAGCAAAGCGATACAGGTGATGTGATTCATGATTGACCTGGCTTCCACTGAGTCAATGGGAGCCTTTCCATTGATTCTAATGGGAGCTGGATAAAGCCTTTAGTTTCTTGTGCCAGTGGCAAGCACGTGAAGTTCAAGAACAGAAATCTCTGCAAGAAATCATTGTAGCTAATTCTAGTGAAGCTACATTGAGAGAACCTGATAAGGGAAAACAATGCTTTACTCAGATATAGTTTCTACCAAATTCTGACACGCCTTAGGCTATGTACACAGTAGTTCATACGAACACTGATGTGACTGCAAATGTTATTTTCTTAAGACTTATGAAAGGCGCTCTAACTGCTGTTTAGTTATAAAATAATTGGTGCCACTTAATGCAAGTGTTGGTTACTCTGCCTCCCCCAAAACCCTCCTCCCTCTCGATGTTTTTATTTTAGAAAATAGCGTTTGAAAAATAACTGGGTTTCAGATTCCACTCACGTTGCCACTGAGACAATTATCTAGAATTTAGAAAATGTCAGTATCCATTTGTAAATCATTTTTTCAAAAGTGAACTCCTCCTTGCTTCTCTAGGTTATACCCTAAAGGTACTGGGGCAAGCCTACTAGGGGAAACTGGCTTGCACCAATGTAACTGGAATTTGGACCACGAAGAATGGTGGTGACTCTCTGACACAAGCACAATGTATATGGAGTTTAACTAGAGCAATAGAATTGAATTAAGGAAATGGAAAAATAAGGCTGAATAACAGTAAAAATTTCCTGATAGAAATACCTGGAAACTCATTGCTAGGGTCAATTTAAATCTTTAAAACTAGTCTGGAGAAAGTTTTAGGAATAGATTGCCTGTAGGCACACCCCAGGGCAAGGGTACCACAAGCATAGGCTTTAGGACAATGTGCCAGAGTCACTCCTCTGAGGTACTATATCCTCCCTGAATCCCTGTTGCTCCAGGGGTGTGTGTGTGTGTGTGTGTGTGTGTGTAAAAGTGGGGCTTGGGACTAATTTACTGCTTGCCTACTTCAGCATGCAGCTATGCTGGCCAGTAAGTAGGAAGGGCAGAAGTTTCCTTTACCCTGCCTTGTCCACCTGCCTTGGAAAGGGGAATAAGTAAGCTCACAGTAACTGCTTGCTCCCACCCAAGGTCCAGACAGCCTTTGCAAGGATTCTTACTTGTCTGCACTGGCATATAGTCCAAGTCCCAATCCAGACCTATGAAAAGCACGGTAGGTAACCATCCTGCGTTGGCTGGGGGTGGGAGTATGGAGTAGAAGACCATCTCTAACGTCTCTGATTCTGTGTTATGTATATTCCCTACAGCTGATTAAAACAATGGTTTCAGTGCTGCCATTTCCAAGCAATGCTGTGCTTCCATATCAATCAAGTGAAATTTACATAAAATCTGTTTGAAGATGTCCTGCTTATTATTTCCCTCACAACAGAACATTTCCCAGTACTCCTGCCAAGGCTCCATTGCTCTGACCCCAATTCCTTATTCTCTCTTCCCAGTCTCTCATTGGCCTCCTTAGGAGTGCAGATTATTTTATTTTTGTTATAGTAAAATATATTCATTTTGTTTTGTTATAGCTAGATTGTCTCTGCAGAGCTAGACTTTTCCTGCTTAGCTGCACTGTACCATGTCTAGGGAGATGTGCTTTTTTCAAGAGTTTTCATATAGAATGTTTTATTAGTCTTCCCACAAGTTTATAAATATAAATGACTTTGAGTAAGGCTGAGGCTTTCGCATGGTCCCATCAAAGCTGCACCAATGCAAATTTTCATCTTGTATTTTTGCCCTTCCCTTGCTATTCTGCACTAAAGTCATTTTGTAGAACTGTAGCAAGTTTTCTAAATGCAAACATGATCCTAGTGTTATGTTTGAACAACACTAGTCAGTTGTTACTGTTAACATTAATTGAACAAAAAAAAAATCAGTTTTCTGGGTATTGCAGCATGTTATAGTTCCAAGAGCTGCAAACTGTGGGATGACATTTTGTGGCCATTATTTGCACCTGCAGTTTAGGTTACTGGGATGTCTGATTTGAAGCCTTTGCCAGGTATACCATAGTTGTCGGTGCAAAACTGAACTCACAATTTGCAGGTGTGAAAATGGATGCTAGCTTATGACGATAAAGCTCTAAGAATTACAACCTGTTCTCAGGAAAGAAATAGGAAAATTTATTAGCGGATGGAACTTGATTTGATGGAACTTAATCAAACTGAAAACATTTTTCATGCTCCTAGGGCCTGATCCAAAGCCTGGTATCATCAGTATGTGTCTTTCCATTGACTTTGGCGAGCTCCTGGTAAAGAAATGGGCTATAAAGTGTGGTATTCAGAGGAGAGAAGCTGCTTAACACGTTATTCAGTAACTAGGGTAATCACATACGTGTGGGTGAAATATGGCTGTAAACTGCGTTGGTTGGTTTACCACCGCTAGGGGGCAGTGGGGAGCTACTGCCTCCCTGGCCGGCCTGTGCCACGCCTCTGTCACTGGGGAATTAGTGGCAGGGGAGCGCCGGCAAGAGGCGGTGGTGCGCCCCTCAGGCCCACCCTACACCACTGCGTTCCAGCCCAGGGCCCTGACGGGTGGGACGAGGGTCCTGCCACTGGGTTAGCGGGGGTCTTTCCGCAACATAGACTCACCGCCGTGTAGTTCTGTCCCTGGGCTACTTCCTACCCGATTGCGAGTCCCTCTAGTCCCTCCAGTTCGTCCGGGTAGTCAGCTGCTGGCAGCTCAAGCTCTCCCTCCGGCTCAGGCTCCTCCGCTCCCTCTGGGTACTCGGCGGCGGGCAGTCCTGGCAGCCCCAGTCCTCCCTCGAGCCCAGGTTTCCCCTGGTCCCGGGCGTCCCCTGGCGTGGCAGCAGGGTCTGAATGGAGCAGCCCACGGTCTGTGACTGCCTCCCTTCCTGGTGCTGCCCTGACTGAGCTAAAGGCCCCGCCCTTTGTACTTGCTGTTCCACCCCTCCCCTTCCGGGGGGGGCGGAGTAAGCTTGGCCTGGCCCCGCCCACTCAGGCTGAGAGAGTGGCTCTTTACCNATCCGGGTAGTCAGCTGCTGGCAGCTCCAGCTCTCCCTCTGGCTCAGGCTCCTCCGCTCCCTCTGGGTACTCGGCGGCGGGCAGTCCTGGCAGCCCCAGTCCTCCCTCGAGGCCAGGTTTCCCCTGGTCCCAGGCGTCCCCTGGCGTGGCAGCAGGGTCTGAAGGGAGCAGCCCACGGTCTGTGACTGCCTCCCTCCCTGGTGCTGCCCTGACTGAGCTAAGGGCCCCGCCCTTTGTACTTGCTGTTCCACCCCTCCCCTTCCGGGGGGCGGAGTAAGCTTGGCCTGGCCCCGCCCACTCAGGCTGAGAGAGTGGCTCTTTACCCTCAGGTTCCGAGGGAACCACCCTGGCTCCCTACAATGGCCTTTGAGTTTTAAATCAACCCAGGCACCATTTCAGGATCCTGAAACTCTGACACATCAGATGGCTTATCTGCCCTTATGCTGCTTTTAGAGGACATCTGTCTCTGCAACACAGCTACATTATGAGTGGAGGCTTCTATTCGTCTCAAAGATTTTTTTCCACTCTTTGACAAACACAATCTGTTAATGGCACGATTCACTCCACAGTTAACCCAGGTTTTAGCCTAAACCACCCTATCATCTGCACAGAAAAACCTCTAACCTGGGTTTGGAGGTGCTTTAAGCCCAGGCTGCTGCTATAGGTTAAAGCCCGGTGCAGTTTTCACTGGAACTCACTAATGTTGCAGTGAGGATTCAAGCAAATAAATTGCTAATAGTCCTTGAATGCCCTTCCCACAATTCCCCCCCCAAAGGACAGACAAGTTCTCCTGCAATTGTCTTAAGGAAGAATCCTAGAGTACCTCTAGACAAAGAACCATGGGATATGCCCCCAGACATACACAGGAAAGTGCAGAAACAATGAGGACACAGTAATGCAGGTAGGGCTTTTTCATGGGGTTGCTCACACCCTGGCTAGGCTAATGCACATACTCAGACCTGTGTATTGATCAGTCAGATTGACTGTTCAGTGTAGACATAGAAGTATATTCATTATGGCTATATATATATACAGACACCAGCCATCAATGGGGATCGAACCTGACATGTCTAGCACCAAAACCACATATGCCTTGGAACTAATTTTATTTGGGGTTTGTACAGAGCAGGCTTTTTACAAATGTAGTTGGTGACAAATTATTACGTTTTTTGTCAAATTTTCACACATGCCTTTTTTTGACCAAAATGTGAACACTCGCAGAAAAATTTGAAAAACAAAAGTTTAGTTTCTGGTTTTTTGAAAGTTGAAAAATTTTGATTTTTTTTATTTCTTTAAAAGGAAAAATATTTTCACAGCAATTTTTGAATACTCTTCCCTCCACAACTTCTTGTGAAAAATAGCTTTTTAAACCAGTTCTAATTACAGATTCTGGGTCTGGTCAATAGAAGGTGACATGATCACATATGCTGAGTCATTCCTTTACACTATGTCTTGTTAATTATTTTTGGTACCTTTTTCATAACTCTAATAAAAATGGCTACTTTTAAATGTTATCGTGTATAGCTTTAGTATGATATGCAACCAACTGAATAACACACTCTGAAGCATATAGTGGCAGTTATTGCTTCCTCCCTCTTTCTTTGATGATGAAATACCTACATTTAGTCACAAGTAGCCTGATACATGCCTATCAAAATCCACAGAGACACCGGTTGATATCAGTGGACTTTGGATCAGTACCAAATTGATCTTTCATGGATGATTTTATTTTGGGTTTTCTTTTTTTCTGTTGTAAACTACATGTACATACTTGCATCCTTTTTGACCAAAGCAGTTAGCCACAGTTCAGGGTCTTATTTCTACTAGGAGGAGAAATTGATGGAGTCAGGTATTTCTTTGATGAAATCTTGTTTTTGTGTGTCTGTTTTATACAGAGAATGTACAAAGTCCTGTTTCCCTGAACACAGTAGGAATCAAATAGCATGAGACAGGTGGCTTGTTTTTTTTGTTTTTGTTTTTCTTTGCTTACAATTCCAAGCCCCTTTCCAGCTAGCACTTAGCCCAAAAACTCTCTTGGGTTTTTTCTCATGCTACCAGTGCTTCATGGCTGTCTCTGGCACTTCCTTACAGCCTTCGCTCTCTCCTTCTGTGGTGGCTCTGCTTGGTTCCTCACACTCACACCTCCAACAGTACTCACCAAAACTTCTCCACTCACATAGCTCAGTTTCTGACTGGCCCTGTATAGCTTGTATTTTGGGGTGTGGTTCCTATTGTTCCATCAGTTTCTTACTTCTCTCCTGAATGAAAGTCAGCTATTACACCCTCCAGCTTCAATGGTGTTTAACGCAACTCCCAGCATAACACACATACACTTGCACATTACATATAAATGGAATTTATATATGTTATAAGGACCAAAGTATCTTGCTCTGCAAAATTTTGCTTATGCTATAATACCTACTGTAGGACTTTATAGTTGTTACTATGCTGGCCACTTGAATCCATGGATTGACATGGGGGGATGAATTTGGACCATTGTGTTTTTAGCTTAAATACCCCCTGCTTTTTGAATTTTAAAATCTTCACCTGCTCGTCCTTTTCCCTCACCCATGTACTTAGCACTTGTAGCCTGATTCTTTAGTAGTTTTTGGTTACATTTCCAATTAATTCTAATTCGAAGTGAGGGTTCTAGTCCCAGAATCAACCTGATTCTGTTGTGCCTAAGTTCAGTATCTGGGAACTCTGGTGAGCACAATGAAGACACTCACTGAGGGCAAAGCTTTAACCACTTTCATTAGCACAATTAATAGAGACAGAAAAGCTCCTGGTCACATAAAAAGATAGCAAAAACATTAAGGTGATATCTTGTATCATTTCTCTCACACATGCTCATGTACACACACCTCCTTTGGGGATGTGTTGGTAGCAGACAAAGGTCCAGCCTTGTCCCAGGCATGCCGAATGAGTCCAACGATCCAGGTCCAGATTCACTGATGACGGCCACTTTACATGGTTTCCAGGCCTTTTCTAGGGTCTGGGGGCTGCCATGAATATTCATTTAAATACCCAGCTTCCTTGTCCATATACAACTTCCTCACCCTAATAATGGGTGCCTTTTATCCTATAGGTTAGTATATTAATTATTTTAGCTATTTACCATATATCAGCTTGTTGCCAAGGCAAGTTTGTGGTGAAGCTTATGTCAATGGTCTATCTGGTTACCTAGCAGCATTTTAAACAGCCCCCTCCCCCCCACGTACAGTATTCCCAGTTCCCCAAAACTCAGGATAACTGTTGTCATTTATGTTAAAGGTCATAGGCCTCAAAGCCTAATACTAACTGCTTAAGCCAATAACTTGCAGGATACAGGTCTGTAGGTTTCTTGTGGTGTTGCTAAGCAAAATAAAATGCTAAAGCTGGCTCTATGGGCTACCCATTCCATTATGAAGGTAGTTGGCAAAACACTCTTACTAAAATTATCAGGCCAGATATTAAGCTCCATTGAAGTCCTACTGATGTCAAGTGTAAAGCTGGTTTGCAAAATTGTCATCTACTTTATATTTTACTTTTCGGGGCCCCATAGTTATCAATCTTGGCAAAACTGAACCAAGATTTTGTCCTGAAAAGCCACAAAACAAAATGTAATATTTCGCTTTGGTGGTGACTGAATGATACTTTATAAGAATGATACATTACAGTGATTAATAATGGTACAGTAGCATATTGAGAAAATAGCGAGCTGTCTAAATGGTCAGGAAGAAGTTTACCTCCTTTCTGTCACTTATTTCAATTCTCTACAGTACAGATTAATTTACAAGACTGTGTACCTCTTAACATTGTAATATATTAGACTTTGGATGTCATGACACTAATAGCAAAAAATTCTAGGGTTCTGCCATAAATTGAGACTCGGCTGTATCAGATTGGGCTTTTTGTGCTTTATTCACATCAAAAGGCAATTACATTTTGTGAAGACTTAATCCTGCCAGTTTAATGGGGCATGTAAAATATGCCTTGCAATTTGTCCTTTATTAATACGGTAAACAAGTGTTTTTTGTAATGGGAGGCATCTAATGATTTTGATTCTTAAATATTAGGGTGCCCTTCAATAACATAATTTTATTTTAACTTAGGAGCATGAAATGAGTATTGTGTTCTTAATGATCACATCACAACACATCCTGCTTTCATTACTCAGATGGGTTGTCTCAACAAAGCCAAAGGAACTACAGTACTGTGAATACCGGAAAAAGGATTTTGTCATTGAGGCTTCATGGAAAACTGACAAATATAGAGGTGGACTGCTACTCTGAAACCTGTCAAATATAGAGGTGACACTGCTTTATGTAGCATAGGTTTTTTTCTGTATTTCTCTTCCCTGGTCTTTTTAAATCAAGACATTTGTATGAGAACAGATGCAGGGATATGTGTACTACTTCCTCAAGTCTGTAGCAGGAAGCCAAGCAGGAGTAAGGCTGTGGAAAGTTCTAGGCAGAAATTGCATAGTGAAGGGGAGAGATTGAGTGGCTTTAGGAAAAAGTGTTTTCACCAGCAGAACTGAAAATAAAACCCTGATTTCTTGATCCCTAGTCCTCTGTTCTAATCAAGAGATGGGAGCTGGTTGGAATTATTTTCCATGAAAAAGTTCAGAAAAAATGAACAGAACTTTTTTCCCCAACATTTTTTGAGGAAAACTTTGTTTTTCAATGAAACGTGAACATTTTTTTTTTTCAAAAGTAGAAAACATCAAAAAACGATTCTCAATTTCCAAAAATTAAGACTGGTGGGAATGTGTTTGGTTTTCAAAAACTGTTTTTTTTCCCCCCAGTTTTCAGCTTCTTTTTTTTTTGAATAACTGGAAATTTTTGAAAGAAATGAGAACTGACCAATTCTTTATAAGTCCATTTAAAAAAACAACTAAAAATGTTGACCAGTTCTACAATACAGCATGTATGCCATTCTGGTGTGGATGACAGTGTAATTCAGGCATTTATTTCAGTTTTCAGATAGTGGACATTCAACCTAAATGAATTTGCAAAAGTATTTCAGGAGAAGCATATGTGACCTCCTCTAAGTAAGCTGAGATAGGTATTAATTCAATGTCATTCAAATGGCCAGGCTTGTCTAGTCAGAAGCTGCACACAGAATTCTATTCAGTGCCCACAGAGAAAGTAATGATCAGTAATTTCATATGTCATATCTACTGGAATTGCAGAATGGGGAAAATGGATTATTTAAATGCATACTGAAAATAAAGTTAGCAATATTTCATCCATTAGGCCTCCTTCAGAAATGATTAATGAAAAACGGTTAACTTCTCTTTGAAGGCCGCTCACAGAGAAGACTTTGTGGTGCATCCATTCTTGGCAACTTTATTTTCGGAATAAATTTAAATCGCCCATTTTGACCATTTTCAGTCCATGTATTCAAGCATTGTCTGCC